>JARYZH020000008.1:8449671-9049671 GCA_030021035.2 Notholithocarpus densiflorus | reverse complement strand
TGTGTTAGCGGAGCACTTCAAACACCCCTTGAAGATCTTCTATATACTGTACTTCTTGCTTGCTTTTTACCACCATGTCGTCAATGTATACTTCAACCGTATGTCCAATTTTGTCCCGAAACATTTTCGTCATCATCCATTGGTATGTGGCTCCGGTGTTCTTTAGTCCAAAAGGCATCACAGTGTAATGATAATTGGCTTCCGGGGTGATGAATGTTGTCTTTTCTCGATCCTCGGCTGCCAGAGCAATCTGATGATACCCTTGAAGGCGTCCAGAAAACTCATTCTCGGGTGTTTGTATGTGGCGTCTACCAACTGATTAATCTTTGGCATAGGGAACGGATCCTTTGGGCATGCTCGGTTCAGGTCCGTGAAGTCTACACAGACTCTCTATTTACCATTCTTCTTCTTCACCATCACAGTATTTGCTAACCATTCCGGGAAGAAGATTTTCCTTATCGCCCCAATTTCCTTTAACCTCATGACTTCCAACGTCACCGCCTCGGCGTGCTCTTTGGCCAATCTCTTTGGCTTCTGCTTCTTGGGAGGAAACGTCGGGTCTACATTGAGCCTATGGACTATGAATTTGGGATCCACCCCGGGTACCTCATACGGGCTCCAAGCGAAGACATCTATATTTTGAATAAGAAACAACAACATTTCTACCTTATCCTCACCCTTCATACTTACCCTTATCTGGAAATATCTGTCATTGTCCAATAATATCTTAACTCTGATCAGTTCCTCGGCACAACCAGCCTCTTGTTCTTCCCGGGGCTCTTGTAATTGCTACAAAGATACTTTCTCGGCTTGATCCTTCTGTTCGGCTTGCTCATTCTTCCAATTCACCGCGGCTACCAGGTATTGTCTTGCTATTTGCTGGCTTCCTCTCACTACTGCTATGCCCTGCTCGGTTGGAAATTTGACCTTTACATGCAGGGTGGAAGGAACTGCTCCCATCGCATGGATCCACGGCTTTCCCAAAATGGCTATATAAGGAGAAAACGAAGCGACAACTATAAAAGGCATTGTTACTTCTCTGCCTCCATATTCACGGGAAGGGATACCTGCCCCTCAGGGATCACCATCTTACCACCAAACCCGATCAGGGGCGTATCGTACTTTGAAAGGTTCTCCTTCTTCAGTCTGAGTCTCCTGAACAGATCTGGATACATCACATCAGCCCAGCTTCCCTGGTCTATCATCACCATTTTTACTACGAAGCCATTTATTTGAGCCATTACTATTAGCGCATCATCGTGCGGCTGAATCGTTCCTTCTAAATCATCGTCATCAAAGGCAATGGGCTCCCATCCTGTTCTTATCTTCTTCTCGGGATGCTTTTCGCCCGAACACATTCCCACTCGGGCTACAGTCAGCACTCTTCTCCTTCCAACCACAGCCATATCGCTCGGGGTGGCGTGGATGACTTTAATAACTCCCAATAGAGGCGGAAGAGGGTTTCCTCTTTACTGAGCACCCTGTCCATTGCCCCTGTTCCCCGAATCCACCACAAACTCCTTTAGATGTCCTACTTTTACCAATTGCTCTAGATGATCCTTCAACACCTGGCACTGCTCAGTGGTATGCCCTTTATCTTTGTGATAGGTACAGTACAGGTTCTGATTTCTACGAGAGGGGTCACCACCTATATTGTTCGGCCACTTGAAGTACGGTTCGTTTTTTATCCGGTCTACAATTCTGTGCACCGGTTCCTCGAACGTCACATTCACCTCCCCCAGCCGCAATTTCGGCTCTTGCATCTCGAAGTCCTTTCGGGGTCTCAGCTGAAAACTGCTCTGTTGAGGGCGACTCACTAACGGTGCCTTACGCTTACTCTGTAACCTATCATCCTCCAGGCGCTTGTACTCTTCAATACGCCTCATGAGCTGTCTTATATCCTTGGGAGGCTTCTTCGTCAACGACTCCCGTAGTTCAGATTCTTCGGGCAAACCTATCCTGAAAGTACTCGCCGCAATCTTCTCGTTGTCCCCACCGATTTCGTTATAAAGCTCCCAATACCGACTGGCATAACTGCGAAGGGTTTCCCCAACCCTCATTTTCATGGAAAGTAATGCGTCCACAGGTTGTGAAACTCGGCTACAAGTTACAAACTGGACACCGAACTCTTGTATCAACTCAGCAAAATTATGGATGGAACCCTTTCGCAACCCATTGAACCATCTCAAAGCAGTGGGGCCAAGACTTGAGGGAAATACCTTGCACATCAGAGCATCATTGTGAGTATGCAGAAACATTATATGGATATAATGGCTGACGTGCTCTATCAGGTCTGTTTTCCCGTTGTAGGAATTGAATGGCGGGCGTGTAAATCTGCTCGGCATTGGTGCCCGTTCAATGTTATTCGAGAATGGTGACCGAGCAGTCCTGCGTAAAGCGTTACTCATTGCGTCCATAGCGGCGTTATGGGGCTGCCGCTTTTCTAGAGAATCTGAACCTCGATCCGCATATTCCCGTGAACGTGAACGGTCCCGGCGTCGGCGGGATTCTTGCGAATGTGAACGTTCTTGACGTCAATGGGAACTAGATTGATTGGACCTTGTCCCATAACGATCTTTTCCAGTATCAGATCTCCCTTCTCGGTTGTCTCAGTCCCTTCTCTAGTGCCTACCCCGTGCTTCCAACTCCAGATCTCTCATCAGTTTGCGCAACCGTTCAAGTTCCTCGTCTCTTTCGTCATATTGCCTGTGCCCCGAAGCACTCGACATTGTCCGGTTCGTTTGGTATGACCCTTCTCCAAGGCCAGACTGTTCTTCCTCGCATTCGCGATCCCTATCTTCGCACCTTTTTTGCCTTCGCTCTCGCCAAGTGGATCCCCGAGAAGATCCCGCCGAATCGTTCTCTGCATAACTCCCAGAATGTCTTTCAGACATTTTGCCGAGCTTGAGTCTCAGTAGAACCACGGCTTTCTAGGAGATTCCCACAGACGGCGCCAATTGTGCGCACCCAAAACAGGACTAACGGGTTGGGCTCACAATCTATTTGTAACGTGGGCTTTGGATTTCCTGATCTGGGTGATTCTTGCTTAGAGACCAGCACCAACTCTCAAACCTTTGAATTCTTCCCCTTTCACTCTTGTAGTTCTCTTGCTCTCAACTCTGAACTCCTTTCCCCCCTACTTTTTCCATATTTCTCCCGATCTGCTTGCTAAACATTTTGTTTACTAACCTCTGGTAGGTTACTTCTGCATTTTTCAGTCTGAAGGGCATTACCTTATAGCAATAGAGCCCCTGATTCGTGATGAAAGCGATTTTCTCCTGATCCTCTTCAGCCATTTTTATCTGGTTGTACCCTGAGAAAGTGTCTATGAACGTCAATAACTTATGTCCGGCTGTAGAATCCATCAGTTGGTCTATCCTTGGCAGAGGGAAACTATCTTTTGGGTAAGTTTTGTTCAAGTCCGTGAAGTCCACACACATTCTCTATTTCCCATTCGCTTTCTTCACTAGGTCGACGTTAGTGAGCCAATCTGGATAGTAAACCTCCCGAATAAAGCCTGCTGACAACAACTTGTTAACCTTGTCCGTAACTGCTTGGTTCCGTTCTGGAGCAAAGACTCGTCATTTCTGCTGGATGGGCTTCATCTTCGGGTCCACACTTAGCTTATGCTGGATGACTTTTGGGGATATGCCCGGCATGTCCTTGTGACTTCATGCAAAGACATCCAAGTTCTCTTTAAGGAACTGGACGAGTCTCGTCCAAATCTCGGGACTTAGTGTCGTTCCTATTCTGGTCGTCTTTGCTGTCTCGCCTTCGACCAGCTCTACCATCTCCAAGGCTTCCATTTTCTCTTCTCCCTTCTCCTCGATCATCCATGTATGGTATTCTTTGGCAGCCAGCACGGCCTAGTAGCATTCCCTGGCCAGTACTTGATATCCTTTCACCTTGCCCACACCGTTCTCTGTTGGGAACTTTACCTTCAAGCAATAGGTAGACGTGGCTGCTTTCCAACGATTAAGCGTGGATCTCCCGATGATCACATTGTAAGATAAAGGGTAGTCTACCACCAAAAAGTCCAACTAACGAGTCAACTGCCTTGGGTGAGTCCCTATTGTGACCGTCAGTGTCACTATGCCTTTGGGGTACACCCTGTCTCCATTGAAGCTGACGAGGGGAGAGTCAAATGGGCGTAGCCTTCCTGGATCTAGCTTCAGCTGTTGGAAAGCGGAAAGGTAGATGATGTCTGCTGAGTTGCCATTATCCACGAGGATTCTCCTGGTATTGAATCCTTCTATCACGAGCATTATGACTAAAGGATCGTCATGAGGTTGCTTTACTCCCCTAGCATCTTCTTCCGAGAAACACATGTCTCGGTCCGTCCATCTTTGCTTAAATGGGGGCATCCTGTGGATGCTGTTCACTTGCCTTTAATATGCTTTTTTGAGGGATTTGAACGACCCACCTGTGGATGGGCCACCCGTGATCGTCTTTATCTCCCCGATCACATTCGGCGGACATTGGGATGTATGATCCTCGTCTCTGGGCGAAAGTTCGCGTTGGTTCTTGTTATCATCCCTAAATCTACTAGATTCCCCTTTTTTCACATATTTTTGCAGTTTCCCCTTTCGTATAAGTTCCTCTATCTGCTCCTTTAGGTCCTTGTAATCCTCGGTATTGTGGCTGTGATCCTTGTGGAACCGGCAGTACTTCTTTTTGTCACGCACGTGGGGTGACGAATGTAATGGCTTTGGCCATTTGAGGTAATGTTCATCCTTGATCTGCACTAAAATTTTGTCAACATGCATAACTAATGGAGTGAACCTTACCGTTCGTGGGGTTCTTTCGTTTTTTCTTTTACTCCCATCACTAGTTTAACGATCTGGGCGCTCCCTTTTTCGTCCTTTACAATCGTCATCCTTCCTTCCCTTGTCTCCTACCTTCTCCACGTCTTTTATGGCGGCTAGTACATCCTCAACATTAATGTACTTCTGTGCTTTCAGAAGCATTGCTGCCATCGTCTTAGGAGGATTTTTCGCAAGTGAAACCACGAACTCTTTAGATTTCAATCCAGCTTTAAAGGTTGTCAACTGTACCTTGTCGTCAGCTTCATCTACCTCTAGAGTTTCCCGAGTGAAGCATTTCACGTACGACCTCAGGGTCTCTTTCTCCCCTTGCCTGATGGTGAGCAGGTAGTCTGCTGGTCTCTTCAGGCGCTGTCCTCCGACGAAGTGGCAAAGGAAGGCGTTACTCAACTGCTCGAAGCTATCAATTGACGATGTTGGTAACTTTGTGAACCACTCCCTTGCAGCTCCTTTGAGAGTGGTGGGGAAGGAACGACACAGTATCTCGTCAAGAGGCTGTTAAAGGCCTAGTGTCGTCTTGAAGGTGTTGAGGTGGTCTTAAAGGTTCTTAAGTCTGTCAAACGGCTCAAGCTGAGGCAACCAAAATTTTGACAGCACTGGGCATTCCAAGATTGCCGTAGTGAAGGGAGAGTCTGTTGCCCTGACCATTCTATCCATGCTTTGGTCCATTTTCTCCTTAATGGCGTTCATCAACTCGTCCATCTCCTTCCTCATCTCTCTCGAAGATTTGAGTTTTGTTAATCCAAAGTAGTAGGTCCTCGACGGTCACTTCTTCTATGGCTATCTCCCTCATCCTCTTGGTTGGCTCTGGACTGATTCTCCTCCTGTTGAAGACGTAGCCTTATTTCCTGATTTTGTCTGGTGAGCTCTTCGATGGTGGCCACAAGAGCCTGGACTTGCTGAGCTAAGACTACTGAATCCTGGTTGGATTCCATTTGAATGTAGAAGTTGATTGAAAACTACGCTTTCGAACCTGAGTACGAAAAAATGTCGTTCCTCACAGACAGCGCCAAACTGATGAAGTGCAAATTCGTCAGTCATTGTAAGTGCGTGCAGATGGAGCTGAATCCTCGTCTGTTTCACCGTAAAAATGGTAAGATAGCTCCCTTAAGGTGGTCACTGGTGTGGTGTCTGCCACAACGTCTCCGATGCCAAAGTCAGTATAAGAAAGTTTTTAGGAAATAACAAAGTATCAAAATAACTAGTAGTGCTTCTAGGTGTGTCTATGTACCTTGTATTGGTGCTGTGAGGGCTTTATATATGTTTCCACAGCCCCTAGCCGTTGTGGTTGTTAATGTGGCTTTAACGTCTCCCTTGGTAACGCTTCATGCTCAGTAATGTGTGCTTTAATGAGGCATCCAACAGTCTGTACAGCTGGTCTTGTAACCGCTCGGGATATTATTAGCTGCATTGAATGGCTTCGTTACTTTCGTCAGTGATATGGACATGTGGTTAGTTCGTCTTAGAGGACGGCCTCGTCGGTATCGATGGGATCGTTTAGGGAGGTTTAGTTCGTCAGTCCCATCAATGGGGATTGCTTGATAGGTGTAGGTAGCTTTGACATGACTGGTCCTGCTGCTAGGGTGAACATGATGGGTTATGCTAATATGGACCAAAGCACTGCCGGTATTCATTTTAGGCTAAGAGCTAGGACATTTGTAGTTGCTGAGAGTTCCCAAGGTCCAAGGTTCGCTTTTCTCAATCTTGATGCTGGCATGGCTTCATAGCTTGTCTATACTATTATTTAAGAGGCTTCCTCTGTTTGGATTCCTCAATTTTAATGCCTAAAATACCCTCATTATACCCACTTACAAGTTTTCAACTAACGGGGATAAATATGTAATTTAAAACTCCTATACTTTAAGACCCACAAACTCACGTACACTTTACCAGTTTCTCTCATTCTTCTTCATATTGAAGACATTCAGTTTAACTCTACATCCTCTTTTTTCTTCTTCTACTTTTAGATTTCAGAATTCTTTTCTTTTGTTTATCATTGATTTTTTTTTTTGAGTTTTTATCTACCATGGCTGCCAAGTACTTACCCGTGGGCTGTGGGTGAATGTGATTAGGGATTCAAAGGTGTTTGATGGTTGCTTATTACCCATGTTTCAAACAAGAGGGTTTGTGCTTGAACTAACGGCTTGAGAAAGGATATTGGTTAGGGATCTTTCTTTTTCTTTTTCTTTTTGCAAACTCTCTTTTGGTTTTTTTTTTTTTTTTTATAATAATAAGAATTTACACTTTTTTTTAGGGGTAGGAATTTACTCTTCTTTTTTTAGGGGATTATGCTACTTGATTTTTCAATTTAAATCAAACACAAACTCTTTGATAATAAACCACTATTATCTTTACGCTTCTTCTTTTTTTAGATGTAGGAATTTATGCTCTTTTTTTTTTTTTTTTTTTAGGGGATAAGGAGCGAATTAGAGAGGTTTACGAGAGAGGTTCAAACTTTGCTTACTCTATCAGCCATTTGATATGCCTCCAATGACAGTTGGCAATCAAAAATAGCGAGTACAATTAAAGAATTTAAAACCAGAGGGTGAGAATATTAAAGTTTTAATTTCATCTCGAAATGAATGCGACACGTCGGTTACACAAAAATAAGAAAAGACATGTCGGTTAATAATTAGCTTAATCGCGTCAGAGACGCGTAATGTGATGCTATTAATGCATAGTTTGGAATCTGGATTCCTAACTTCTATATAAAACCTATTCAGCAAAAAAAAAAAAAAACTTCTATATAAAACCTGTCATACTACTCTCATTTCATAACGCATATATTCATTGTTACATAAACTTGAGAAAAAACATTTCACAAACTTTTCATTTGGTTTATTCTTTTTCTGTGTATTGTAGTGATAATTATTTGATAGCGAAACAATTATGGCAGAGCACCAGCACAACAGGAATGAGTATGAGACTACTACTACCACCCCTGGTGGTAATGAGGGAGCTGTGGAGAGCAAGGACCGAGGCTTGTTTGATTTCTTGGGGAAGAAAGAGGAGAAGAAGCCAAAAGAGGAGGTGATGGCGTCTGAGTTTGAGAAAGTCAGAGTGTCTGGAGGAGGAGGATCTCACTCTCCCCCAAATCCTGTAGATGAAAACTACAAGGAGGAGAAGGAGGAAGAGAAGAAACATGGTCTCTGGGGGAAGAAGGAAGAAGAGAAATTCACTGTTTCTGAATCTTATTCTCACCCAAAGCCTATAGAGGATTACAACAAGGAGGAGAGGAAGGAAGAAGAGAAGAAACGTGGTCTCTTCCATAATAAGGAAGAGGAGAAAGTTTCAGTGTATGAGCCTCATTCTCAACCAAAGCCTGTAGAGGAGTACAAGGAGGAGAAGAAGGAAGAAGAGAAGAAACCTGGTCTCTTCGGCAAGCTACACCGATCTAACAGCAGCTCTAGCTCTGTAAGTATTTTATATCTAATATCTATTTCAATATCTTCCATATTTTTAAATATTTTACACAGTTTTTGTTTTTAAAGTTTTGTTTTGATTGTTCAATGAATTTCCTTGTTTGTGTGTTTATTATCTTCACCAATATATATATATATAGTATCTTTGGATTCCTGATAGTTGAGATTGTAAAACGTAGGACCTGAAAGTTGGAACCATTAGAAATAATGGATCTGTGTGTGTGTGTCATCGTAGTCGTAGACCTACATATTTTCAAAGGAAAAGTGGCCATAAAGCTTTTGTTGTTGATTTTCATCATTTGCGTGTTGCATCCCATGAATGAATGCGGGACTTTCGTCCCTTGCCAGCTTTTGTAAATAACTGGGGCCCATAACGCCACGTGTAATAATTACAGCCTCGTACGGTCCTTTGATTTTTACAACCACATACCACCACAATTTGTGACATTTTTATCTTGTTATTGTTAACGTTGTCGCCTATGAATAGTCAACTATTAATTTTACTTATAACTTGTTGTTGAGGTAAATAGACTCATTGTCAATTATTATTTTTAGAAATTTTTTTGTTAATTATAAATAGTCAATTTTGCTTTCACAAATTTAATTATAACTTATTCAATTAGTTACTGTGAATGATGAATGATCATTTTAACATTGGCTTATTATTATCTTTTTGACTAAAATGTAAAATTGACCCTCTAACTATCTTCAAATTTCATTTCAATTTTCTAACTTTATTTTTGTTTATTTCACTCTTCTAAATTTTAGATTTATTCAATTAAGGCTTTTGTTAAAAGTTTTTGAAAAAAAATTTGGAAAATATTTTTTAATCATTAATTAAATTTTTTTAATTTAAAAAATTTGAAGAAAAATTTATAAAATTAAAAAATTAACCACAACATATAACAAAAGTTGATGAAAAATTCTTAATTAAATAAACTTGAAAGTTAGGGGACAGAAATGAACAAAAACAAAAATAGATAACTAAAATAAAATCTGAAAAAATTTAGAATTTCATTTTTGTATTTTACCTTTTCTTTTTTCTACGAAATGATTGAAACTTCTTTTTGTCCTGGCATACATAATACATTCGACTTATAGCTTTTTTTACCCATATTCACATCAGTTTGTCCGCATTTTTGAAAATGTGAATCCATCAAAACCCTTTTTTCTAACCCTTTGAATAATTTGTAATTGAACTTTGGATTGTTTGAAAATTGCAGTCTAGCGATGAGGAGGAAGGTGAAGGAGAAGAGAAGAAGAAGAAAAGGGAGGAAAAGAAGAGACTGAAGGATAAAATCAAGGAGAAGATAGGTGGAGGAGACAAGGCAGAAGAGAAGAAGCACGAGGACACCAGCATCCCAGTTGAGAGGTACGAAGAAGAGGTAGTAGTTCAGAAACTCCCAGAGGCACCATTGGCAGAGCCAGCTCAAGCTGAAGAAAAGAAGGGCCTCCTTGAAAAGATTAAGGGAAAACTTCCAGGCCAGCAGAAGAAGCCTGAAGAGATCCCTTCTTCTCCTCCTCCTTCGGTTGCAGAGTATACCACTTCTGAGCCACCTACTCATCATGAAGGCGATGTGAAGGAGAAGAAGGGCATTTTTGAGAAGATTAAGGAGAAGCTCCCTGGTTACCACCCAAAGACTGAAGAAGAGAAGGAGAAAGAGAAAGAGAAAGAGTCTGCTGCCCATTAAGAACAGCTCGTTGTTGTGTTTACAAGAATGTTGATGCTTGTGTGGTTTGTTTGTTAATTTGATATGCTGTGTTTTTTTTTTTTTTTTTTACATATAAAAAATACTTTGTATAAGTGCTTTTTCATGCTTATATGTGAGTTTTGTAACCGAAAAAAAAAAGTTGTTATTTTCTTTTTCTTTTTTTAATTAAAAAGTATTTGCGAGTTATATATATATATATATATATATATATGTGCAATAATATTTATTGGACTGGTTTAGCTACAATGTCTTGTTTGTCGCTTTGTATGCTTTGTGACAATGGTGGAAAGAGGGAGGAATATATATATAATATTTATTGGACTGGTTTAGCTACAATGTCTTGTTTGTCGCTTTGTATGCTTTGTGACAATGGTGGAAAGAGGGAGGGATATATATATATATATATATATATATATATATATATGCAATAATATTTATTGGACTGGTTTAGCTACAGTGTCTTGTTTGTCGCTTTGCTTTGTGACAATGGTGGAAAGAGGGAGGGATAAGGAGAAAGAAGTTTTTAATTATTCGACATTGATATAATTTCACTTTGTGTCTTGGTGTATTCACGAAGGTGCAAATGATGATGATCTCTGACCCACTTTGAAAACCGACTTTATCTTGATGAATTACGAAAGCAAACCAAGAATGTGGCCCAATTAGTTTGCTGATATGAAAAAGTGGCTAGCTATATTTTAAAGTTAGATAAGCTCATTTTATCACATCTGATGAGTCTCGGGTAAGGCTTCCCTTCTGATGCTGAAAACTATTATTAAACTAAAGATATTGAATAGTTGTTGAATTATTAATGTCTCCATTCCACCCCTTGCTTTTATTCTTTAATTTGTTGTTAGCAATCGATGTCAATGAGTTACATCAAGATATCTTAGTGGACGACATATATAGACATTTAGTTTTATTGGAGAGAAAAGAGCTACTACTGATAAGGTGTTAGAAGTAGATTCTCGAGACTAAGAAGTCACATTAAGCTTATTGGTACGAAGGAGGAATGTCACGTTAAGCACATAGTATTTAAATTCGAACCGTTTAGTGAACCGTAAAAAGAAGAGATTTAAAGTTTTTGAGCTTCAATCGAGATTCGATTGAAGTCGGATCGTAATGATGTAATAATTAATTTATTAATTTATTAATACAAAAATATATAAAATACATAAACAAAATTCAACAAACTTAACCAAAATAATATTTAAAGAGGATAAAATATAGAAGATTCTTTTTTGTAATTTATTACAAAAATTATAAAATATCTCTTATAAAGAAAAAAAAAAGAAAAAAAAGTCAACAAGTCAAGTGATGGGAAAGGTGATAATAAAGAGCTGAAGAAATTGTTGGAGGGTTATCAAAAAAAGAGGGAGAGGCGTGACTTTTTAGGTAAAAAAATTTAAAATAGAAACCATTTCCATATTCCCAATATTAAATCTTGGTTCTCCTTTCTCTTTGATACTTTGATTACTGGAAAAGTCTTGTGTCACTTTATGTGGCACTAGAAGCACTAGAAGGACTCTTGTTTACTCTGCCGATTCTTTATCAGTTTCCTTTTCTTTTTTTTTTGTTACTTTGTTCTATCACTCTTGCCCTTCTCTCTCTCTCGGTCTTTCATCTCCAAACAAGTAGATCAATCCTTCAAAGTTCAAACGGTCAGATCTAGTGATGGTGGAGCTTTTGATGGTGGATGTGGGAGGACTTTTGTCTCGGCCCCCAATCAGGTATTGTTCGCTTTAGGATGGGCAAAGATTGACATACGTCTCACCCGCACGAATTTGCTCAATCCCACATCGGGGAGAGACGTCTCCCACCCTTGCCTTATAAGCCTTTGGCCTAAGGAATGGTGTACTGTAGTGTGTGTGCGAACAATACTTGATTGGGGGCTAAGACGAAAGTCCTCCCACAGTGGACAAATGAGATTAAGACTGAGATTTTTTAGCAAAATTTTGTGGGAAGAAAACCGGAAAAACTGTGCATGGTTCAACAAATCGTACGATTAGATGGGGGTTCAGACGGTTCACTGCAAAAGAGAGAATTCCGGTTTTTTATGCTTAAAAAACCATAATGGTGACCAGAAAAACTGTGCATGGTTCAACAAACCGTACGATTAGATGGGGGTTCAGACAGTTCACTGCAAAAGAGAGAATTTCGATTTTTTATGCTTAAAAAACCATAATGGTGACCGGTTTTGGTTAATCCGGTCCGACCGTACAGTCCAATCCGGTTTTAATAACCTTAGTTAAGCAAAGTTGTCGGTAATAATAGCAAGTTGTGCTACTCCTCTTGGTGGTTTATGACCACACAATAAGTAGCTATGTTGGCTTTATAAATGTAACAAGCCTTTTGATAATTTTCTTGTAATAATATAGTTTCCTAAAATGATTTTTGATTGGTAAACTGCTTTGTTATTTTTGGACCAATTATATATGCTAAGTACATGGTGTATGTTGTCTCAAAAAAAAGAAGAAGAAGTTACATGGTATGTATTCCATAAATTTGTTAGTATTGTTATTCGTAAATGATTTTTTTTTTCTAAGTAAAATTGTAAAGGTTTGTGAATTCCAGAAAGCTCAATTGGTAAAGTCTCTGATAGTTGAATAAGAGCTCTGGAGTCCAATCACCGTCTACATCAGAAACCGATTAGTGTATTGGTCTAGTGATAAAAAACTATCACCAAGAGTAGATACCATAGATTGAGACTCTCTAAAAAATAAAAAATTATAAAGGCTTAAAAGCTTAAAGTTTCACTAAAATAAAAATTATATCATACCACATGAATAAAACTATAAAAAAAACATTATATATAAATACAACATAAGTGCTCAATATAAAATTCAATTTTTTTTAATTATATAAAATTTATAGATCTTTCAACTACTAAATAAAATATGACTTACATAAACAAATTTTATGACATTAAAAATCTAAAAAGAAATTGAATTAATAATTTTAGTTTAGTTATATTTTACATAATATAAAATATTTTGCTCACATTTTTAAGCAAAATAGCAAAAGCATATACATAACTACATATGAGTCTGTGTCTATTCATTTGCGATATGAGTTTATATAATATTATCTTGGTCCTACGGTCGACCCCAAAGGGAAATTTTTTGCTCTGTTCCTGAACCATAGTAGCCTTGTGTGGGCTTGGCTATGGATAGATTGATGAAGTAGCGTTTGGGCTACTTGAATGCAAGATAGGATTTGGACTACTAGAATGTATCGATCGGCATGTTGCCCATTATGTGGGAATTTCGATTTTGGGCTATGGCTTGCTTTGCTAAGTGTGGAGGGGTTGCATATGAGTGGTGATGATATTGCGGATGTTGTTTGGGTTGTGTTAGGCTAAACTTAGAGGTAGGTACAGGCCAAGCCTTCCACATAGTGGTGCATGGATCAAGTTCGAGTTGGACATTAATTTGCTCGACCTATTAAGTATGTATACATAGCTTATGTAGCTCAGTGGCATTGTCTATTTTCTTTTATGATAAGAATTAAGATTTGAATCTCTCTTTTCTCATTATTGCAATTATCAAATCACTGGAAATATGATTTTTTTTTTGTGGAAATACCATGAAGTATTGTGCTATATAAAGTATTAAGTATGCTCTTAATGTTTGTTTACATTATTAATTTAATAAAAAGCCATTCAATAGTTTTATACTAAAGAATTGTAGTTTAACTTAGACCCTATATTACACAAGTAAGCTTTGTTGATTTGCAGTTGAACATCTTCCTTCATCTTTTGCTCTTGTTCTTAATCCAAGTATTTAAGTGGCTGAATCAAAAGGTCAAACCATATTTATGCTGATACTCGACTCATAAAAGTATTAGGTTCTCCTATATAGTACAATGATGCAATATTCTCTTATCTCATATTCATCGTGGACCACATCATAGATTAATTAGTGAGTTCTATTATTATGAGACAAGGAGTATCTCATCACTGTTCTGTTAGAGTATGGAATAATTACTCTATTCTATCTCTCATTTCTGGGTCCAAATAATAAGATGTAGATACTTGAAGTCTCTCAAACGCCCTGGCCTAATTTTAACGTGAGGTCATGTAGAAACCTTAATGACTTTGGTTGTTTGTGACTTTGTAGGATCTAATCGGCGGTTAAAGTCACATAATTCCCATTGTAATTGACAAGAGCACACCTTTGTCCATCTCACATACGGAGAAATCCAAGAAGCGATGATCTAGTGCCAACTCAAACCTTACAAATAGACAAAACAATGTAAGATCCTCTTTTTCTTCTCTTAAGGTCCAAAACTTGAAAAGAATCTAGTCACTAAATCCTAGGAAACAAAAGTGTCAAAAAGTTCCCTGAAGTTCAAACCTAGCGGCTTTATATATCTTTGAGCTAAACAAATATTTTGATAAAATATAAGGATAAGCATTAAGCAAAAATGCATCAACACCTACAACGTGTATCACTTGTGATTGTAATCAGTATTATCTGTGGTGTGCTTAGAGCCACTAATGGGGATTACTTGATAGGTGTAGGTAGCTTTGACATGACTGGTCCTGCTGCTGGGGTGAACATGATGGGTTATGCTAATATGGACCAAGGCACTGCCGGTATCGATTTTAGGCTAAGAGCTAGGACATTTGTGGTTGCTGAGAGTTCCCAAGGTCCAAGGTTCGCTTTTGTCAATCTTGATGCTGGCATGGCTTCACAGCTTGTCACTATAAAAGTGCTTGAGAAGCTAAAATCAAGGTACACCAGAGAACCAAAAGCTAATCAAGTGTATACATTGCGAGTTTGTGACAATATGTTACTGTTTGGCTAACAAATATATTAAATTTTTTACGTAATTTGAAGGTTTGGAGATTTGTACACGGAGGAAAATGTGGCAATCAGTGGCATCCATACTCATGCTGGGCCAGGGGGTTACTTGCAGTATCTAGTTTACTCTATCACTTCTCTCGGTTTTGTGCATCAATCATTTGATAACATTGTTAACGCAATCGAGCTGAGCATTGTTCAGGCTCACAACAATCTCAAGCCTGGTTCAATTTTCATCAATAAAGGTTAGCATTTCTTTGCATAGTGTAATCATCTTATGTAATCAGACTTTTCAAATTACCAAAAAAGAATATATGTGATTTTGTAGGAGACGTGGAAAATGCGGGAATAAACAGGAGCCCAAGTGCTTATTTGTTAAACCCGGCAGAGGAGAGAGCCCGGTACCCAAACAACGTTGATACCCAAATGACACAGTCGAAGTTTTTTGATGGTGCAAGCTAGAAGAGCATTGGAGCCTTCAGCTAGTACGCAACGCATGGAACTTCCATGAGCAGAGACAACAAGCTCATCAGTGGTGACAACAAAGGTGCAGCTGCTAGATTCTTCGAGGACTGGTTCACTTCTAACACTAACTCATCCTCCACACCAGTCACCAACTCCTCTAACAGATCGAGTAAGTTCATCTCTAAGTCTTAGGTACGTAGTCAACTTGTCACATTTTACCTTACCAAAGTGTAGTAACACAAAAAAAATATTTTATTACTTTTTTTTTCCGTTTTATTAAGTAACATGTTATAATTGATGTGTTAGGTTTTTTACTCTCACCTTCGTTATTTCACATCTCTTTTTTTACAATCAATTTTATATATTAAAATGCTAGGCATTTTTTAAATCTAAACATTCATGCATCAAATATGGATATTTGTGTAAAATAGTAATGTAAAAAAGTAAAAGAATAAATAGCCTAAGAAAAGAGTTTTGCTTTTCTTACATCTACTTTTATGTATTAAAATGTAGATATTTCTGCATAAAGTGTGTACATGTGTGAAAAATAGCGGATGTAAAAGAGTGTGAAAGAATATTTAGCCTAAGAAAAAGGGTTTTGATTCTCTCATATCTATTATTTCACATTTCTTTTTCACATCCACTTTTATGTACGTTAAAATGTCGACATTTGACATTTTTTAAGGTAGACATTCCCGCATCAAGTTGAATATGTATGTAAAATAATAGATATAAAAAGAATTTGAAAAAATATTTAGCCAATTCTCTCTCGTCTACTTTTATTTGTTAAAATGTTAACATTTTTAAGATGTAGACATTCTTGTATCAACTGTGAATATGCATGTAAAATAGTGGATATAAAAAGTATGAAAGAATATTTCGTCTAAGAAAAGGGTTTTGATTCTCTCACATTCACCTTTTGTGTTAAAATGTTGACATATTTGAAGTATAAAACATTCCCGAACAAGTGTGAATACCAGCTCAACAAATTATGAAAAAAGAAAAGATTTTTCTATTATCCAAAGCATTGCTCTTATCTTATAGAAGAACAAGATCTTAATTTTGGTTGCTATGAAATCATAATTTCATAATAATCATCATCATGTAACTGTTTCTTTCCTATGTGGGGTTAGACATTAGCACACTGGTAGAGAAAGCGAAAGCAATCAAAGCCACAGGAGGAAAGCCCTGCGGTAACTCAACCAGCCAAGGTTTTAAGGTGAGGAAAAACAATGGGTCACTATTTGTAGGAGCATTTTGCCAATCAAATGTTGGAGATGTGACCCCAAATGTGCTAGGAGCATTTTGCATTGATAGTGGAAAACCCTGTGACTTCAATCATTCCTCCTGCCATGGCAATGATCAGCTCTGTATGGGCCGTGGGCCTGGGTATTGACACTTTAACCTTAATGGGCTTATGTCTTTCTTGATGCGAGCTCATATTAATGGGTTTGTGATTTTGTGAAACAGATACCCAGATGAAATACTAAGCACACAGATTATAGGGGAGAGGCAGTACCAAAAGGCTGTTGATCTGTTTATTTCAGCTACAGAGGAATTGACAGGGAAGATTGATTATCGCCATGTTTATTTAAATTTTACTGATATTGAAGTTGAATTAGATGGGAACAATGTAGTCAAAACATGTCCTGCAGCACTTGGTCCAGGTTTTGCTGCTGGAACTACAGATAGACCTGGTGCCTTTGGTTTCCAACAAGGTGATACAAAGGTCATGATGGTTTTTACTCTCTCTCTCTCTCTCTCTCTACGTTCGATGCTCCAATTTTGTTAACTTTCTTTCAGGTCAGCCTGATGAACCTAAGGAGTTTTTCTGGGCATTATGGGACCTATTTTGTATTCAGGCTATAGAGTAGGGTTGGGACAACTCTTAGAGCATCCGTAGCAAATGTTCTATAAAAAATGTCATTTTGACACACCAAAAGTCTACTTTATTATTTTACCACATCATTTTACAACATCTCATTTATCAGATATTTTATCATTCAATTCTATACATTAAAATAATATTTACAACACATTAAAATAATATATTAAACTACTTCCCCATCATCATCATCATCGTCATCAACAACAACGGCACAACCACCTCGGCTGCAACAACGCCGACAGCCACCACCGGCACAAACCCACATCCACCAACACCACCTTAAAAAAAAAAAAAAAAAAAAAAAAAAAAAAAAAAAACCCACCAAAATCAAAACACAACCGCCGCCACCCATCGACCCATCGACCCACCGCATCCCACACACCCACCCACTGCCACTGCCAACCCACCCACCGCCGACCCATCCTTCAGAACCCATTCACAGGCCGGTCCTCCCACCACTGATTTCGCACAACAGAACCCACCACCACCGATTCACCCATCACCAGCCGACCCACCCACCCACAAGCCAACCCACCCACCAACCACTGAATCTAACCATCGCAACCCACCACCAGTGATCCGCCAATCACCATCTCAACCCACCCACTGCCGAACCGGGTATCAAATCACTGCAAAAAAAAAAAAAAACCACAGCGATAGAGATCGGAGTGAAAGAAGAAAAGAGTGAGAAGAAAAAACTAAGGGTGATGTCTAAGAGGAAGAGAGAAAAACAACGAGATTGAGAAGAAAAAAGAGTGAAAGAAGAAAAGAATGGAGAGGCTGATGTCTGAGGAAGAATGAGAGAGAAGAGAAATGAATAAAGTGTAGAGAGAGGAGAGAGAAAAGAGAATAAAAAAAATATTAAATCGTTATACCATTTCTATCCGTACTGTGTCAAAATTGAAAGGGTACTGTAGCATGTTGCAAAAATTTGACACATTTAACACATCTGATAAAACTCCATTTTTTTGTGTTTGGTGTGCCAAATGCCAAATATTATAGCATTTAGCACAAATACCACATCTGCTATGGATGCTCTTACTAGGATAGAGCAATCTAATAATCCATACAAAAGATAATATAGGGTAAATTTAGATACCATACTTACAATACAATAAGTTTTCTAATTAAATTTACACACATAGTTATATTGAATTTAATTATTTTTTAAAAAGAAAACACTATTTGTATTTCATTGGTCATTACAGCCATGTGTTTGAATTTAATTGCAAAATATTCCTAAGTTTTACTGGATAATATAGTTGTTTCTCTTAAGTATCTATCTCCTCCAAAAAGTAAAGCTACATAATACAGACACCGAAACTTCCACATAAATTGAGTTGGCAGGTTTTTATTGATTCTCATTTAGACTCACTACTAACATCATTTTATTATATCTCATTTACAACTTGTCACCTATGTAGTTGTAAAATATTTTATGAAAATTGTTGTATTCTAGAATTTTTTTTTAAAATATAATTACGATAGAATTTCAATTTATATTGTTGGCTCCATAACGATTTTTTTTTTTTTTTTTTTTTTGATAAGACGATTTCTTTTTATTATTCGGTAAGAAAATCCTTTTTCCCTCTTTCCGTGGCCTGAAAGGTCAGCCCAGAAGACGTTAGGGGGAAACATATGTTTAGGCCTTTAGGGTCAAAGGGAGACTCTAATAAGAGAATTTGTTTATTTCGGCCGACGGGCCAATTGGATCGAAGCCCATATATGATTATGATTATTATTGTTGTTTGAGTCTCCGATATGTCCCTTTGTTTGCAGATCAACAAGTTATGGAGAAAGTTGAGAGACTTGCTTTAGGAACCATCCCAATATCAAGTGCAATGCCAAAAGCCCAAAACCGTTTTGCTAGACACTGGTGAAATGTTTGTAGCATATGCATGGGCGGTAAGACAAGCTAGTCGGCTACTCATTAAATTTTTTACATATTTATTCTTTCTCATTCATGTTATTATTAATCTCAGTCTGTTTCGACGAGTTTATTATTATTATTTTTTTCTAAGAAACTAAGTTATTTAAAAGTATAATTATATCTAAAAAAACAAAACATGTACATAAACTAACAGTGAAAATTAATTGACATTTTAAGTTTTTTTTTTTTTTTTTTTTTTTGTGTGGAGAAAAATTGACATTTTAAGTTATTAAAACAAATACATCTATATTTATGAACCTCATGTCATGACAAGGGAAAATATTCAGCATGAAATGAAAATAGCGCAAATAATTTTTGAAATTAAAAGAAAATTCCAAATAGTTATTGGGTAAGCACCACATTAATTTGGTCCTTAAAATTTATCAAAATTTCAATTTGATCCCAAGAGTTTGAAAAGTAATAACCGACTCTCTCTTCCCATTACTTTAGTAGTGCTGATGCTGAATAATTTTCCCCCTACTCTCTCTTCCCATTTTCAGAAACAACACCTTTTTATTCAAAAAACAAATAAATAATAGCATCACCTTTTTTTTTTAGAGTTAGAAGTCATTCTCTCTCTTTCCCATTTATGTATTAAAAGAAAAATAAAAACTGAGAGAACCATTATTTGAAAGTTTAGTAGTGCTTAAGCTTGAGTGCTTGACTATCACTAGGCTATAAACTCAAGAAGGTACACATCACATTATTATTGTTGTTGTTGTTGTTTGGCTTACACATAACACAATAGATTTTCTAATTACTGGTAGGTTTTGTGGATATAAATGCAGCCAGCGATTCTTCCAATTCAAATGCTGAGGTTGGGAAAGCTGATCATACTTTCTGTACCAGGAGGTTAGTTTTTCCATCTAATTATCTTGCACCAAATAAATTACTTTTCTTGTTTGTGTGTGCTTGTGCGAGTGTTGTCATCTAACGTTGGAAAATGACAAATGAAGTACATGAAAATGAAACCTAGAGGAAACCTAAGCTCTTGCATGATTTGTATTACTTATTAGGATAAAATCTAAACCAAGCACCAATGGCAATCTCTAAGCTATTGAGAATTGCAGAGTTCACAACAATGGCGGGGCGGCGACTAAGGGAGGCAGTTGAGAAGACACTCATAAGTAATGGAAATGGAGAATTCAATAACAACACTGAAGTTATAATAGCCGGCCTCACCAATACTTATTCGCAATACGTTGCAACTTTCGAAGAATACGAGCAACAACGATACGAGGTACATAATCAGTGACAACTTCACATGCAAATGCTATGCTTACCATTCTTTGAAGAAAAAAAAAAGGGGTTAAATAGAAATCGATCCCTATTGTTTACCATGGCATTAGGAATATATGAATTTTAAGTAATCCTTAGACCTTATCAGTTTTGGGGATATATGCAAAATTTTATTTGGTATATACAGGCTGCCTCGACCCTCTATGGTCCACACACATTATCAGCATACATCCAAGAATTCAAGAAATTAGCAGAAGCAATGGCAAAAGGAGAAAAGATCATGAAAGGTCCTTCACCACCAGATCTTTTTAAAGCACAACTCAGCCTCCTACCTGACCCTTTTGGAGACTCACCTCCTCCTGGAACAAACTTTGGTGACATGAAACAAGACATCATTGTACCCAAAAATGGCACATGCACAAAGGGAGACAAAGCAAGTGCCACATTTTGGAGTGCAAACCCAAGATATGACCTATTGACAGAAGGCACATTTGCAGTGGTAGAGATGCTTCAAGGGCAGCATTGGACTCCAGTTTATGATGATGATGATTTCTCTTTGTTTTTTAAGTGGAAAGCAGATCACAGTTACTTGTATAGCATGGCAACCATTGAGTGGGAAATACCAAAGGAAGTTGGCTCCGGCGTATATAGGCCAAGGCACTTTGGTTCGTCTAAGAAAACAAAGGACTCCCCGAACGAGTACTTTACTGGGGCATCTAGTTCATTTGCGGTATCATAAACATTGTCTGAAATAACTGAAATCGTAACTTTAAGTAATGCACGATTTCAGTTATTTTGGGCAGTGTGTGTAAGCACACAATATGTAAAATAAACACAACTTATCATGTGTATCCTTATCCTTACATAAAATAATTTATAAGGCATTATTTTATATATGGTGAGTATAGATTCTATTTCAAGTAAGAATTGGGTGATGCCATTTATTTACAAGGTCTTTGGCAAATAAATAGACACTTATTTAATTTTGGTAATTTAAGAATTGAATAGGTACGTACATGCGCAAATAAAACACAACATAAACACATTTGAAAGACTTATAATCAAGTTTGCTTTTGAGAGAACTCAAGTCATGATCAAAATGAACACATCCAAATGCACGAAGACAAATAGGTCGCTTGTGAAGTTGCACTCATTTGTCCATCCAAATCACACATCGGAGAGACTCTCCCGTAAGAAGTAAATCGAAAGCTTTGTTGATGTCATCGAACTGTATTTCATGGGTGACAAATTGATCCAACCGCAGTTCCTGATAGTTATTAAGGAAAAAAAAATGTTAGGAACAATATGGAAGAACGAAAGCAAAACTTGATGGTTGTCATGTAAACAAAAAGTACAAGAAGCAAAATAGCCACCACAAAAATGCAATCCAGGAATGGTTACTTTGCAAGCTAATTAGCATGATCAAAACAAAGCTTAATTTTCTAAGGCTTAAATAGACTAGTGTCTATTTGACATCATTTTATAAGCTCAGTATTTAGCTTTTAACTTTAATGTACAGTTTTTTTTTTTTTTTTTTTTTTAAATTCCCGCTTTTTCAAGGTGCTAGTATATTTTAGCACACTTTCAACAACAACAAAAAAAATCAGTAAAATGCTAAATAAGTCATTTCCAAACTGTCAAATTAAGCACCTTGTTCAAGTAACGTTGAAGGAGGATGGGAATATCAGTTTTAGCTTTAACTCCTCCAAAGATGCATCCCATGATGCTTTTGCCCCCGCAATCAAGGATATCGTGATAATTAAGGCCCAATTCTGATCCAGGTTTGGCCACTCCTATTATTACAGTTTTTCCCCAACCCTGAAGGAAAATAGAAAACAAAAATGATTGTATTTAGTGCACGCAACAAGAATAATTATATGTACCAAAAAAATAAGTTTAGAGGCACAAAATTTTCCACATGTTGAGGGGGAATAATGTAATTAGTGTTAGGAGTGATGCTAGGAATACTAGATATTTTATGTCAAATTTTAAAGATAATATAAAAAAAAAAGTAACTAAATAATTTAGTTATTACTACAAAGTATTTACAATAAGATATAACAATGAATATGATTGATGAACAATCAATTTAAAAACCTTGGGTAAGAAAATTTGTAATATACCCAATGTTATTCTTTATTTATATTATATTATTAATCTGTCATTAATCATAATTATTGTAACTTCGATTTATGAGTTTTTGTAGTGAATAACAGAACAAGGGGTTTGTGGCACAATAAACAATTATACACTGTCATCAATCAACAAAATAGCTGCATATAATTTTCCTTGAATATTCTCTTCATATGATGTAAATTTAATTGGAATCAAAAACTTGTGCTAATGTTAATTTGGGAAATTTCTAGACTAGCATATTGAAATGAGTAATGCTACAGACAAAAATTATTTTACAAAATGTTGATATGGCTAACCTTTTATTGGTTTCATCTAGGCACGTCATTAATATCACTTTTACAATTATCAATAATCACTCACCACATCAACAGTTTATAAAAAAATTTGTAAAATAGTTAGTATCTCTAGCATTATTCTATTGAAATAGCCAATTTCCCTTCCCTTTTAACAATAAATCGTTAAACTCTCAGAAGTGTGAAAAGTTCACAAGCTTGAACCCATTTGATCATCAATTCATGATTATTTTTCTCACAAGTAGATCAGCTGTCTCAGTTCATATAAATATAGATTTGAGAGGTGTGATGCTGGGCTCAGATTTGATACACGTACTATGTCTCTGCCATACATTAAGTCATAAAGCAATCGGACCACACAAGATCTCTAGAATGCAGTGGGTAGCATTGAAAAGAAATTCAGTAAAAGATCATATATCGTATGCCATGCTTTTGTACGTGTGTGTGTGTGTGAGAGAGAGAGAGACATTTCTGCAACAGGAATATGCTTCCTGCACCATCGATGGCAATCCAATGCATTCAAAGCAATAGTCTGCACCCCCACCAGTCATCTCATTGATCACCTGCAAAATGAGAGAGATAGAAACAGCAACAGATTTAAAAAAAAAAAAAAAAAAAAAAAAAGGAGCTATGCATTTACTGATTTACACCCATCAGCAGTAAAGACTTCCGTCTCACAATTTCAAAATATATTCCTTTTCACCATTAATTATCATGCAATAACTTGCCAATAATAGGTTAGTAAGAGTTCATGATCTCAATATTAAATAATAAAAACTCTAATAATAGGTTAGTAAGAGTTCATGATCTCAATATTACGAGTAGATAGAAGTATACAACTAAATAATAACAGACCCATTAAACAATCATTGTGTAGGTTAAGAAAAAGACCTGGCTCACAGATTTGTCTCCACACTCTCCTCCATTGACGAAGTCTGTGACTCCGAACATTTTCCCTGATTTAACAATAAAAAAACATCACCATATTGACCCAATGCAAAGCTTACTCGTATAGTTAATAGTTTCATTATGACAAAATATTCTCCACGTACACTTCCATATTTAATGAACTGTTAGTGATCATTATGAGTTATGACTATAAGTTGACTTGAAAAAAGAAAAAAAATATCTTTGTATTGATCACAGCATATAAAGCGGAATAAAATCTTCTATCCTCTATTTAAAGTGGTCAATAATATGTTTCACAAATTATAACTTGTCACATTTTTGTTAATTTGTAAAAAATATTTTAAAATAGTTTTTAACTCTAATATTTTCTTACAAAACACTCACTAAGTACATAAAAATGGCAAAAAAAATGAAAATGATAAAGATACAATTTTTTTTTATTAATTAAAATTACTAATGCAGTGAATGGTTATCGGTAAGTATAAAAGTGACATTAGTAGTAGACTTGAGAACTAGTGAGAATTGGTTAGATCAATAATCTATAAAAATGTTATAAAATACTTTATAACTATAACATTACTTAGCAAAAAAGTAAACAAGTACTAGGTGATCCGCAGAGATAATTTTCTTACCCATTTCAAATTTTTTTGAGTTAAGATCCACACCAATAATTCTAGCAGCGCCACGGAGTCTAGCTCCTTCTGCAACCTAGAAAACCTAATTATATATGAGTTTCTGTAAAGTATCAAAGATGAATGTGAGGAAAACTATGCTTATAATAAGTCTGCAAATTCATACAGCTATTCCAATGGACCCCAACCCAAATATAACAACAGTTGATCCTTCTTCCACATTTGCGATTTTCCAAGCAGCACCAACCCCTGAAAACCCAAGTAATCAATGAGATAAAACCACATCAATGTGCTTTCGGAGTCTAATAATGCATAAGTGTCATCCACAAACGATTAAAAATTGAAAAATGATAACCCCGGTTTCATATCCACCCTTTTATGATTTAGATTAAATATTATTACTATAATTTTAAAAAGATATATATAGAATATAGTGTGAATCCATTTATCAACAAAAACTAAGAAAAATGGGAGGAATAGTTTCTATATGAAATGGAATTATTTCATAGTTCAAATTAAATATTTTTAACTATTTTACGTAATAGGCTCATGCATGATGCATGTATTTGTTAAACTGTTGGATTTAACAATAACTCAATCTCAATAAGGTACCTCTCCCCTAGCTATGGCTGTTTAATTTGCTCGAGTTCCAAATAGTAATTAAAGGAAATTAATCCTTGCAAAATTACCTGTTGATATTCCACAGCTGAGGAGGCATGCCCTACTTGGGGAGATTGAGGGGTCAACTTTTGTTACATGGGCAACGTCTATCACTGTATACTCCGAAAAACTGGACACACACAAAGTGTGATATATAGTCTCTCCATTGAGGCTAGTGAATCTGGTGCCCTGATCATATCTAGGCATATAAGGTGTTATTTTGAAAGGCAATTTTGTACAAATGTTGCTCTTCTTTGATCTGCAACCATCACATTCACCACAATCCGAGACGAATGTAGGGATGACAGTGTCTCCTACAGCTACTTCATGAACACCCTCCCCAACACTTTCCACAACCCTACAACACACAAAAGAAATTGGGTTGGAAATCATTGCAAAAAACCCCAAAATATTGCATATCATAGAACTAATGTAAAACTAACCCAATAGCTTCGTGACCTAAAACTCTTGGATATATTCCAGGCAAATCCTTCAAACCAAAAAAAAAGCATAAGTGTCAACAAATTTTCAAGAATTTATTAAGGTCATGAAAGTAAAAGTTTAAAGAATATATATGGTTTGAAATAACAACCTTCAAAACCCATAAACCGATATCGGTGTGACATAGGGAGCTGCATATGACTTTAATCCGAACCTCACGAGGCATTGGCGGTGCCACCATGATCTCCTCCATCACTAGTGGCTCATTTGGTGCGCGACTAACAGCAGCTATATAGTAAACATATTGAACGTTAACAAATCATTTTCACACACTTACAAGAAAGTTCAGGAAACACAATTCATATCATGCAAAAAAAAAAATTCAAGGAATTCCGAAAGAGTTACCTTTGCATCTAATTGGCTTCCCTTTAGTTGACATGTTCTCACCCATGCTGACAAATTAAACTCTCTCTCTCTCTCTCTCTCTCTCTCTCTCTCTCTCTCTCTCTCTGTGACAAAGGACAATGTAAGACTCGTGAGACGTAGTTGGTGGTGAGCGAGAATGTGAAGTTTTTATAAGATGGCTAGGGATGCCAGTGGTAATGAATGTGATTTCATGTAGGTTTAAAAATAGATTTGGCGTGATAGTTTTCAGAAACAACTTTATTACTATTAAAAGATTGATTAAATTGGAACATATACATCCTTTTAGATTTAAGATAATAATTGAACTGTGTGTTTGACAAATTAAGGCTGTAATATCTTAAATTGAAGCCTGCCTGTGCAGGTCAATGGGTTTTTAATTGAGGGATAACAGATTACAATCAGAGTGCTAAGGATAACTGTTCGATGATGGAGTCCTTGAAATCTTATCTATAAATGGATTAGAAGCTAAATAAAGTTATTCGGATAATTAAGGGTTAAGGAAGACGGGAAAAAACAAACACAATTTGAAGGAGAGATAAGGGACAAGGAATGAAAATATTTTGTTCAAGATTCCATTTTATGTTTCACTAATAAAGTAATAATAGCTTGTCACATGTCTTTTTTTTTTCTTTTTTTTTTGTCCTTTAATAAATATGGTTTAAATTAGGAAAAATAAATTAAACATGTTAGTATAATTTGTGGAGCATACAATGAAACACTCAAGGTGAGACCAATTTATCTTGTACATTAGCTAGTGCATTTACCTTTTAATGTGTATCAATGTAAGAAAGAAGTTAAAAAGTGAAAAGGTAAAAAAAAAAGGTTAAAAGTTTAATATTATTGCATGCCTATTGCACCCACATAACCCTAGCTGTCCATTTGTGTTTGCTAGACCCATTACTTATTTAATTTTAACCGGTCAATCTCTAAACACAAAGAAAAATACATAATCTCTCTATCATTTATTAGAGTAAATAAACTATAAGTTATGCATTAATGCAACTTTTCCTTTTTGCCTTATTTAAAGCATATCTTTTTTGTTTTTCTTTTTTAAACACGTTGATGGTAAAAAGTAAAAACTAAAAAGGACCAAAATAGCAGTGACTACACCATATTGAACAGTAAACTGTAACAAGGTTATACATAAAATTAACTTTGCTTACCTCCATTGGTAACTCACACCTGATCTGAATAAAAAAACTGTGTTTGGTATTTTTTTTCAGTATGCAACAGTATATTGTCTTTTTGGTTTTTAGATTATTCATGTTTGGCTCTAAAAGTAAGATTGCATAACAGATTGTAACTAAGATGCTGGCTAGAGAGAAAGGAAAAGAGGTAGTGTATCTGTTCGAGTGAGAACGTATATATATTAAGGTTTGAAGTAGTTTTTTTACCTACAAAATAAAAAAGAAAGAGAGGAGTATGTAGTGAAGTAGAAGCAAAAAACGTAATCCAAAAATTAAAACACAAAAGACATAAAATATGCCTAACAAAGAGAATCCAAATCCACTAAGTTTGTGAGTTTCAGTTAACTCAATTGGTAAAATCTTTTATTATTGAATAATATTTTTGAAATTCAATCCTCACTTATACTAAAAACCAGTTGATATGTTGTTCTGATAATAAAAAGTAAACATTATGAGCGGATGTCATAAACTGAAACTATCTCAAAAAAAAAAAAAATCCACCAAGTTTAACCAATCAAACACTCAATTTTAAAAATTAAGAATAATAGTCATTTACATACTGATGAGAGAGAGAGAGGAAAAAAAAAAAGATCAAAAGTTGACAAATGCCATGAATTAGGATTGGTTCATGAAAGTGTGTTATCAATGTTGTGAACATAACATTTCTCAATAATTAACAAAGAGAAATATTATGTCAATAATATTTTTACAACAAATTTTAAGTGACATATTAATTTTATTTTTGTAGTATAATTTTAGGAAAGAAAATGAAATAACTCATTTAGAAAAAGTCTACCGTGCACATGGCATAATTGTAAGAATGGAAAGGAAATTCAATAAGTACTAATTTAGAAAAAAAAAGTGAATGCCTTTATTTTGAAAATAAAGGCATTCACTTTTTTTTTTCTTTTCTTTTTTCTTTTTTCTTTTTTTTTTTTGAGAAGAAAAGGCATTCATATTTAATATCTATTAACATAAAGTCAGATAAGACATTAATTTCGACCTATATCCAAGTGCTGCAAGTAACGTAGGAAAAATGGTAAGTACCCGAATGGTCATCAAAATTGGTGGGAAAAGTAATAAAGTAAAGCTCACAAATAAATGCATTTATTTCTTTCCGCATTTAGTAACCCTTTACACCTAGCATTGAGTCATTGACGAACAAAGCAGTCCAGGAAGAAATTAATTAAGCCAACAGGTGAAGAGCTGGAAAGAGCGTTTCAAAGAAAATTCCATGAGCACTGGATGATTATGTCCAAGAATCATCACATACCACCTTCATCTATAGTTTCCCTGTTTCAGTCACTCATTGGAATAATCCAACAAGGGAGAGAACAAAGAGAAATTGTGATGCAACTGTGGGAAAATTTGACTAAGCTATTGCCATGATTACTAGAGATTGGAGAGGGAATTTGGTGTTTGCTTGTTCCATCAAAGTGAACACCAACATCCTTGTCCAAGTTGAGACTGAGGCACTTAGATGAACTGTTTTTACTGCCATGAATCACAAATTTATCAATGTAAGTTTTGAAAGTGACTGTCATGTTTGCATCCAAGGTCTGACTTCCTCCACCAATTCTATTCCATGGAGAGTTATGGGATAATTATAGATTACCCACTTGTGGTTTAGCCCGAATTGAACTTACCCACCCGTGATTTTATTTTTAACACTTTACCCACTTGAGGTTACTTCCGCTTAGTCTCTGTTACCCACCTCTGTTAAAAAAGAGAGGTAATTATAAGTCTTTTTATACCCATTTATGTCTCTCTCCTCCCAAAACAAGAAAAACAAACAAAAAAAAAAAGGATTAAAATATGGTATTAGTTTCTCACAATTCACAAACATGAAGAACATACACAAAGAACATACACAAAGAACATACACCCAGAAAACTAATGCAAATCAAATCAAGCAATACCATCAAAGTACAAACCATAGATCTATCAAAATACAACCCCAAAACCCAAGTCAAAATACAAACATCAACACACCCACACACATCCAAACCCACGGATCCATCAGTAACCGTGCCTCAAATCCCATTTTTCAAACCCCAACAACCAAAAGAAACCCAATCCCTAAATCAAATAAACAAAGAAGAAGAAAAATATAGCACAACATTTGATCCCACGTTTTATACCAGATTGGCTTCAAAATTAAGCCCACAAAAAAGAGTCACAAATTGCTAGCAACACATTGAAAATTAACATGCAGAGAGAGAAAAATCACAGTTTCAACTTCTCTGTTGAAAAAAAAATTAGAGAACTTTAATGGAATTTAAGAACAAATGAATTCAAACCCAGGCATATATTTGAAACTCCAATTTCAAATCCAGACATATATTTCAGGCACTTCTCAAACCCAGAAAAATTAAACTCAAATCAACCATTCCACAAATCTCATCCTTTCTCTGTCTTCCCCCTCTCTCTCTTTCGTCCATCCATCCAATATGTCATTGAAATCTCTGTAAATAGTGGAAAAATCCAACCATCAAATTCCAATTTACCCTCAATACATATATTATTAGAGTGAGTTAGCATTGGGAGGTAGAGGTACCAGTGGGCAAAGAAGACACCGTGGCAGAGGAAGACATGGGTGCTGCGGGAGGTGAGAAGCTGAACGCGATTGATGAGGGGAGGGTCATGGATCTGGGTTTGAGCAAAGGAATGGAGCCACCACTAGCAACACCGATGATCCACCACACCCATGATGACACCACAACCAAGCTGCGTCCACCATAACAACCCAAAATTTCAGATCGACGACCACCAAAACCCAAATCGCAACCTACACGTCACGCTCCTCAAAACCCATACCCAAATCAGTTATGCTCCTCCTCCACAAATCAAAACCCAAACCCATATAGCCACCCTTAGCTCCTCCATTGTCGCAACCATGACCCAAAGCTACCGCCTATCTAAACCAAAGTGTGGGAGATGAGAGAGAGACATAGACTGAACAGAGAGAGAGAGAGAGAGAGAGAGAGAGAGAGAAATAAAATCAAATAAGAAGTAATGGAAAGAGTAGTAAGTGATTTTTGCCTTTAACGATGATTCTCGGACTAATAAATCAAATGGGTGCCATTGTAGCATCTAAGATCTCAGGTGGGTGAGCAAGCGTGAGAGAATGCGTGGGAGAGGAGTGTTTGATCTGATTTCTTGTTTGATTTTTTTATGAAACTTGTTAGAGTAACAGAAAAATTAGAGGTGGGTTATGGAGGATAAACGGAATGAACCACGGGTAGATAAAGTGTCAAAAATGAAACCACGAGTGAGTAAGTTAAATTCGGGCTAAACCACAGGTGAGTAATCTGTAATTATCCCTAGTTCTAACTTAAATCTACCACTGAAATTACTTTTTTACCTCACCAATAACAACCCGTAACAACTTACCACATAAGATTTATAAACAAAAACCTATGCATTGCTCAGGTAACAAGCTAGAAAATTTCAATAAAGAGGAAGAACTGTGCTTTAAATTGGCATCAACAGCATTCAAGATCCAGTCTGATCCAACCTCCCCAGAATCTAAACCCACAAACTGGAGTAAAATCTGTAATAAAAACTTTACAACAATTGTTAACAAATCTTGCAGGGTGCAGAGACGAGGTTATTTCTATATTCTATACCAAATTCCCATTCATCTCTGGGGGAATATTTTGCAAGAAACTAAGTATGCCTTTGGATTCAGATTATTTGAGTTGCGTTTGCAGTTTTTTTTTTTTTTTTTGACCCAGCGCCTCTTGCACTGTTCATGGGACATAAACAGTGCATTAAGGCAAATGCACAATACTTTCAGCATGAACAGTAACTTTTTCAGTTTTCAATTTTCAGCAAAATAAGCGGTATCCAAACCACCCTAAGTATTTAGCTAGTTTAGTACCTTCTTCTTTTAATTGGGTTCCTAGAAAGGCTAACAAGACTGCTCATGTTCTCAGCCGTTAGTCACTTTCAAATAGATTTTTTAGCTTCTTTGATTCTAATTCAGCTCCTCCTTATGTTCTGGATGTAATTAAGGAAGATGCTCAGTTTGTATCTTGTTTCTGTTAATAAAAGTTTTTATTCTCAGCAAAAAAAAAAATGGCAATAGATTTGACGAGAATATTGACTTGGACAAATTACATTGTAAAGAGTGTCCGAACAATCTTATATGCGAGAAATCTTATGTCCACAATATTTTCACAACAAATTTTAAGTAACATGTTGTTATTAGCTGTTACTGAGAGAAAAAAGAAAAAAAAAAAAAAAAAAGTAACTTCAACTTTGAGTTAAATTAGAATTAATAACAACTTACCACTTTTGACTTGTGGGCACATATCGGCATGTGTAGAATAAATTAGAAGTCCTTCTAAAAAATAAAAAATAAAAATTCTAAAACAACACATAACAGAGCTTAGGTTTTTTTGTAACTATATACAGTATTAGATTAGATTAAATTATTACTTTTCTTTTTCATATTAATTAGATTGTGATAAGTTCAAACAACTATGTCAAATCTGAACGTATGTCGCTAGAGCATCCACAGCAGTGGAGCTAAAAATATAGCTATTTGGCACCACAAAAAGTTATTTTATCTATTTTACCTACTCACATGCTGCATCAGTAGATCTATTTTAGCTTTCAACACAATAAAATAATATAAATATCACAATAAAATAATATATCTACTACAATAAAATAATATATTCACACAAACTTCCCAGATTTTCTTAGAGTTTCTTGGTAGCCAAACATGGCAACCCACACCCAACACAGCACAAACATCCACCACCACCAATCCACAGCAGAAAAAAAAAAAAAAAAAAAAAAAAAAAAACCCAAATCCTCAATCTTTTTCCTCAATCCGGACCAAACAAAATCACCAACCGGAGACAAACTCAGCACAAATCGGAGACAAACCCATGCGTCGATGCTGCCCACGCTGTCAACATCCTCGCCGATGCTTTGGTTTCTGATTACGCTACATCTCTCTCTCGGCTTCGATCTCATCGCTCTACCCGTGGGTCTGAGGCAGATGGCGGATCGGAGGCGTGGGTCTAAGGCAGATGGCAACGTGGGTCTGAGGCTGATCGGCGGCTTGGGATGGCAAGTGGGTCGGTGACGTTGAGCTTCAATGGCAGCGACGTTGACAATGAGTCGGGCTGGCGGCAGTAAATAAAGTGAGCTTGAGAGACCGAAGTTGAGAGAGTGAGCTTGAGAGAGATGAGCTTCAAATGAGATGAGAGTGAATGAGAGAGAGAGGCACAGTGTGATAAAAGAATGAAAAAAAGAAGCAAGTTGTATTATTTTAGTCCCCGGCTGGAATAAAAATAAAAATAAAATTTTAGCTCTCAGCTACAGTGCACATCTATCTATAGATGTGCATTGTAGCAATGAAACTAAAAAAAATAGCTATAGCTCCACTTCTGGATGGTGGTTTTTTGTGTTTTGGTGGAGCTAAAATAGCTATATAGCTATTTAGCTCCACTGCTGCAAGCTTACATGCGTTATTATAAATATATATATATATATATATATTAATAGACTAACAGTAAACTCTGTGACATCTATTAATTAATAACTCACATTATTTTGAACAGTAATTTAAAGGTTTTCTAGCATTTTTGATAGACTATGACATTGCTATGTATATAATATAAAAGTAGTATTTATTACATGGAATTCACGACTTTAGTTCACAGTTTTAGGTTTTTTTTTTTTTTTTTTAGTGTGTAAAACAGTTTTTTTTTTTTAGAAACAAACACACACACACAAGAGAGAGGGGAAGGAGTTCTAACATAAAGGCACACCACAACTCCACTCAAAAGCCATGTGTGTAAAACAGTTTGTGTTCAACAGCATTATCAATATTATAAATACATCAAAACTTGACAGAATTCTATGTCATGTACTCATGTCACATGCTAACCGATTCTTTTTTTGCTTTTAATTTGAAGATTTTTGGTCACTTTGGGCAAACAATAACAAGGTCACAAATAATTGTAACTTTACCATGTTTAATAGTAAATTATGTCGCATTGAGCAGTAACTATAAAATTTTATAGCATTGTTAATTTTATTTTCATGTATAATTATGACAAGGCCCTGTAAAAGATAGCTATGTCAAATCTAACTTTATGCTTTACCAAGGGGCATTTATTTATTTATTTATTTCTTCTTCTTCTTCTTTTACCAAAGGGCATGCTAACTTACTTATTTCTTCACTTTTGGCAAAAAAATGCTTAGATAGTCCCGAAGTACTACTCCATGACTATCTAAGTATTGCCCACTTTTGGCAAACAAAATCACTGTAACACATTACAATAACTTTATGTATCCAATGAAACCTCACATCACATTAAGCAATAACTTTGTGATTTTGCGGTAGCTATTTTTTCAAGTTAGATTGTGTTAGTGTTACAAAATGATTGTGTCAAATTCGAAGGTATGTTATGCCATGTCACATGCAAATCTTTTTCATATTTTTGTTTAATTTAAAAAAAAAAAAAATTGTACACCTTTATTTTTTGGTGAAAAAAAAAAACTGCTCACATTGGGCAAACAATAATAGAGTCACAAATGATGAAAAGAATTCTTAAGAAACGTGATGGAAGTTGAGTATACCTCTGACCCCCCTTGTTCAAGAGAAGAAGAAGACGAGTTAGGTCGTAGTGTCAAAAGATTTAAAGATGAGGAAGAAGCAGAGCCTGATTTGGAGCCCCTGATTGAAGGTATGGTTGATGTTAATATTTCTAGGGAGACTATGTCACGCATCAAAGAGCCTTGGACTAAGGCGTTGATAGTAAAAGTATTTGGTAGGACTGTAGGATTTAACTACCTTTCTTTTAAAATCAACGCATTGTGGAAGCCTGTGGCAAAAATGGACTATATGGATTTGGGGAGGGATTTTTCCCTGATAAGGTTTAATTGTGTGGATGATTTTGATAAGGTGCTGAAAGGCGAAAATTATATGTTGTACCCGACATATATGCCGGGTACACCATATACCTTCTCGCTGAAAGGGGGTCCTTGGTTTATTGGTGGCCATTTTCTTGCCATTAGACCATGGGAACCATATTTTAAAGCTTCTGAAGCTAAGCTAAATTTTGTGGCTGTTTGGATCAGGTTTCCTGAACTCCCTATTGAGTTCTATGATAGCACGGTCCTTAAAGATATTGGTAGTGCCATTGGACCAGTGTTGTGTATAGATTCTTATACGGCCTCTGGGTCAAGGAGTAGTTATGCAAGACTGTGTGTGCAGGTAGATTTAGAAAAGCCTCTCATCAACATGATAAGAATAGGGAAGTGTAGGCAAGTCGTGCTGTATGAGGGAATTTCTGCGTTATGCTTCAGTTGTGGCTGACTTGGTCATACACAGGAAAAATGTTGTTACAGTATTAAGCAAAGTGAAAAGAGTGGTAAGGGTGATGAAGCTGTTAGAGCCAAGGAAGTTAGTCAAGAATCCCAACTAAGTCCCAACTAAGGGCCTTGGATGCTGGTCACGAGGAACCTAAGTGCCATTCGTAATGGACATAAGGGCAATTCGGGTATAGAAGGGCAGAAGGGGAAAATTAAGTCTCATTTAATGGAGGATGATGTAACATCCAAATCTTCTTTTGAGGCTTTAGAAGAGACAGTGCATGAACCGGCACATGAGGAGATGACCTATCCCGAGCAGAATGGGGCCGGGGTTACTGTGGAACATGACATGTTGTCCATCCATGCGTGCCAAGCGGTCACTCTGGTGGATACGCAAACCAAGAAAACTGAGGCGCCTCTTAAGAAGGTGCTTCAAAGCTCTAAAATGAAAACATCTAAAAACCTTAGGATTAAAAGTCCTAAACCTTTGAAACGCCAGGTTGCGTCTTTGGGTAACAAAAATTTGAGCAACCAAGCATCGCCGCCCCTTGCAAGCTCTCAAGTTGATTCAAATGGAAACAAGATTCCTAGGATTGATGCCTCTTCCTCAGTCAGGATGGGCAATTTGGCACAGGAACAGAGTGGTGGTGATTTCAAACGAAATGATTGCTCAAATAAGAGCTACTCCGATGGATACACCGGGGTGGTTCGATCCAACGCTGTGCAATGCTTGGAAGCATCTATTCCCCATAACTCCTACGAGCATCAGAACATGGGATCTTGCTCTGGAGCATCCGGTGTGGTCTCAAACACCCAATCCTTGGTAAAGGTTCATCACAGACACCCCGCTGGAGTCTTGGAAGGAGGTGGAGACTTTAAGCAGGCAGAGGAGGCCATCAGACGTGCCCCACTTCTATGAATCAAGGTGGATCATCCAAGAGAGGAGGATTATGGACTTCAGAGGACCGGCTTCAACTCACATGGGGAACCATCCTATGTTGAAGTTGATTCAGATTCTAGTCCCAATCAAGAGATGCGATCTGTTGATATGCTACAGAGAGGATACAATGGGGATTCTCAAGTATTTGATGATATGGAAGCCGGAGTGGAATTCATCCAAGGATCTTCTGAGGAGACTCAGTTGGACCATGGTGGATGCTGCAATGATGAATCCTAATCCTGTGAAAGTTCCGTTGGGTCAGTTTGCACAAATGAATATCCTTTTGTGGAATTGCAGGTGTGCTTTAAACCCTGATTTTAAAAGACGGATTTTTGAAATGACCATTAATCATAATCCAGCAATTATGGTGATTACGGAAACTAGAGTGAGTGGAGGCAGGGCTAAGAGGATCATAGCTGACCTTCCGTTTGATGGCTTTATCACAACAGAGACCATTGGTTATGGTGGGGGCCTTTGGGTGCTTTGGAAAAAGGATGAAGCGAATATTGATCTTCTTGCAGCTACGGAACAAGAAATTCATGCTACTGTTAAGGTATGTTGCTCTAATTTGACCTGGTTTATTTCGGCTATTTATGCTAGTTCTCATCTGGCTAAGAGAAGACTTGTATGGTCTAACCTTTTAGAAATAGCTAAGCTCCACAATCACCCCTGGTTGATGCTTGGTGATTTTAATGAAGTCTTGAGCAGTGAGGATAAATATGGAGGGAACCAAATAAATTTAAATAGGGCCCTAGAGTTTAAGGCTTTTTTAGATAACTGTAACTTTTTGGATTTGGGTTTTGCTGGCCCAAAGTTTACTTGGACTAATAAGAGGCCTATCACCAGTCTTATTCTTGAAAGGCTGGATAGATGTTTTGCTAATCCCAACTGGAGAATGTTATATCCTGAAGCTACGGTTACCCACTTACCTAGGACTTTCTCGGATCATTGCCCTATATTAATTGAACTGATGGGTAGTAGAACTAATGTTGTAAATAAGCCCTTCCGTTTTCACACCATGTGGCTTCTTCACCCCCAATTCCCTAAGGTGGTTGAGGAAGCTTGGTTTGGGGACAAGTCTCTTTTGGCAGCTATATATGAGTTTACCACTAGAGTGAAGAAGTGGAATTATGAAGTTTTTGGCAATTTGTTTGCAAGGAAAAGAAGGGTGTTAGCTAGATTGGGTGGAGTTCAGAAAGCCTTAGCCTGTAACCCTTGTGAATCCCTTCTTAGATTGGAGAAATGTTTGATTGAGAAGCATGCTTGGATAATGCTTCAAGAGGAAGAATTTTGGGCATTAAAATCTAGGCTGAATGCTGCTACATTTAGGGATCAAAACACTTCTTATTTCCACATTACTACAGTGGTTAGGAGACAGAAATAAAATCAGATGTATCATGGATGGTAATGGTGAATGGCTCTATGATGAAACAAAAATTAAGGATCATATCCAGCAATGGGTTTTCCAAACTTTATACATCTGAAATGTGTATGGCTCGAATGGATTCTCCTGTTGCTAAATTCTCTTGTTGCTTTCTTTCTGAGGAGGAAAGAGGATGGATGGGTAGAAAGGTGGATGATGAGGAGATCAAAGATGCCTTGTGGACCCTAAAACCTTTTAAGGCCCCTGGACCTGATGGATTGCATGCTGGGTTTTTCCAGTACTTTTGGCAAGATGTGCAAGCCTCAATTTGCTATGAAGTTAAAAAGGCTTTCACCCTAGGTACTATTTCGGACTACTTGAACTCCACTTTGATTACGCTCATTCCTAAGTGTAATAACCCTGAATCCTTGGCCAATTATAGGCCAATCAGCTTATGTAATTCGGTGTATAAAGTTATTACAAAGGTGTTAGTAGCCAGGATTAGGCCATTGCTTAATAATCTCATCTCCCCAATCCAGACTGCTTTTGTTTCGAGGAGAAGGGGAGTGGATAATGTTTTAATTTCCCAAGAATTAATTTATACGATGGATAGAATAAAAGGCAGAGAGGGCTATATGGTAGTGAAGGTAGACCTTGAAAAAGCGTATGATAGATTGGAGTGGAGCTTTATTCACAAAGTGCTACAAGCTTTTCGGTTTCCACCTAACCTCATTAAGGTTATTATAAGTTATATATCGACCTCATCCATTTCTTTGTTGGTGAATGGTAGTGCTCTTGAAGCCTTTAACCCCTCAAGGGGCATAAGGCAAGGAGATCCTTTGTCTCCGTACCTGTTCATCATGTGCATGGAGTATCTAGGTTATCTTATTGAAGAGAAGTGTTCTAAAGGTTTATGGTGTCCTCTTAAGGCTTCACGTGGGAATATAAAAATTTCCCATCTGCTTTTCGCGGATGATCTCATCCTTTTTGCTAAAGTTAATAATGAGAATTGCGAAGCTATTTCGGAGGTGTTGAGGACCTTTTGCATGGAATCTGGTCAAAATTCAGTTGTGAAAAGTCTAGGATATATTATTCCCCAAATGTTTGAGCTGATTTAAAGGAAAGTGTTTGTGAAAGACTGGGTATGTTTGAAACTAACAACTTCGGGAAGTATTTGGGGTTCCCTTTTAAAACATAAAGGAGCTTCAAGGGGCCAATTTAATTTTGTGGTTGATTGGGTTATGAAAAAGCTTGCTGGATGGAAGACGAAATTTCTGTCATTTACTAGAAGAGCTGTGTTGGTAAAGTCTGTTATGTCAGCCATTCCAAACCACGTCATGCAAGGAGCTGCCCTCCCAATCCGTTTGTGTGACAAATTGGATAAAATAAACAGAGATTTTTTGTAGGGTTCAACTAACGAGAAGCGGAGAATGCATCTTGTTGGGTGGGAAAAGGTTATAAAAGCCAAAGAAGAGGGTGGTTTGGGGATTCAATCAGCTAGAGCTAAGAATATAGCTCTGTTGGCTAAGTTGAATTAGCGAATGTACCATGAAAAGGAGGCTTTATGGGCAAGGGTGCTTTTGAAAAAATATTGCTCTAATGCTAGGAGTAATTCCAGAAATCCGGATGGGCTTCCTTCATCCTCTAGTTGGAATGCTATCAAGGTGGGTTTTCCCATTTTCTCTAAAGGAACTTGGTGGAGGGTTGGGAGTGGATCTAGAAAGAGTGTTGGATGGATAAATGGATCAGAGGGCAGTCCTTAAGGGAGCTTATTGAGGGGCCTTTAACAAGGGAGGACATGAAGCTTACTAGGGGTGTGCATGGGTTGGGTTGGGTTAAGGGGATTTTTTGACCCAACCCACCATGGTGGGTCAAAAAAAATTTAACCCAACCCAACCCATCACATAAATCCAACCCAACCCAATCAACCCACATGGGTCAGGTTGGGTCGGGTTGAACCCATGGATTTGACAAATTTTTTTTTTTTTATTATTAAATTGAGTAGAAAAAAATATAAATATTAATATATTAAAAAAAACCTAAAAATTAGTATCAATGTAATTCTTTAAAGATAAACAACACTAATAACTAAACAACAATATTAATTTATTAGAATTTGTGTGAACTAATTGGCTTTTATATAGGATAGGAAGAACTGGTTATTTTAAAAAATTTATTAATGATATAATAAATATATATTAAATTAGTATTAGTAGGAGGAACCGAGGAAGTGCTGCTCTACCGCTAGTTTTTTTTTTTTTTAATTATTAAATATATAATATATATTTAAATATATATATAAGTGCCCTAGTTTTTTAAAAAATTTATTAAATATATAATATATTTTAAATATATATTATATATGGGTGGGTCAGGTCGGGTTTGGCAGGTTTGTAATTTTTTGACCCAAACCCAACCCGATCCGCTATAAAAAAAATTTTTGTAACCCAATCCAACCTACCAAGCCTTAAAAATCGACCCAACCCAACGGATCGGGTCGAATTTGACAGGTCGGTGGGTTTTCTGCACACCCCTCAAGCTTACTATAGCTGACTTTCGTGTCAATACTGATTGGAAGTGGGAGAGTTTGTCTTTTGTCTTGCTTCTCTCGGTTAAAGAGATAATCTGAGCCATACCAGTTCAAGAATTTAGCACTGGGGAGGATACGTTAATGTGGAAATTTACGAAGGAAGGAGATTTTTCAACAAACCCGGCCTATCTCAATTTAAAGGCTGAATCAGGAGAAGCTAACACCTTAAGGTGCTTGGATCTGGAAGTTAGATACTCTCCCTAAGATTATTAGCTATTTATGGCTGTGTATGCACAACAGTGTACCTGTGAGGGAGGTTCTTGCGGGCAGGGGGATCAATTGCAACATTCTTTGCCCGATATGCAGGAATCAGGGTGAGTCTATAGATCATTTGCTGAGGGAGTGTTTGTTTGCACGTCGTTTTTGGTCTAATATTGGGACTCCTCATCTCCTTATGCCCACGCACACTCAAAATCTGGGGGATTGGCTTTATGAAAACTATCACAGCAAACTGACTCATAACAGCCACATCCACTGGTGTGTTATATTTCCTTTTGCCATTTGGAATCTTTGGCAGCATCGTAATAGAATTGTATTTGATAATGCCCCTCTTAATCTTAATCTTCATAGCTACTGCCTTAGCCAAGCTGTGGAATCTTTCTTTTGTGTTGGTAATGTGAGAAAAGTGAATCGGAGATCCATTATTCAGGTGAAATGGTCCAAGCCACCTGACGGGTGGTACAAATTAAACACGGATGGGGCTTCTTGTGGGAACCCAGGCCGAGCGAGGAGTGGTGGTCTCATAAGGGATTGCAATGGGAGTTGACTTAAAGGGTTTGCGAGGTCCATTGGTTTTGCTACCAGCATTACTGCTGAGTTTTGGGCATTAAGGGATGGGTTAAAGCTGGCTTTGAATGCAGGAATCCAGAGGTTGATTGTGGAGCTGGATGCGAAAGTGGTGGTTGATCTTGTTAAGTCTAATGCAATCACTAATAAACCATATGTCCCTCTCTTATATGATTGCAGGTGCTTAATGAGAAGATTTCTCCAGGTCCAAGTGACTCATGTGTATAGAGAAGGCAATAGATGCGTGGATGCACTTGCTAGATGGGGCGGTACTATGGCTGAAATTTTTGCTGTGTATGATCACCCGCCAAGCCCTGACATTTTGTATTTAGCTAATTTAGATATTGCTGGCATGTATGTGAATAGGATTACTGAAACTGTTCTCACCTCTAGCGTGAGATAGTCTGTACTTGTATTTCCTTTCAACCAAAAAAAAAAAAAAAAAGAGTCACAAATGATATTAACATTGTCACGTTCATTAATAAAAACATAAGTCACAATAAGTAGTAACTCTACAATTTTTTATTACATTTTTTTTTCATGTTACACTATGACAGAGTCTCATAAGACAATTATATCAAACCTAACAATAGGTTTGTTTCACCATGTTGCATGCTAACCTATTCCTTACATTTTAATTATCTAACTTTTCTCAGTTTAGGCAAGCACTAAAAGGGTTATGCATGACAGTAACTTTGTTAAATCGAATGGTATTTTACCATTTTGTAGTAACAGAATGGTTTCATGGCAAAAGTTGTGTCAAACTAATGGTATGCTTTGTCAGCTTAAGGAATGTTCCATTGATCCCAATTGACAAGAGGCACATTGTACTTTCGCAGTGCTAGGGATGCTACATAGGGAACGGTGGATTCCAATTAATAATGGTGATGATTTCTCTTTGCATACTAAATGGAAATTAAATGATAGTAGCTTATAAGATATGAATTAGCAAATCATAATGTAAAAACACCAAAGGAAGCTAGTTCCGTGCTTTACAGGGTTAAAGAAAACAAAGGACTCAACCAACAAATACCTCACCAGGGCATCTAGTGCATTTTTCATTTTTGCATAAAGTCCCATCCTTCAATATCATGATTGGGTCGACCAGGTCAGATCATGAGTGAATAGAAAATCTAAAACGTACATAGCTGTTCCAGCTGAAATACTTGGAATAATTCTACCACTTCTACTAGGAGTAGCCTTTTTAGTGATGCACTTAGTGTGTCATAGTGTAACATTCTTACAGAAAATTGAAAGAGCTGTCCAATCTCAAGAGGCTGATCTTCGAGGTTTTGATCATGGAGGCTGTAGGGTCTTGATGCCGTGAAAACAATGGGAAAAGGAAAAATTTGGAGGCTTGCATGTGGGTGTTGTGAACATGGATCAGTGGTTGGGTCCACTGATGATTTTGGCTTGGGTTGTGATCTGGGTTTCGTTTGTGTTTGATCTCTATTTGTGATCTGGGTCTGTGTTTGTGTTTGGTCTCTGTTTCTTTTCTTTTTTTTTTCATTTGTGTTGTTGTGATCTAGGTTTGAGTTTTTGGTTGCTGGATTTGTGTTCTTGGTTGTTGGGTTTGATCTGGGAAGAACACGAAGAACAAGTTGTAATGTTCTTGGTTGCTAGGTTTTTTTTTTTTTTTAATTAAAATTGAGTAATTAAATTTTTTTTTTTTTTAAATTTTGGCATTTAAAAAATGTGAAATAATTTTTTTAATAATATTTTAATGCCTCCGGCTGCCACCATAGCTATTTCCGTCGGTTGACTGACGGAAAGGACGAAAATAACACGCGTTAATTGGTTTAGGGACTAAAAGTGGTAAAATTAAAATGTAAAGACCAAAATGAAAAAAAGTCAAAATGTAGGGACTAAAAGTGCATTTACGCCTAAAAAAAACTCTTGCTTCTTAGTGATTGTGATGGGATCTCAAAACTAATGTACAATGGATGCTAAATTATTTTAGTATTTGTCCCCTTTTGACTGTGTAAGCCTAAGATCATAGAGATCATGATATACTTAAATTAATGAGATGTAGTATGGAAGTTTACGGGGCCTGGTCCTTTTTTTTTTTTTTTTAAATGGTTAGAAATCTCCTAAGCTACTACCCGAATCCCTCCGCTGCCCCTCAACCCCTAGGAAGTACCTAGAGTGGTTTCATTAGACCAATTGGGTCATTGGCTATTCTTTTTACAATGCTAATAGCGAGTATAGGACTTACATTACCCAAGAAAAGTCAATGCATGGAGAGCATAAGACATCATAAATCCCCACGACACACCACACCCAGGGTTGTGACATACTAATTGCAAGGAGTTCAAACATAGCAGACCCCAAACTTATCAACAACAAAAAAACTGAATGAGATTTTTTTATTTTATATATTTACATAAAAGGTGTTGTTGAGATAAAGAGGCGTGTGGCCCATGTACACAGGAAGTATTACAATGAGAAATTAAATCTAATAAATTTATAATTGAAAATAATTCTTACGCTGTCATCCATTCGGTCAAGGATCTGAAAAACAGCGATTTCAGCTTTAAAATGGTCCTTTCACATTGCTCAAGATATGATTGAGTTTAAGACTTGTTCTTATATCTTTTGATTGATGAACTCCTTCATGTTTGAGGATTATTCCTTGAGCCCCTTATGACATATTCAAAACTACAAGCAGTTCAAGTACTGGAAGCTTGCACCTGAACATACATTAGGGCCTTCTATTGGATCCTCAACTTTAATAAATGATTTGAAAATTTTGTCTTTTAACTTGCATAAGTTTGTCACATGTCTATTATTAAAAACATTAGGGCCTTTTTTTTTCTTTTTTCTTTTTTTGTGAATCCTATGCCACTAACTCTAAAACAAGCACAGCCACTGATTCTTCCTCTAATTCATGCCATGTTGATAGGATTTGCTAGCTAAACATAATTTGCTTTGCAGCTAGATGATTAAGAAATCCAAAGTCTTCTATTTTATGCCTATAATATTCCTTATATGCCTGTCCATTTGAAACAGAGTTAATCATAGTTGAGAAAAGTACCCAAAGGAAGTAGAATAAAAGAGATCCAAGAATTATTGGCTCATCCCACATACATGGAACATATCTTTTTTTATACCATTGCATTTTGACTGCTTAATATAAGGCAGCTATTTTTACCCTCCACTTTTGATACATCCTATTTCCTTCCTATCTTGTCAATGATTTTCCCTTTCATTCACAAAGTTGAACATGTAAAGCTTAAAAGCGGAGCATGGAGCCAATGACCTTTCTACCAGGTGACACTTCCCTCTCTAGTGGAGGGCCATGTCCAAGGGTCAGATTCCCTTGACAACTTTACCTAGGCCAAAAAAAAAGGTGGAGCATGTATTGTAAAGTTCACATGGCTCATCCCACATATTGGAAATTTTTAGCTTTATTGTTTCTCTGATTTCTATGTGTTACTTGTTTACCAAAGCTTATTGAGCTTGGTATAAAAAAATAATAATAATAAAAAAGGCTTATTGAGCTTATTTGGCTTATGTACATCTTTTTAAAACTTTAATTTTTCTAAATACATTTGTACTTTTACCGAGCTAATAGTTAAGCCCAACAAACCAATGAAAATAACCTTTATTCATTGTGCTGTGAATTTTTGTGCTATGCAGGTGACACTTCCCTCTCTCAAATCCTCCTCCTTTTTCACCGCACGGGACTATGATGGCCATGGCTCTCACACCTTATCAACAGTTGGTGGTAACTTTGTTCCTGGAGCTAGTTTTTTAGGATGGTACTAGCAGAGATGAAGAGGACAACTCAAACAATAACATAGAGGTTGAAAACAATTTTGAGGGTGACTGGGAGGAAGACTAATATAGATCTTGTCATAATTCTAGTTGTTTAAGTTTAAAACAAGGTTTAATTTCAGGATTTCTTTGTATATTTTATATTTTAAAGTTTGAACTTATATGAATTTTTATCTTTCGATGGATCAATTTTTAGTAATTATTGGACTATTGTATCAATTTTTAGTAATTATTGTACTATTGTAACATGATAGTTAAACAAAAATGATATAAAATAAATAAATAATAAAATATTTCAAAAATTATATAAAATATTACCACTGATGACATAAAAATTTGGTTATAAATAACTTTATAGTGATGACAAAGTCCCTCGCAATTATTCCTAACTAATTGCGTTGCGAGGGGGTTAAAATCCTTTGCAAATAAATTTTAGCGACGTCATTATTTGTCTCATCATTAATTTGAAATTTGCAAATAACTAATTGCGAGGGTATAAAAGTCCTCACAAATAGTTATTAACAACAATTGTTTCCCCTCACTAAAGATAAGTTGCGAGGGGTTAAAAGCCCTTACAAATAAATTTTAGCGATGCTATTATTTGTCACTAAAAAGTATGTCGTCAATTTGGAATTTGCAAATAACTAATTGTGAGGGTATAAAGGTCTTCACAAATAGTTGTTAACGACAACTGTTTCTCCTCGCTAAAAATAAGTCGTTGACTTTTCTCGTCATTTGGTAATATATTTGTGAGGGTGAATTTGTTCAATACCGATGATGGATTGCCCTCGTAAATTATTTATTTACGAAAGTATGGTCGCAAAATCTTTTTTAGCAACAAGAGCAAATACGATGGCCTTCGAGGGCCATATGCCCTCGCTAATAACCTTTTGCAACGATATTTAAATTTTTGCGAGAGTATTTTTATCCTCGCTAGTAGACTCTTTTCTTGTAGTGATAATTTACAAATTTTTATTGCAAAGACTCTTCAACATCCTCTGTTTTCGATTATCTAATAAATCAGTTCATGAAAGTATATTACCTTTCCATTTATTTCAAAACTTACACCATCCCAGTCTGAATCAAACATGAAGCTTTCAAATCATTTGCCTCTCACAACCAAATACTTCAATTATTTATGACAATTTCCCATTTTTAAAAATATAATGAACGTATCATCTCTTCTCCATAATATTCTAATATTCTTACAATTAAAATCATACAAATATTTTATTGTTATTAACTAAAATTATAAATCTATATTACGTCATCCTGTTTAAACATAATTTATATGAATCTATTAAAAAATGGTGGCAAGTATATCTTTCATTGTTGTGCGCGCCAAAAATGAGGCTACTAGGATGGACCTCACTTGGGCTCACAACTTACTTGTGAAGTGGGCTTAGGATTTCCTACTTTGGGTCGTTCTCGACACAGAGACTCAACGAAGTTTCCTCTCTCTCTAAACTACTTTACTCTCTTTACGCTACTACCCTGACTCCATGCTTTCCCTCTCTCTGTATTCTTAGCTTCCTTATCAACTTTTTCCTCCCTCATTCTCCTCTTATCTTCTCGTATTTATATCCTTATAATTAGTGGGGATTTATGATTACTCTTGTGGTTAGTGGTATAGGAGGTCCAATGTTATTATTGCAAAGTGGATGTTTTAGTTGGGAGTGGGGTGTGTTGAGAGTGGCATTGGAACTGGCTCCCCACTTCATGAGGGATGTTCGGCAGCGATATTCCTCAAGGCGGTGCCTGACAATCGGGGTACAACATTTCCGAGCAATCACGCTTCTGCCCGAGGTGTACTTTGCTGGACAATTCCCAAGCTATGAACGATGATGTACATGTACTATGATGGCTTGCTCAACGGGTTTTGGGCCGAGCATAATGACATGAGGCCTGGTCCCATGGCCTCATCCGATTCGGGGCTTAGCTTAAGACGAGAGGGTCGGGCCCATGGGCTGCGCTGTAAGGATGGAGTTCAAGGCCTAAGGCCCAAATGGGCCTAGGGAGCCCCATGCCGTACATTAGCCCCCCCTTGATTTGTTCCCGGCCCCTGGGAACAAATCAAGGAGGCCAAGGGACAATAACTACTCCTGGAAACTCAACGGATATGATACTGGACGGTCAAGAGTCCATGCGCCCTAAAAAGGCTCGTTGCACCAGATTGTTGGTTCAGCCGTCATCATTGTCTAACGATTCGCGAACCGAGGTAGCGTGCGTGTGGCAGTTGAGGTGGGGATTCGTAGGGTTTCCCGCTCCTTATTTATTAAATAGCATTTATTCCCTCCCCTCTGGCTCTTATAGATAGTTCATTCTGAATCATTCTTTCACTTTTACATTCTTCACTCTCTGAATTTCCTCTCTGCCGTGCATTCATCTGTGCGCTTATCCTTCAGCCCAGGATACCCCTCTTTCCTGGAGCCCAAAGTAAGTTCTCTACCTCTTTCTCTTATTTTAGTTTCTTCCTTCAAGTTTCTCCCTTCAATTCTTAAAGTTTAGGATGGGTTTCGCTCACCTTTTAAACACTGAGGCGTCCTTAGCCACCTTTAGGCGAACATTCAACATTCCTGAGGATGTGAATGTGGCGTACTGCCATGAGAGTGAAATTGCTCTCCCTAGAGGGTCTAGCACTGCTTTTTTCCCTTTGATGGCAATCTTGGAGGGTGGGGTTAGGTTTCCCGTGGATCCCCTTCTACTCAATACCCTTAGGTTTTATGGTTTGTGTCTGGACCAAATTCCTCCCAATTTTTACCGGGTAGTTAGTTGTGTCGGTAGGGTGAATCAGATATACGGGTTGCAATTGAACCATCACGATATAAACTACATGTATAGTCTATGTTGGAATAAGAAAACTAATTATTACTTGAAAGTCAGAGATATGCGGGTATGACTAATTTCATGCCTACCCGATTCTAATAGGAATTCCGCCGAGGAGTTTGTCCGTGTGAGCGACAACTAGTTTGCCGATGACATCCCTTGCTCCCTCTCGCGGCGCGAAGTTGGTTCGTACCGATCACTAACTTGCTTTTCTTTTTGCTTATGATTGTTTCGCTTATCTGAATGCTAACTCACTGTATTCCTTTGTTGCAGACGGTAGAGTATTTACCCCGGATCTTAGAGTAGTGCACATAAAGGACTTGAATTTTGTGCTCAAGTCTGAAATATTCGTTCATAGGAACGAGCAGCTCCGAGCATCGCACGTCATACTCAGTTGCACCCCCGTGTACAAGACTTGGCAACCCTTCAACCAAGCCCTTTCAGTAGACAGCCCGCTGCTGTCTTATATTGACGTCCGGCACGCCAATTTCCTCCCCCCTACACTGACCACCAGCGAAGCCCGAGACCCCGACCCTCGTTATACAACCGCAGAAGTTCTTGCCCCAGTCAGTGACGAGTCAGCCGAACGAGTTTCACGGGCTCTTAAGGAGCGGGAACATATTCCCGTTAAAGGGAACGTAGGTCAAGTGCAAGCAGCCAAGCGGGAAGTGGCTGAGGGCGAACATGAGGCAGAAATGGTGACTAAAAGGAAGTTGACTACTAACCGATTTTGTCCGGCTCCCGATCATCAGCTCAGCCTCAACAAGCCCGCGCTAAGGACCGTACTCCTCCTCCTCCTCCCCCATCCGGCCGGCAGAAAAAGAAACAGCGAGTAGACGACCAACCACCCAGAGTTGTAAGTGATGCACCCGTCAAAACACCTCCCCGTCCCACGGGCGGGATCGTGATTCGGGAACCGCCAAGCGGTCCCCAACCTGCAGTCTGAGGCAGCGCTGAAGTGGCCTCCTTCTCTCGGGCTACGCCTGACTAGCAGCCCACATTCATGCTCGGAGGCGAGCCCCTGCCAGCTACGGCGAGTGTCAGGATGTGGACTCAAGGTGAGGAAGGGAGAGTGGCACAAAGCCTGGTAAGCGGCCTGCTGTTGCCCGAGGATGTTAAGTTTTTCTCAGATGGCACCGAGGATTCTATTGTACGGCAGTTGCAATGGCACACCATCGCGGTAACCTTTTCTCACCCTACTTCTCGTTTACTTTGTGGTATGAACTATTTTCTTATCCTTTCTCTTTTCTTCACATTCCTCTGAGTTCAGTATTGTGGTGTTATCAAGCCGCGCAAGTCACTCATATGCTCGATGAGAGGATAGATGAGCTTGCTGAGGAGGCTGAACGGGAAAAGGCGCTGAAGGATGTTGCCGACACTACAGCCCGGGACAAGGGCAAGGTTGCTAAGGTTGCTGAAAAGAAGGCACAGTCCTTAGAGAAAGCTCGGCTGCTGGTGGAGGCGGAGGCAAAGCTGGGGGAAATTGAGCTTAAGCTAGCACAAGCAGAAAGCTTGAACCTGGTCCACGCCGAGGAGGTGGCAGAATTAAAGGCGGCCCTTGAGGCTTGTGAGGACAAGTGGTACAATAAAGGATTCGCGGATGCCGAGAACTCTATAGAGCCTATTGTCCACCAAGCTCGGGTCCGGGGATTCGATAAGGGGTGGCTAGTTGCCTTTCAGGTGTCGGGAGTGCCCGAGGATTCTCTGCTGAGGAACCCAAAGCAAATTCCCCGCCCAGTCCTTGCTACTCCCGTTCAGAGCCAAGTTGAGGCTGCCGATGATGAAGATACCCCCAGCATGATTAAGCTGGTGAAAGCAATCGATACCTATGTGGATCTAGAAGTTACCAGCAACCTCCATGCTCTTGGGAATGAGGGGACTCAGCAGCTACCTCCCGAGGATGTCCCAGATCAGCCTACCGATGATGTAGTCCAGTTTTTCCCGTCCGACCCAGCCACTTAATACTTTTAATCATTTTTCTAGTTTCCTTTCTTTTTTGCATTTACTTTTTATTTGTTTGGTTTGCCTAGTCACCGGGTTGTGGTGACCAAACAATTGTTCTATTTCCTTTTTAGGTTTATTTTCCCAACCTTTCATTATTCGGTTTGCCCGGTCATCGGGATGGGTGACAGAACACTTAACTTAATTTATGCTTTTTAATTTTGACTTTAAGTTTTACTTTCCTAAGGTTACCAGGCTGTGGTAACAAGACGCTTGTTTAATTTAATCGTTCTTTTACTTTAAATGCTTTATTACTCGGCTTTGGAGGCCGAACATCTTATGATCTATTGTTTTATCAGTGTGATGGTTTTTGTTTGCCCCTTACTTATTATTAAAACTAGCCAGGTAAGAAGAACCGAGTGTGAAGTTGACCGGGCATAAAACCTTCCACTGCGAGGAGTTTTGTAGGAGCATTGTTAAGAGCACTTAATTCAAGCCTTCACCTCCCCGGTGACGTAAGTCGAACTGGGAACAGGTCCTTAGATAATTTAAAATAAGGTTTCCACCTGTCCGGTGATGAAAATCGAACTAGGGACAAGTTTCCGTCCTTAGAGGGTTTTCATTAAGGTTTCCACCTGCCCGAAAATCGAACCGGGATAGGTTTCTGTCCTTAGAGGGTTTTAATTAAGGTTTCCACCTACCCGGTGATGAAAATTGAACCGGGGACGAGTTTCTATCCTTAGGTAATTCAGATTAAGGTTTCCACCTGTTCGGTGATGGGAATCGAACCGAAGACAAGTTTCCGTTCTTAAAATAGAACAAGCTGCCTTAGTCTCCTTAACTTTCTTCGTATTTGTTGGCCGGCGCTAATAAATTAACAATAATAGAGTTAAATGTACCTGCATGGATAAATACCATCATATTAATTAGTAAAACATATATACACGATTACATTTTATTTGCACCCCAGTGTACAACCGATTAGTGATAAAACTTCTTTAAGTTGTGGACATGCCATGGCCGAGGAAATGGCCTCTCATCCAAATCCTCCCAGTAGTACGCTTCAGCACCTGCAATGGAGGTTACTCTATAAGGCCCTTCCCAGGATGGGGCTAATTTCCCAACATTCGTATCCTGCATATTCCTTACCGCTTTTCGTAACACCAAGTCCCCAGCACTGAATTCCCTGGTCTTTACGTCTCTGTTATAGCGCCGAGCAAGTTTTTGTTGGTACTCGGCCAGCCGTATAATCGCCGCTTCTCGGTATTCTTCCAGCAAATCCAAACGCTTCACCAACAGTCTATCATTCTAGGTAGGGGCAAATTTCGCAACCCGCGCACTACATAAATTTACCTCGGCCGGTATTACAGCTTCTACCCCGTACATGAGAGAGAATGGAGTCTCCCCTGTAGACCTTCTAGGAGTCGTTCGGTACGCCCATAAAACGTTGGGCAGCTCCTCATCCCATCTCCCTTTTGCACCATCTAGCCTTTCCTTCAATCCATTCACGATTGCCTTGTTAGTGGCTTCAGCTTGGCCATTGCTCTGAGGATACGCTGGGGTGGAATACCTGTTCTTGATGCCGAGATCACTGCAAAACTCACGAAAGGCCTTACTCTCAAATTACAGTCCATTATCAGAGATAAGTGAGTCCGCACCTCGAATCTCGTGACTATGTTTCTCTACACAAACTTTTTAACGTCCACGTCCCGAATATTAGCTAAAGCTTCTGCCTCTGCCCACTTGGTGAAGTAATCAATAGCCACTAACACAAACCTTCGATTGCCTGTTGCCCAAGGAAATGGGCCGAGAATATCCAGCCCCCATTGTGCGAAGGGCCAGGGGCTGCTGACCGGATTCAGATGGCTTGCTGGCTAATGGATCAAGGGGGGCATGCTTTTGACACTGCTCACACTTACGCACATACTCGGCGGCATCCTTCTGCATCTGTGGCCACCAAAATCCCTGAGTCATTGCTCGGTGTGCCAATGAGCGTCCCCTACATGACTGCCACATACCCCATCATGCAACTCGGTCAAAAGTTCATTTACTTTCTCGGGATGCAAGCACAAAAGGTATAGCCCCCCAAAAGATCTCCGGTATAACTTGTGATCTGCCGACAACCAATACCGAGCAGCCACTCGGCGAATCCTGTTTGCCTCCTTTTCATCATCTGGAACTCAATCTTCGGCTAAGAAGTCAATGATTGGGTTCATCCAACATGGCCCCCTTGCCGAAATCATGGCAATATCAACTCCAGTAGCACCAACACCAATTGCCGCATTAATGCTCGGCTCCACTGTGAGCTCCACCTTGATTAACCAGGGCACCTCCTCCGTTATTAACAATGCCAACATAGCTAGGGAGTCAGCGTGTCTGCTCTGCACCCGGGCCACTTGGGCCACCTTTGCCATACAAAACTTATTCATGATTTGCTTTACCACCTGCAAGTACGCCTTCATCCCGGGATCCCAGGCTTCAAAACTGCCCTGCACCTGGCTAACAACCAGCCGAGAATTTGAATAAATCTCTACGTCCAAGGCACCCATACCCAAAACGGCTCTTAATTCGGCGAGTAAGGCCTTATACTCAGCCTCGTTATTAGAGGCCTTGAACCCCAACCTAAAAGAATGCTCCAACCGTATTCCTTCAGGAGTAATAATGACGATCCCGGCACCAGCCCCCATGGCACTTGACGCACCGTCCACATATACCTTCCACTGGAGACTCTTCACATGACAAACCATTTCTCTTTCTTTCTTAGGAGAGAACTCCGCAACAAAATCAATAAGGACTTGGCCCTTCACCGAACTTCATGGCCTGTACCGTATGTCAAAGGAACCTAACCGGGTCCCTCATTTAGCTATCTGACCCGTAAAGTCGGATCTAATTAACAACGACTGTAAAGGGTACTTGGTCAGGGCATAGACGGTATGAGCTTGGAAATAATGCCGTAACTTTCTCGTAGCGTGCACGAGTGCCAGCACCAACTTCTCCAAGGGTAAATATCTTGTCTCGGCATCAACCAAGGTCTTACTGATGTAATACACAGGTCGATGCACTTATTGATCCCTTAATAGCACGGCACTTACAGCATGATCAGACACTGAGAGGTACATGAATAAATCCTCCCCGAGTTCTAGGGCCGTTAACATGGGTGCTTACATCAAATATTCCTTCAAATCTCGAAAAGCTCCGTCACACTCCTCATTCCACTAGAATCCCTTCCACTTCTTCAAGAGTTGATAGAATCGTCGGCAGCGATCGGCAAACTTGGAGATGAATCGGTTAAGAGCAGCTAACATCCCAGTCAATACTTGCACTTCTTTCAGATTGCTCGGCAACTTGAGGCGCTTCACGGCTTCAATCTGGTCAAGATTGACCTCTATTCCCCGAATAGTGATCAGATATCCTAGGATTTTACTAGCCCCCACCCTAAAAACACACTTCTCCGCATTAAGGTGCAACTTATGTTGCCGAAGCACCTCAAACACCCCCTAAAGATCCTTTATATGCCGTACTTCTTGGTTACTTTTCACTACCATATCGTCAATATACACCTCAATTGTACGCCCTATTTTATCCCAGAACATTCTAGTCATTATTCATTGGTACGTGGCCCCAGCGTTTTTCAACCCAAAAGGCATCACAGTATAATGATAATTGGCGTCCGGGGAGATGAATGCTGTCTTTTCTCGGACCTCAGCTGCCAGGGCGATCTAATGATATCCCTGAAAGGCATCCAAAAAGCTCATCCTTGGGTGTCCATATGTGGCATCCACCAACTGATCAATCTTCAGCATAGGGAATGGATCATTTGGGCATGCTCGGTTCAAATCCGTGAAATCTACACAAACTCTCCACTTGCCATTCTTCTTCTTCACCACCACGGTATTTGCTAACCACTTCGGGAAGAAGATTTCTCTTATTGCCCCAACCTCCTTTAACCTCTTAACCTCCAACTTAACTACCTCGACGTGCTCCTTGGCCGACCTCCTTGGTTTCTGCTTCTTGGGAGGAAACGACGGGTCTACATTAAGCCTGTGGACTATGAATTCGGGGTCCACCCCGGGCACCTCATACGGGCTCCAAGCAAACACATCTACATTCTGTATAAGAAATAACAATGTTTCTACCTTATCCCCATTGCTCATACTTGCCCCTATCTGAAAATACCGGTCAACATCCGGTAGTATCTTTACTCAAATTAATTCCTCGGCACAACTAGCCCCCTGTCCTTCTCAGGCTCCTGTAATTGCTATAAAGAGACTCTCTCGGATTGAACCTTCTGTTCGGCTTGCTCATTCTTCCAATTCACTAGGCAACTAGGCATTGTTTTGCCATTTTCTGGCTTCCTCTTACTACAGCAATGCCCTGCTCGGTTGGAAATTTAACCTTCACATGCAGGGTGGAAGGGACTACTCCCATCGCGTGGATCCACGGCCTCCCCAGAATGGCCGTATAAGGAGAAAACGAAGTGACAACTATAAAATCCACTATTACTTCCTTTCCTCGAGAATCACTATCTGGCCATCAAACCCGATTAAGGGCGTATCGTATGTTAAGAGGTCCTCCTTCTTCAGTCCGAACCCCCTTAACAAATCCGGATACATCACATCGGCCCCACTTCCCTGGTCTACCATTACCCTCTTTACTATGAAACCGTTTATCCGGGCCGTCACCACCAACGCGTCATCATGCGGCTGAATTGTTCCTTCTAAGTCATCGTCATCAAAAGCGATGGGCTCCCGACCAATCTTTATCTTCTTCTCGGGGGGTTGCTCGCTCGAGCAATTTCCCACGAGTGCTACAGTCAACACTCCTCTCCTCCCAGCCACAGCAACACCCCTCGGGGTGGTATAGATGACCTCGATAACTCCCAATGGAGGCGGGTAAGGGTTCCCTCTTTGCTGGGTGCCTTGCCCGGCACCCTTGTTCCCTGAATCCACCACAAACTCCTTCAGATATCCCGCATTCACCAATTGCCCTAAGTGGTCCTTTAACACCCGACACTACTCGGTGGTATGCCCCTTATCCCTGTGATAGGTACAGTACAAATTCTGGTTTCTCCGAGACGGGTCACCTCCCCTAGTTGCAACTCTGGCTCTTGTATCCTCAAATCCTTTCGAGGTCTTGGCTGAAAACCGCCCTGCCGAGGACGATTCATTAAAGGGGCCTTACCCTTACTCCGCAGCTGATCATCCTCCAAGCGTTTATACTCCTCGATACGCCTCATGAGCTGCCTCATATCCTCAGGAGGCTTCCTTGTCAATGACTCCCGTAGTTCGGAGTCCTCAAGCAGCCCCATCCTAAAGGTGCTTGCTGCAATCTTCTCGTTGCCCCCACCGATCTCATTATAAAGCTCCCAATACCGACCGGCATAATTGCGAAGGGTTTCCCCAACCCTCATCTCTATAGATAATAATGCATCCACTAATTGTGGTACCCGACTACAAGTTACAAACCGGACACCGAACTCTTAGATCAACTCGGCAAAACTGTGAATGGAACCCTTCCGTAACCCGTTAAACCATCTCATAGCAGTGGGCCTAAGGCTTGAGGGAAATACCTTATACATCAGCGCGTCATTGTGAGTATGTAGAGACATCATCTAGATGTAATGGCTGACGTGTTCCACCGGGTCCGTCTTCCCATCGTAGGAGTTTAACAGTGGGCGCGTAAATCTGCTCGGCATTAGGGCCCGTTCGATGTCATCTGAGAATGGCGACCGAGCAGCTCTGCGTAAGGCGCGGCTTATAGCATCCATGGCGGCATTATGGGGCCGTCGCTATTCTGGGGAATCTGAACCCCGGTCTTCATACCCCCGTGAACGTGAACAGTCCCAACACTAACGGGACTCCCGTGAATGTGAACGGTCCTGGCATCGACGAGACTCCCATGAATGTGAACGATCCCGGCATCGACGGGAACCAGACTGACTGGACCCCATCCCATAACGATTTCCTCCACTATCAGATCTCCCTTCTCGGTTCTCTCAATCCCTTCTCTAGTGCCCACCCCTTGCTTCCAACTCCAAATCTCTCACCAGTTTGCGTAATCGCTCAAATTCTTCATCTCTCTCGTCAAATTGCCCATGCCCCGAGGCGCCAGACATTGTCCGGTGTGTTTGATACGACCCCACTCCTAGGCCGGACTATTCCTCCTCCCACTCACGTTCCCTATCTTCACGCCTTTTGTGCCTTCTCTCTCGCTAGGTAGATCCCCGAGAAGCCCCTATCGAACTGCTTTCAGCATAACTCTCCGAACGTCTTTCAGACATTTTCCCAGTCGTGAGTCTCAGTTGAACCACAGCTTTGTAGGAGATCCTCATAGACGACACCAATTGTGCGCGCCAAAAATAAGGCTACTGGGATGGACCTCACTTGGGCTCACAACTTACTTGTGAAGTGGGCTTAGGATTTACTTTAGGTCGTTCTCGACATAAGGACTCAACGAAGTTTCCTCTCTCTCTGAACTACTTTACTCTCTTTACGCTACTACCCTGACTCCATGCTTTCCCTCTCTCTGTATTCTTAGCTTCCTTATCAACTTTATCCTCCCCCATTCTCCTCTTAGCTTCTCGTATTTATAGCCTTATAATTAGTGGGGAGTTATGATTACTTTTGTGGTTAGAGGTATAGGATGTCTAATGTTATTATTGCAAACTGGATGTTTTAGTTGGGAGTGGGGTGTGGTGAGAATGGCATTGGAACTGGCTCCCCACTTCAGGAGAGATGTTCGGCAGTGATATTCCTCAAGGCGGTGCCGGACAACCGGGGTACAACGTTTCTGAGCAATCACACTTCCACCCGAGGTGTACTTTGCTGGACAATTCCCAGGCTATGAACGATGATGTACATGTACTATAACGGCTTGCTCAACGGGTTTTGGGTCGAGCATAATGATGATGGAAAAATACATGTTTGTTTTAGGATGTGGCTTGGAGTGGGACCAAAAGGGAACAAATAAGACACTAGCTCCAATGGGCCTTGGGCTTTTCTGTCAACTCTTGACAAGTCCAAAATTATCATTAATTATATTTAATATCACTATATAAATATAATTGCACTCTAGGCCTTATTAATAAATTATAGCTCAAGACTTTATTGTACATGCAACCCGTTCATAAAATATTCGTAGTAACACAAAGTTATGAATGTAGACTGCCACTTTGTAGAATACTACATCTTAATTCTTGAGTACCCGGTTTAATCCTTTAAGTTATTCATCATATATTTATGAAATCTAATTTCATAAATATATACTTTAGTAACTATTTACTAAAGTAGTTAGGCCTAACATTCTGAATAACAAACTCATTAAACTTATCTCAAGGGAATATTTTGTATCTCCGTTAAGGGACTATGAATTTCATCTTGAGAATATATGTTCCATCAACACTAAATGTGGCTGCCCAACATACTGAGGTTTTGACCGTTATTTTAGATCTCACTCCTGATATATCAAAGCAACCTACACTTCATGATCAGGTCCATTATTCTCTCAGGATTAAGAGTTCATGCAAACAGAAGTCGTAAGATTTATTATTCAATTGACAGTCGTTAGGAGAATAATAATCTCACAGCGGTCCAGTTCAATATGTTTTAACTCTTAAAACATATCAACATATCAACTAGAAGTCTCCACTTCCATGATCAAGACAAATCATCTTAGTTGATATGTTATAGTCTTTGCAGATGAAATGTCCAATTTCATCACCGACTACGAACTACAATTCTGATTTTACAAAAAACTTGTGATTTATATCTTCTGTGACTTTTCACAAAAATCACATACTATGCATCTCACGGACTATATGATAATGTCCGAATATTCATGTTACCATTATTTTAGATAATAATAAAATAACTTTATTAAACACAATATTAAGTCATACATAATGTCATACATAGCATCATATAATAGGATTTAAGGGCACTAATCCCAACAAATGGCATGAGGCCTGGTCCCATGGCCTCATCCGGTTCGGGGCCTAGCTTGAGACGAGAGGGTCGGGCCCATGGGCCGCGCTGTAAGGCTGGAGTTCAAGGCCTAAGGCCCAAATGGGCTTGGGGAGCCCCATGTCGTACAATTGTAAAAAGGCAAAGGTTGAAGAGGATGAATATTGAACAATTCAAATGACTCCTACACTAATGAACATCACTCAATTCAAGGTCTGTCTTCAAGTAGCCACGTGTTTATGTTATTACACCGTATCATGGGACAAGATATAAATCTAAAAAACAAACTGACAATCACCAAAATTAATAACTTTGTCTTAAGTAACTGATGTGGACATTAATCAATTTGCAGCTATTTATATGTATTTAATAATACATTTTTAGGTCCGTGCTGTATAGATATTGTCATAGGAATGTTATAGGTTGCGCTATTTAGCATATACTGATTATTAGGATAGGATACATATGTTAGTGTCTTTTGTCCTGTTCTGTAGAGATTTTGTTAAGTTATGATTTTTCTCATAACATTTGTATTGGCTTATTCCATGACAAAAAGTGTTGTAATTGCATAAATTTATTTCCTTGTATTTTTGTGGAATTTATTTGTATTGGGTTTAGTATTAAGCGGTGGAGATTTGATCAAGACAGCTAAAAGTCACATGAGAAGCACATGCCAGAAGCTGAAGAGTCAAGTGCCAGTAGTGGAAATTGAAGAGTCGTGCTAGCTGTGCTAGCTATAACTCGCGACTCAGGTGACCCGAGAAATTAACCCGCAAATTTTCCCTATTAGCATAAATGTGACTTTTCGTATTCCCTCTCCACTCATACTATATATACCCTTATTACCCATAGAAATGGTAAGGACCCTATTGAGAGAGAAAAAACTCTAAGAGAGGTTTCTACAACACACCCACCCTATTTGAGAGAGAGATACTCATTCTTAGAGAGAAATCTTTGTAGTCTCTTCTCCTTCCCTCTCCCATTGATATACCCATTGAAAGGAGATTTGTACCCAAACACAATCCACACCCATTTAGAGTGTTGAGGGTGTTTTTGGAGCTTGGGAAGCATTGGAAGATGCCAAGGATGGCGGACGCAATATGGAGCTTATTGCGGGATCCGGAAAGCTAGAGAAGACACGGTTAGGCTTAATCTTGTTGGAGCAAGAAGCTTGGAGGGCTTAGGTGCATCGGGTAGATTAGGCTTGGAAGGTCTATTGCTATTCATGTATCCCAACTTTATTTTCTAGTGGAACATTTTACCGCTTAGAGGGCGGCGGAGAGGTTTTTCGCCGAGTTTTTCGATTTCCTCTTTGATAACACGTGTTGGTGTTATCCTTGTATTTGCATCTCTTTTCCCTTGCTCTTTAACCATTAATTTCTACTGTGTTTGTGATTAATTATGTGTTAAAGTAGTTTGCCAAATTGGGTATTGTTTATATTTCATATTTTGCACATATATTGTTTGAATATAAGCTTGCATTGGTAATTTTGTAATTGGGGGTCTAAACATTCATTAGTGTTTTACACACTAATTGAACATTCAATTGGTATCAGAGCGGGTACACTTGTTTTGGTTTCATTACCTAAGTGTGATCCTTGACCCCTTGTGTTTATTTGCCATGGATAGTGCTTTGTATGCTTCTATGCATGTTTTGGATGTTGATGAATGTAACATGCCACGTGTTTGTGAAAATGCCTCTATGAGTGATAATCCTCATGATTGTGATGCTATGTTACATGAATCTTTGGGCGTTGTTGATATTCCTAACATCAAACTCTTGAAGAAAAATGCTAAGAAATTTCATAAGAATTTGAGCAAGTTATTTTGTGAAAAGGATGATTTGATTGCTAAGCTTAATGAATCCAACAAATTGGTTGAGAAATATAAGAAACTTGCTGAAAATTCTCTTGAAAAGCTGAAAGAGTTTGAATGTTTGAATATGTACTTGGATGCTAAATTTGTTTTGTCTAACAAACTTGTTGATGAGCTAAAATGTGAAAATGAATCTCTTAAGATGCATGCCAAATGTTTGATTGCTGAACCTATTGCTAAAAAGGATGAAAATATTTGTTGCAATCATGTTGTGGTACCCGATTTTGTGCCTATTGTGTGTTAGACCTCAAAGGATAAATCGGTGTACATTCCTCCACACAAAAGAAATCAAAAGGTGGAGAGAAAGGCTCTTAAGACAAAGCCTCTGTTTAGGTCTCAACCTAAGGTTTTGGATGGATCTAAGTTTGTTCCAATTTGTCACCACTGTGGTGTGATTAGTCATATAAGACCTCAATGTCATAAGTTGAAGAGAGAACATAACCATGTTGCTAGATTCTTTTCCAAAAAGCCTAGTGGAGCTATACACATTGTTTGTCACCATTGTGGTGCTTTTGGTCATCTTAGACCTCATTGCTCTAAGTTTCATGCTCTTAAAAGAATCAAAAGAAAAGAGAAACTTGAGCTTCTTGGAAGTTGTCCTAAAAAGAGTAAATCGGATTTGAGTGAAAATAGCATGTTGTTAAAGAAAGTGTTTAATGCTTTTAACTCATTATCTATGTGCATCTCCGGTTCTCATTCTTCCAACCCTCGTCTCTCTTCTCATGAGACACTCATTCCAAACAATTGTTCTGTTTGGATGAGGAAGGGTTCCTATGGTTGAGTTTTTGCTTTTTTGGTCATTAATCTAATTTTTTCGATCTTTGTAGGACCCTTCATGCATTAAATGTCATATCTTCATGCATTTTGTGCATCTTGCATTTCTTTATTTGCATTGTTTTTTTTTTTATCTTACTTTTATTTTTTAGTTTTGTGTGAGTAAAAATCCAAAACCACATAAAAAGTGAAAAATTCAAAAAGTTTAATTGTGTATGTTTGAGCACATATCACATGTGTGTTTGGCCTAGTACCTTCGTACTAATGCTTGGTGCATTTATGAGCTTAACTTGTTATGTATGCACATCTATCTTTGTGGGAAAAATCTTAACATCTATGTGTGATTGTTGTAAATTGATCTCTAAACTTGTCATGAATGATTAGTCAATAATCATGTTGGTTTTGATACATGCGTAGACTTGTGTCTATATCTCTTCCCACTCATTTTTTTTAGCTCAACTAATGTCAAATCTCAAAAAGAGATAATGAGTTGCAGAAGCCGCCGCACATACTAGTATTTGACTAGGAAAAAGGGAAAGCGACTTGTATTGAAAATGTATGGTGCCCAAAAGCCAAAGGCTTGTTCATCAAATTGAAATATCAAAAATTTCAAGCATCGATCTCAAAAAGAGATGTAAAGATAAAAAAAAATGATAAAATGTTATGAATTGTAAAGAAGCCAAATGAAAAGCTTCAAAGATATGTAATCATTTTCTTGTGGGAGGTCATATATGTTCATTTCTATAATTGAGATAGACCACTTGATTTAGTACTAGTTGTGTATGACTTGATTAAATTGATCATTGAAGTTTCACGCTAGACTAAGGACTATTCCACATTTGATACACACACACAACACACATGCCTAATGTTCAATGAATGCCTTATTCATTTGTTCGATTGTACTTGTTTAAATGTGATGTGTGTGTGCTTAACTATATATGGATCAAACCAAAAAGATTTTTGATCATTTTATATGTATTTGGAAGTGATTTTTATCACTCTTTGTGTTCATGTTTAATGCTTACCTTGTTTTTCATTGTTTTAAGCAAGTTTTGTGTTGAAAAACAGGTGTCAGAATTTTTGGCTACTCGTTCTGGCTACTCTCGCGAGCAGCGATTTTTGGCTACTTGTTTTGGCAACTCGCCCAGTCCGAAACACAAGTCGCGAGTTCATCCAGAAGCTTTCGTGACTCACTCGCGAGCCGCGAAAATCTTCACGACTTATCTCGCGACTCGCCAGTCGCGAAACGCCCAGAAACAGCTTTTTAAAGAGCTTTTCGTGGGAAACCTATTTTAAACCTCTCCCATCCTCTCTAAAACCCCTCTTTCAATATTCTTTTTATCAAAATCCAATCAATTTAAATGGTTTTTCATTCCATTAACATCTCTAAGGTATTTCTAAACTCTTTTCATTGATTTTGATCCTTAGATTATGTTTTGGAGAGTTTTTGTACTCTTAATTGGGATTTTCATCATAGGGATTGGGGAAACTTAATTTTTGTCAAATTTTTGTATGGGATTGGTTTCTTTTGATGATTTGCTTTGGATGTTGGCCCCTTGTGGCAAAAAGAACATGTATTTAGGGTGGATTTCATGATGTTCATGCATTTTTTTACATTGTTGTTCATAGTGTGCACACTAGGTGTTTGATAAAATGCCTCTTAGCCATTTTCTCACTTGTTTGGACTCCGATGAGTACCAATCTTTGGGGATTCTCATGTTTTCTCATGAGGAACATGTTTGGTTCATTGGTTGTGTGTTTAACACACCTTGCCCCACATGTGCATTTTCCATGCATTGGTCATGCATTGCACATAGTCACCTTTTGCGCACACCTTTGCTACCCTTGTCATGCATTGGTCTATACCTTGTTTTTTCATCTTAGCATGTCATGTTTACCTTATGCTTTGTAGCATTTTGTTTTGTCATTTGTTTAGGCTTCATTTCTCATTCATCTTGCACCCCTCATGCATCATTCTCCTTGTTCATACCTTCATTTCTTGCCCTCATTTCTCCTTGACCCTTTGTCTATTCATGTCAAAAAGGGGGAGAGTTTACTTTTGTCATTCTATATGACTCTTGTGCACATTCTTAGAGGAAGAAATTCTATTTCTTGTGCACATTTGTAGGGAGAGAGATATTCCATAGGAGAGATATTCCATAGGGGAGATGCATATACCAAGGGGGAGAAGACTTTGAGTTAATAAGAAAATTTTGTTTTGTTTTTTTTTTCTTTATGTTTGTTTTTCTTTATGTTTGTTTTCTTATTTACTTTATGGTGTTTTGAGTTATGTTTAGTATCTATGCTTTGTTGTTCTCATTGCATCATGTTTGTGTTGGACATGCATACATCCTTATGCTATTGTGCTTCATTGAATGCATATTCGGATGATCATTTGCTTTGCTATGTGATCATTGTAGTCATTTCTATTTGACTGTTTTGGTGTATGATCAAGTTGCTCACATGTTTCACATCATGTTTACTTGATCGCAATTTACTTGTTACATTATACTTGTCCTTTTATTACTTGCTTTACCTTGAGGGTCTAATATGTTTTGTGCAAGTGTTTCAGGTTACAGGTATATATGTTCCAAGTTCATCACAGCTTCTAGATTTAGGTGTGAGTGAGTTTTGCCACTATTCCCAAACTCACGTTTAAGTTTAGAGTTTGTTTTAGGGTGTTTTGTCACGGAATAGTCAAAGGGGGAGATTGTTAAGTTATGATTTTTCTCATAACATTTGTATTGGCTTATTTCATGACAAAAAATGTTGTAATTGCATAAATTTATTTCCTTATATTTTTGTGGGATTTATTTGTATTGGGTTTAGTATTAAGTGGTAGAGATTTGATCAAGACAGCTAAAAGTCACATGAGGAGCACCTGTCGGAAGCTGAAGAGTCAAGTGCCAGCTGTGGAAGTTGAAGAGTCATGTGCTAGTTGTGCCAGCTATAACTTGCGACTCAGGTGACCCGCGAAATTGACCCACGAATTTTCCCTGTCAGCAGAAATGTGACTTTTCATATCCCCTCTCCATTCATACTATATATACCCCTATTACCCACAGAAATGGTAAGGAGCCTATTGAGAGAGAAAAAAAACCCTAAGAGAGGTTTCTACAACACACCCACCCTATTTGAGAGAGAGCTACTCATTCTTAAAGAGAAATCTTTGTAGTCTCTTCTCCTTCCCTCTCCCATTGATATACCCATTGAGAGGAGATTTGTACTCAAACACAATCCACACCCATTTAGAGTGTTAAGAGTGTTTTTAGAGCTTGGGAAGCATTGAAAGATGCCAAGGATGGCGGATGCAATATGGAGCTTATTGCGGGATCTGGAAAGCTAGATAAGACACGGTTAGGCTTAATCTTGTTGGAGCAAGAAGCTTGGAGGGCTTAGGTGCATCGGGTAGATTAGGCTTGGAAGGTCTATTGCTATTCATGTATCCCAACTTTATTTTCTAGTGGATCATTTTACCGCTTAGAGGGCGGCGGAGAGGTTTTTTGCCGAGTTCTTTGATTTCCTCTTCGATAACATGTGCCGGTGTTCCTTGTGTTTGCATCTCTTTTCCCTTACTCTTTAACCATTAATTACTACTGTGTTTGTGATTAATTATGTGTTAAAGTAGTTTGCCAAATTGGGTATTGCTTATATTTCATATTTTGCACATATATTGTTTGAATATAAGCTTGCATTGGTAATTTTGTAATTGGGGGTCTAAACATTTATTAGTGTTTTACACACTAATTGAACATTCAGATTTCTTTTCCCTATCTCTGTTCGTTTGGATGCCTCTCTTTCAGTTACTTCTGCCAAAATTCAATACTTGTTCATCAATAGTGAAAGCTCGAAAATGTGTTAAGAAAACAAGAGCTTGTTTAGACCCCCAATTCAAAGTTACGGCTTGGTTGATTTTACACTAACTTAATACTAAGAGCAGAATAGTGTAAACACAAGCATACAAGCAAGAGAGCTACTCTAATCCATATTTAAAGCAACACAGTAGTAAAATAAAATGAACAAGAGTAGGGAAGAGAGATGCAAACACAAATAACACGCCGATGTGTTATTGAAGAGAAAACCGAAGAACTCGGCGAAAAACCTCTCCATAATCAGTTGGGATACATGGGTTAGCAAGAGACCCTCCAAGCCTAATCTACCCGCTGTACCTAAGCCCTCCAAGCTCCTACTCTAACAAGGCTTTTCGGAACCGTGTCTTGTCTAGCTCTCTAAATCCTGCAACAAGCTCCATGTTGCATCTGCCATCCTTGGCTTCTTCCAATACTTCCCAGCAGCACCAAATTATCACTTGACACTCTGAAAGAGTGTGGTAAGTGTTTGGGCTATCAACCTCTCAATGATATGGAAATGGAAAGGTAGGAGATGAGGAAATTCCACAAACAAATGTGTAGAGAATTGTTGGTATAACAATTTCTAACTCTCAAGTGTTTTGCTAGGGTTTTCTCTCAGAAGCTCCCTTTTTCATTTGTGGGTAATGTGGATATATATAGTGTGGGTGTAGAAAGTGTGTATTAGATAGTACAGTCTGGCAGAACAGAATGTCTCGCGGGTGTCTCGCGGAAAGGCCTTACCCGCGAGATACTCGCGAGACACAGCTGTCTCCATCTGTACTGACTCTTCGCATTCCAGTCATGTGCAGGGCATTATTCAATCACACAACCATGTGCAGGGCATTATTCTGTGCCAAATTTGATTATAATTTTATTCAATCTTATGTACCATGTATTTGTTGTGGGAATTTATTGTAAGGGTTGTGTGATAGTGAGAGAGAGTGTGAAGACTCAATGGGTATATCAATGAGAGAGGATTGGAAGCATTAGTCGCGATATACCCGCAAAAACCCTCCTTGCTTCAATTGCTTGAGTATTCACACTCTCTCTCACTATCACACAACCCTTACAATAAATTCCCACAACAAATACAGGGTACATAAGATTGAATAAAATTACAATCAAATTTGGCACGGAATAGAAGCCAACAAAATACATATTTGAAAATCACAACTTTACAAATAGATATCCAACGGTTGTAAGTGAACTTTTGTTGCTTGCTATTCTCCTTATTCAAACAGTCAAGAAAATGAATAAACTTCTCCCCTTCTCTACTCTGATTTAAAGAACAGAAAATCAACTCACAGGTGGCAGGGTAATACTTTCTTAGTTACTTCATGATTTGCCTAAATGAAGTTTCACATTTTTTCTAACTGGGAAGTAGTTGCTTTGTCATAATGGTATGAGCATACTATACTTTTTCAAACGGTAATTTAACTTAGTTGGTATTTTTGTTTTTTTCCTAAATTTTTAGTATTACATATACAAATTTTAGAAGTCATAATTTTTCTAGAATGAAATTTAACTTTTTAAATATAGGCATACAAAATAAATTGAACTTGAACCAAATTGTAGGCATGAAAAGTATGTTTAAAGGAAAATAAATGTTTCTCAATTTTATAATATAGTATTAAAATATGTATTTTTTTAGCACATTAATTTCTTAATATGTGTTCTTTGTTTTAAAAAACAGCTGCAAGCGATTCAATCGGCTAACCAAAAAAACAAAAGTTCTTCACCACATTAATCTGACTGGACTGCTTCAAAATCCTTTATTCCTTCGAAAAGATGAAGAAAAGCTCATTCATCGATGCTTTAGGGCTGGAAACAAAAAAGCACTATTTTGGATCAGAGCTCACAAATATTTTGTGCAAGATAAAACTAAAGCAGGAAAAGAAATCCTTCTTCAAGCCAACAAAGAAGGGGGGGGAAAATGCAAAAAATGGACTCGCAATTGCACTTTTATGTGAATCAAATGAGGTAGGAATCCAGCTACTATTATCAATTCTAAACCAACAAGATGGGAAACAATTGCTGCAAAACTATCAACAAATCCTTCGACATACAACTTTTGGAACAAACACATTTTGCATCCCAAAAAACCAAGCATGCAAGAAAAATGGAGTGGGTCATTGAGATCGTGATCGCCCTTATCCTTATGGAAACGAAAAATTACATGTAACATGCAAAATGTGCTCAATTGACTTGGAAATGTACAAATTAGTAAACTGAGTATGGTAGAAATTATGTTCCAAAAAATTAATTCAACAATAAAATTTCATCTTTCTATTTCAAATACTAATCTCTAATAATACAAAATAAATTCCATGACCAAAACATCCAATCACCATAAAAGAAATTATCACGCGCAACGCGCGGGTCTGCGACTAGTTCATTTTATAGCATAAGTCCTTTTGTGATTGTCTTCTCTCTTGTCCTATCAATTGAGTTCTTCTGTGGGTTCCAGTTAGCTCAACTAGTAAAATCTCTGATGGTTGTATAAGAGATCTGGGGTTCAATCCCCGCCTACACCAAAAACTGATTGGTGTCTTGGTCTGATGATAAAGAGCTATCATTAGGAGCGGACGGCAAATGTTAAAACTCTCTCAAAAAAAAAAAAAAAAAAACCGAGTTCTTCTATAATCTCTCTCTCTCTCTCTCTCTCTCTCTCTCTCTCTCTATATATATATATAATTTTTTTGGTGTGTGCTTACAACTTACAATTGAGAAATTTAGGATTTGAATTTTGGAACCTACGTTATCCTGAAGGAGAAAATAGGAGAGTGATATTAATTAAAGCAAAAGGCTCTTGGTTACCCAGGCCTGTATTTGCTTAATTGAGTTACAAGTTCTACACCTGAAAAATCTAGCCAAACTTTCAATCAAGCTGGAGCCTAACACCAAGGAGAGGTATGCAATTATTTGGATGAACTGAAGCGTATATATACCATTACATGAGTTGCATCACTATCAATTGGTCCGCCAAAAAAGTGTTCATAAATTGTGAAAAAGATGTGTTACATTCACAATATTTTCACAACAAATTATAGGTGGTTAGTTGTTATTGGTTTTAATTTGAACTTACCACTGAAATTACTTTTCTACCCCACCAATAACAACCTGCTACATAAGATTTGTTGTGAACATATCATTTCTCATTGTGAAATGCTCCAAATAAGCAACCAATCCTTATCTCCCTAAAGAAAATGAGAAAATAATTGTTATGAGGAAATTTAAATCCGGAAATTTCGATGAAATAAGTGTCGGGTTTTCCAACATAAGAAATACAATTCCTTGCTTCCCTTTGGCTAACTTATCAATTTTGTTTCTCATATTGTGCATTAGCTAGCATCATACTCTACAATTCAACCATTCAATTATGTCCTTCATAATAGCTCCACGTTCTGGTTCAAAGAGGAGATCATGTAAGAACCCATCAAACAATTTGATGGTTTTGTCAGTTGAGGAGGCTTCTGCATACAGTTTCTGAGAAGCTTCAGGGTCAGTTACAGTATCAGCAGTGCCATGGAGAACAAAAAAGGGAACTCTCAATTTTCTTAGATTCTGCTGCAAGTAGGATGTGATTCGGAGAATTTCATAGCCAGTCCTTACCCTGATGGATCCGGTATACACTAGTGGATCTGAATATTTGGCTATTAGTGCCTCTGGGTCCCGAGAAACTGGTGTGCCCTTCTTATTTGCAGCACTAATTTGGTATCTTGGCAACAAAAATGAGAAAATTGGAGCCAGTACCTGCAATGGGAACATGAGAAGATGAAGGATGACTCCACTTGCTCATTTATTTGCCTCTTCAATGGTGTGTATTTTGATAGGAAAATGGCACTTAATATAAATTTCTTAAGTCATTAGCATTTCCAAATTAGATATAAGAGAGATCTCACTAAAAGGATATTCTCACCACAAAAATTGGATGTGATGCTTGAACTCCAACTGCAGGTGATGTTAGTACTGCACCAACTACCCGGGCTTCAACCTTTGGGTCAAGCATTGCCTAAAATTATTCACATAAAACAATGAAAACCATGCATAAACTTGAGGTCCTTTAGGTCAGTAAAAATTGGGACTATAGTATATTATCATAATATGTGGAGATATCAAAAGTCAACCACAGTATTGCGAAAATTGCATCTTTCAACCAAACCTTACCTTCAGGACAATTGCTGCACCAGTTGAGTGTCCAAAACAGAAGCACGGAAGTCCAGGATTCTCAGCTAAAATCTTCTCAAGAAATGATTTCTGACAAAATAACAAGATAAATGCACAGAGTTAACTAAAACGATCTTTGTTTTTTTGGGCTAGCAATATAATCAACCAATGCCCCTATTCATCCCATAATATGCCTTGATGAATAACTCCCAAAAAAAAAAAAAAGAACATGCTATGATAGATTTGGCCACAAAAAATTTGTGGTGATTATTTGATTACAGTATCATCAGCCCCTTGTAAATGAACCTCAAACCATACCATATCATTAACAGCATCATCAAGAGAATGAACATATGCATGCAGCCCATCACTTCCACCATGACCTATATGAAAATAAATAAACAAACGGATAAGAAAAATTTAGTAATAAAAAACTACTAAAGTAGAAAATAGAGCGCCATGTAGCAGGGACGGCAAAAGTGAGCCATGCCCCCAAATTTTCTGGTTTAAGATATTTTAGATCCGTTCCTGCTGACAGCTCAAGTTGGTCTGGGGTCAAATTAGCAAAGATATCACAGATCCCAAATAAAATATTAGTATCAAAAGCCATTAAATGGAAGCAATTATTTAGGTCATCACAAGAAGATATAAAAAAGTATATTTAGAAAGCTAACAGCACAAAAGATAAATAAAAACAAAACAAAGGAGTAGAAAACCATTATCTTATATTATATTTGGCATATATTACAAGGCATTTAGCAAAAGATAATTTTCCCATTTAGCTTATATAACAAGGTTAGAAATTGAGTAAAACCCAGTTTAACAAACAGCACCTAGAGAATGTATCAAGCATAATGCCTTTAGATTGTCTCATGTTCACATGCTCACTGATCTAAGTTTGGTTTAAACAATGTTTGATGTTCTCCTAAATGTTGATTCAAGAAAAGCATCGCGTTCCATTCAAAATTTTATTGATTCAAAACACTTGCACCAATCAGAAGAAAGGAGAACTTTGAAAACAAATTTTGAATATAATTTTCTGTTTCTTCGGCTCCTATAAAACAGGGAGAAGGCTCCATTTAGTTTTCAGCCTTTGGCTTAATTTCCAAAACCCCTCCTTTTACCAATGTCAAAAATAGCAGGTAGACACAAACATGCAGATAATAAGCTTACTTATTAAGAGGAGCTTTCACATGTTTTTGGCACCAATGGGCAACCCAAATGAACTACTCAATCCCTGCAACATCCAAATATAGATGCATTGTTGAAGAATGGTGATCTCTAGACTATAAAATAGTAATTAAGTGGGGGAAAAGTATGACCTTTGTTTGAAAGATCAGCTCTTGGGAACAAGAATTAAGTGCAAGGTATAAAACTTGTTGAGAAAAAAATGATCACCATTTCTTTGTAGTGTGTAGATTCTACCATAGACACTGAAAGATGAAAGTAAACTCAGGTATGAATCTAAAACATATAAATTGGAGGGAGGGGTATTGATGGATTATATATATGATGTTGAGAGATTACGGGACCAAACAGGAGAGACCAGAGTATTAAAAAAGGGGGGGAGAGGGGGGGTGGTGTTGTGGGAGGTGGCTTCTTTAAATCTTCCCTGGGTATTGGGTAAAGTAACAATAGCAACTAAAAAGTAGAAACTCTGTTGAAATAACTGCATGGGTTCTCTTCTATCCCCCCACATCATATTTTACTTTTGGTCTCTCTTGGTTTTATGGCATTCCACAGTACCAGCATAAAAGAATTACCACTATAATAGAGATTGTATTAAGCATGGAGCATAAATAAAATTATGATGCTTGTGCTAGCATCGCACACATGTATAAACCAATGACTTCATTGTCCACCAAGACAGTAATTAGCATTTTTGCTAGTCACCAACTTCTTCAACAACAACAAAAAAATCAAAATCAAAATAAAAAACCACCAAGATGTTGCTTAAGAATCATCAATTAGTGCTCCAAATTATAGTCTAAGCATAAATTGTAATTAAACTATAACAGAGGAGTTAATTAAAGAGCATAATAAGTACATCACTCTAAATTTGTATACCACCATTCCCGGAGAGAGAGAGAGAGCAAACAAACATATAAGCTAAAGGAGAATTACATAACATCTAAATCCTTTCTCATTCACTTTTGAGCTTGTGCAGCTCATCTATTTGTGTGTTGGCATGATAGGGTTTAAGCACTGCTTTCCTTTTCCATTTACTCTGAGGTGCCTGTCACTTGCTATGAATCAGAATTACAGATTTATGCCTCAGAGGGAGGTATCAGATTAATGAAACTCATTAATTCACTATGAATGTTCAATTTGTTCAAGTTAATTTGTGTCAAACTCAAGTGACACTTCCATTTATAACAAAGTACATGACCAATACCTGTTGATACTCCGCAGCTAAGGAGACATGCCCTGTTTGGAGCGATTGAGGGATCAATTTTTGTTACATGGGCAACGTCTACCACTGTATACTCACTAAAGCTTGAGACAAATAGAAAATGGTATAAAACCTCTCCTTTGAGGTCAGTGAATCTGCTAGTCTCATGTCTAGGCATCCACGGAGAAACCTTGAAAGGGAGTTTCGAACATAGGTTGCTCTTTTTTGATCTGCAATCGACACAATCTCCACAATCTGGCATGAATGTAGGGATGACAGTATCTCCTTCACTTACTTCATCTACATCTTCTCCCACACTTTCAACAACCCTACGTACAGCATATAAAAAGTGGTGGAATATAATAAGCTCTCTCATCTTTAATGCCTGGACTTTGAATAAGCCTGGACAATATGATAGCTCAACGCCATCTAATGCATGTGCATGATCATTAATGCTTAAATAGAATGGCAAGACTAGGATATTGTAAGAAAAATAGCTCAATGTTAGATCAACAGCCAACAGAATGAGATTACATCAATTAAGGTGATTTAGTCTAATGCAAATGCCAATAAGACCATTATCTGCAAAAGAGCTATTCCGATCACCCTACCAGTACCAGTTATGCTATACTCCCTCAACCTCATCGACGCAAGTGAAATTTCAGGACATCAAAAATATAGTGACACTAAAACAAGAAAAGAAGAAAGAATACTGATTGGAAGTATGTAAATGATTTGTAAAATGATACAGCTTGCAAATAGCTTGACCAGGACCATGCTTAAGGCATGGTAGAAATAAATTATCAGTGAACTCATACTAAATCTAGGAAGCAGAGTTGCGGGTGTGGTGACACGGCAAGTTTTGAAAAAGTAGAACACGGATAGGTGGGGTGGGATATGTTCATTAATTAATTAATTATTAAATATATTTTTATTTATATTTTTTATATATTGCTAAGATTTTTTTTCATATAATGGTAAACATATATCAATTTAAGAGTAATAGTAGATAATAAAGTGAGAATTGAGATGATTTTAGGGTTGCTTTCTTTAAATTCTGTCAACAAAACGGTGTATTTTGATCTAATCTTTTTTGTTTTTTTTTTTTAACAAGTATTTCGACCCATATCGGACTGAATCAAGTCTTGTTTCGGACCATATCTGCCCATATTGGACCAAATCGGGTCCTATTTTGAACTGAATCAAACCGTATTGGACCGAATTGGACTACGTCGGAAAAGAGAAAAAAAAAATCATCCACTAACACGCATGCAGCCGCGTCTACGGCCGCACTACGCATCCACACAAATCCAACTCGGGTGTGCCGGCCAAATCGGTGCACCCGTGCTTCCTTCTATTAAATCGCAAGCTGATCTAGCAATCCATCAAGATGCAAAAGAGAACTGTATTTATTCTTGAGGGCAAAAACTTATATAAAGTTCCTTAACCTTATATTTCTAATTAAATTCAATCATGTCGTTGTATTGATCAATGAACCACATAATTGAATTTAATTGTCCATGGATAGGTTGTGCTCAATACAGTTTAAGCCTTGAGTTGATAAATTTACATGGATTTTTTTTATATCTATTTAAAAATCAATTAAATTATATTTATTTAAGTTTCTATATCATACATTTTTCTTTTATTTAAAAACCACTACTGTTGCCTTTTGAGATGCAAAATTACTAGTTAAGTTTTAGTATAAGTTTTTGATCTTGTTGTGATAATTTTCAATCCATCAAGATGCAAAAGTGGACTGTATATATTTTTGATGGTTAAAAGTTATATAAAGTGCTGCACATTATTATGATAATTTTCATTGTTCTTTTATTGTATTATTTCAACTCTTTTTTATGAAATTCTAGTTCATTTTTAAGATCTTAATCTTAATTTTGTTTAATCTAAATTTTCCGGTTGTATTTTTTATATTTCTTGTAACAAATTTATCAAGAGATTTGATTTAAGATTTAATTAATTTATCTATTCTTCTCTCTTTTAGGTATTTCAAACAAATTAATATTTTTTGGTAGATATTTTTAGATATTTATAATTATAAAAATATCTACAAATAAAAGAAATAGTATCTACAGTATGAAATTATAATATAACAAGAATAAAATCAATTTTAAAGCATAGAAAAATAAATTTTAATTTATTAAAAATATTATTACAACTTCACATAATAGAACTGATTTACAAAAATTAAACTTCAAATTATTGGGAAAAATTGATCGTTAATGATTATTCAATAAACTCACAATAATTTTTTAAAACAATTTAGGATTTCAATTGAGTTGGATTTCTATCAATCGAATATTTTGGAGGTTTTTTAAAAGGTGGGGCTGGGAAAGAGTGCATAATTTTCATATCTATAATATAATATATATACATATACACACACATAAACTTTTGAAATGTTATAATTTTACATGTCATTATTCGACCTTTTTTACTTGAGTATAAATTTTATTTTATATTTAAACCCTCCATTAAAATCTTGCTACATCATTTTTTTTCTCTCAAATTATTGGGAGAAATTGATCATTAATGATTGTTCAATAAACTCACAATAATTTTTAAAACAATTTAAGATTTCAATTGAGTTGGATTTCTATCAATCTAATATTTTGGAGGCTTTTTTAAAGGTGGGGTTGTGAAAGAGTGCATAATTTTCTTATCTATAATATACACACACTAACAAACTTTTGTAATGTTATAATTTTACATGTCATTATTCGACTTTTTTTACTTGAGTTTAAATTTTATTTTATATTTAAACCCTTCGTTAAAATCTTGCTACATCATTTTTTTCTTTAAATGGTGGAATAGAAAGTTTTATATATAAACATAATTATAATAAATGTATATTAATAATTACCATAATTATCTAATTTAGAAATTAAAAATAAAAAAATAAATCACATTTTTTTTAACTTTCTTATACATTGCATGTGTGATAGTGCACCTTTAAAAAAATAGTTACAACAAAAGGGAGGGATTTGAACCCTAATTCTCATAATAAGTAACGCTAATGAAGTGATGATGAGTCAGTTTTTAAGTTAGACATATCATCCAAGGGATTAAAAAGAAACATTTTAAAGAGTGATTCTAGGAATATTGCAAACTTTACTAAATAAATCTTACAAATTGATGTGCCACCAATCATATAAAGGAAATTCGTGTATTTGTTTATTAGTTGTTGAGGTGGCACAAATCATATTCATTAGTCAGTCTGGTCATTCGCAAATACAAATCTTCTATCTCACTTTATGTTCCATCAATCATGATATGTCACATCTTTAATTTTTTTTTTTTTTCCATATCAAAGTTTGGTTATTTTATAAAGAAAGTCAAACAAATAATAGATAATTTATAATTTGTGGAGAATAAAGTAAAAATGTGAGATTGAGAATATGTAATAGGCTTAGCATTGAATTTGTGATAGGCTTAGTATTGTAGATCAATGGCGTAACTTGCTCCCTTTAGGATTCAGGAGAGCCAAGTTCAAATCCCTGCCCCCAAGAGGTTGTAACTTGTAACTTGTAATTATTGAAAATATTATTTAAAAATAAAAAAGATTAAGAATTTAAGCATAGGAAAAATCACAAGACACGTCATCGTTAGAAACTCCAAGACATTTTTTGCATCACACGAAAACACAGTAATAAACGGACAAGAAAGAATATAACACTAACCCGATAGCTTCGTGACCGAGAATCCTTGGAAAAATTCCAGGAAAATCCTTCAAACATAAAAAACAGTATGAACATATTTTATAAACAAAATTTCCAGAAGTTATGAAAGTAGAAATAAAAGTATGAGAGTTTTCTGAGTGAATATGGTTAGAGATAACAACAACCTTCAATCTCCAGAAAGTGATATCACTGTGGCAGAGAGAGGTGCATATGATTCGAATCCGAACCTCATGAGCCATCGGAGGTGCAACCATGACCTCCTCTATCACTAGTGGCTCACCTGGTTTGCGACTGACCGCAGCTACAATACAACACAAATAAACAACAACAATAAGAAAATGAAGCAATATCTTTCTACTGTATAAAGAATGTGGAAACTTTCAAACTAGAAAAGCAACACACAATGATAATAATAATAAAAAGAGTTTTTACGCACCTCTGCATCGAATGGGCTTCCCTCTGGTTTCACTTGAAGATTTCTCATCCATGGCGGCAGAAATTCCACACAGTGTATCTCTCTCTCTCTCTGTCGCTGGCTTGTTCTCTCGTACAATGTCAATGTGGGACTAGGTCCTCGAAGTGGTTGCCACCAAGCTGGTGGTTACGTGAATTTATAGGCTAATGAGACACAAATGAACATTTTTTTTAATGTATTTTAGAATAAGTAGTATTTATTATACATATCCTATTACACGGATAATAAGGTGTGTGTACTGTATACTAGTATTTTTAAAAGGATTTATAATAGTAAATTAATTTAAAGAAATTTTTTATGAAAAAATGAAAAAAATAATCATTTTTTTTTTTCAGTGTTTTCAATTTTATATAAAACATTTGAAAAAAATAAATGATTCAACTTTTTAAAGAGACAAAAGAGATTCGACTTTCAGATCTACTCGTTAAATTATATTTTTCTGACTTATTACATTAGAGGACAGATAAGGAAAGGGACCCTCGAACTTGAAGTCTTGAAACTATGCCGTCTTGAAACTATTGATAGGAACCTTCCCTCTAAACCATTATTTATTCAATAATACTACTAAAATATCTAATTTTATAGTTGTTGGAATGATCAATTGAGAGTAATAAAAAAAAAACTGTTAATGAGTTATTTTAAGAAAAATTTAATACAACATTTACGAGAAAAAAAAAATATCGAAAATCAATTATTATTTTCTTTATCTCGTAAAAGCTTTAACTTTAGAGTAATCATTATCTTTTATCATTAAAAAATGGTACAATTAACGAGAACTCTTAAAACATTTATTAATGATTAATGCTACCTCCATAAAATAATTTACAAACTTTTAGCCTCCATAGGACCCAAGAGAACATCCATTAATGACCAATACCCAAAGGATGAATAAATATGAAAACGTTTTATAAAAAAAATATTGACTTTGTGTTTGGAGGGATCAAAGGGGTGGGAGAATAACTATTTGTTGAAAAACAACGCCTTTGTGAGTATTTTTTTTTTTTTGCGGGGAGGGGGGGGGGTTAGTTTTTTTCAGGCTCAGGAATTAGAAGCAGATAACAAAGGCAGAGGCTAAAGCGCTGAACACGGTGGTCTTAGAGACCAGAGAGTTCATGGGTTTAACTTTCCCGTCAAGCTGAGCTTCTGTTTTGGCCTTTTTTGGCTTCTAAGTGTGTGTTTGACTCCAGCTTAAAAAGTCATTAGCCTATTGTTAGTAATTTAGTGACTAAAACAGTACTTGATTTCCTTAACTTTGGTATCACTCCTCCAAAGTTTAACGAAACTCATATTGTTTTAATTCCTAAAGTTAACCAACCAAGGAGAGTGACGGAGTATAGGCCTATTAGTTTGTGTAATGTGATTTATAAGTTGGCTGCTAAAACTCTTGCTAATCACCTTCAGAAAATTCTTTCTGCTATTATAAGTGACACTCAGAGTGCTTTTGTTAATGGTAGACTTATTACTGATAATGTCTTGGTAGCTTTTGAAACTATGCATCACATTAGTCAAAGGAAAACAGGTAGGCAAGGAGAAATGGCAGTGAAACTTGACATGAGCAAGGCATATGACAGGGTTGATGGATTTGCCTTGAGAAAATAATGGAGAAGTTGGGTACCGGCTCATATCTTAGCTAAATATGTTTTAGGCATTGATGACTTCTCTGTTTGGTCAGAAGAGAGTCCTTGCTTTCTAGAACAAGCTCTTCTAAATGATGTATTATTAATTTCTTCGTTTCAATAAAGTTCTTGAAGTATTTCAAATCAAAAAAAAAAAAAAAAAAGTCAGCTTATTTTACTATTCAGCTTATTTTTGCTACTATTCATAGGCCCCACTATACTTTTTGGTACTATTCATAGGTCTCATTATAATATTTTAGCTAACTTTTACCTTTATCTACAGTATTTTCAGCAAAAAGTTTTCAGTATTAGTAAAATAAGTGGATCTCAAACAAACCTTAAGATGCAAGCTGGCAAACGGTAAAATCAAGGATGAGATGAACAGTCACCATAAATTGGGTTTTTTAAGTCTTTGGTTTAATTAAAAAATTATAATAAAATGGGTGTCAGTTAGTTTAACTGGTAAAGTCTCTTATAGATTAAAATCGTCTCTTAAAAAAATTATAATGAATTTTTATTCTTATAATTTGACCATTTAGTCTTAAAAATTGAGCATTGTAGCATTACTCTTTATTAATATACTATTTTAAAAATGATTTAATACAACTTTATGATTGGTGTCTTGGTCTGATGATAAAAAGTTATCATCAAGAATGAACGCCATAAGTTGAAATTCTCTAAAAATAATAATAATAATACAACTTTATGATAAATATAAGAACCTATCAAAAAAATATTAATTTACTTAATTTTTTATTTTAAAAAGTTTTAAAAATATTTATGAAATCAATGTGTTAAGGCATTTATTAATTTTTCCCATAAAAACATAGGTTGAATCAGTGTAAAAAAAATGGTGGATAAAAATTAGAAAGCGTGTATCACTTTGGACATGTGCCTTATTATTTATTATTAGAGGGATATAAGTCCAGAAGATTTATATTTTTATAATTTTTTGTCAAAAGTTGGAAACGTTGAAATTGAAATGATAGGTAAATTCAACCCCTTTGAAACTAAGGACACAGACGCTCCCAGCCTCCCACCCTCTCTTTTTTTTTTTTTTTTTTTTTGGTGGTGGGTAAGTGCACCCACCCTCTTTAACAGAACAATAGTGGAAATCATTTTATTAGTAAGATGATGCATGACAATTTGTGTCCTGATTTATATTAGCCATCCTAATAAAGTTTATGTTACATTCAAAAAGGGTTTAAAGTTTAAACAAGGGAATAATTAGGTCTTGCTAGTGGACCTCCTTCACATGAGAGTGGGTTAGACATACCTAATATTTCATCCTCAATTTTGAGTGGATTTCGATTAATGTAATTGGTAAAGTTATTTTAAACCAAAAAAGAGAAGTGAGAATAAATTATGTCAATTCTAAAAAGAAATCAATTGGTATCTTGATATAATGATAAGTTATCATGGGGTGAATGTCTAAGTTCAAATCTTATCATATCTATTAAAAAAGAACTACTCATTTCTATATGAAAAAAGAAAAAGAGAAAAAGAAGTGTTGTAGTCAAAGTAATTAGGGTGATTTATAGGCAGTTCCAAATTAAAATCACCAATTGAAAATTTTCAAACTAAATCATATATTTTTAAAAACAATTCAAACCATAATTACATTATGTGTGATATTGTTAATGAAAAATACCATAACAAGATGACAATGAATATATATATATATATATATGTGTGTGTGTGTATATTCATAGGTATTGAGTATTGAATAAACACATGACGCTGTTTTATTTAAGCATATTTTGTATTATAAAATAATTTTTTTTCATAAAAAAATCAGCTGAAGTATGTTAATGTAGACTAAAGCCAAACTTTAATTAGACTTTGGGTAAAGTTTATCTATAAAATTGGTTGTAGCATAAGGCTACAACTTTATTCAATATTTTTTTATTGGAGGTGAATTTTGATAAATCCACCATTGGATTACATTTTCTTCTTATATCTTTCATACTTGTAAAATTTCTAGAAAATTAAACATCAATAACTATGTCATTAATAAATTATTTAAATTGCAAGTTTTTGTAGTTTAAAATTATGTATAAAATATAATTGTAAGGACCTAATTTGAGTCTCTAACCCAAAGGGTGGATGGACTTTAGCCCAAGAGGCCCAATACAATGAATTTGTAAAGAGTGGGTTGGAAAAACTGAGCTTTAATGAATCAAACAACAAGTAAAATAGGTTTGATGACAAAAAAATGAAAACAGTCCGAGGAGATCAGCTCTTATATCTTGATTCTTAAAGGTGATTACAAGTGCAATTCTTGACTGCTATAATGTTTTTCTCTAAATTTCCTGACCTCCCCCTCATTAGGGGTCTCATGCAATATATATGTCTCTTTGAATGATCCTGGCCCTCTACTTGTCAGTCGTCTAAGCCACTACTTGAGTACTTATCCTATCGGACACACTCACAAGTCCTCTGTGAGTTGGGGTGGCCAAGGCAGCACTGTTCAGGGATCTTCTCCACATAAATGCGGCTAGAGAGTTAGCTGCAAAGCATTCAATGCGGTGGTAGCAGCTTTTCCTTAGATGTTTCTTAGCTTCCATCTTGTCCTGTACATTCACAGTACATATCCTTATCAACAAAGTTTCCTGGAACGTCGCTCTGGATAATAGAACTCTCCTCTTGACCCCTTCTTCGCTTAGCTGAGGAGATACTCCTCTTCGGCCTACCTCTCCCAGCCTTTACAGTTATAGCTTGCTTATGAAGTTCAAAGTCTTACTCCCTCCTCATTGTTGATCGGTTCTCGGATCACTGTGCCTCCTCGGACAAGGCTTAGAGCCCAATATATACTTGGGCCTGCATCCCCACAATAATCTTATAGATTATGTTGTAAATAATATCCAATTGGCACAAAATTTGATATGTGTATTAAAAACGTATAGAACATGCAATCCAACAGTTAGATTTTCGAAATATGTAGTAATGTTAATAATATTGAGTAAGGTTGTAGTTTTAGGCTACAACTAATTTTGTAGCTAAACTTTGTCCTTAGACTTTCTAACAATTTCATATGTTTTTTTAGGAAGGGTGTTGAAGGGGAGGATGAAGAATGGGTGCAATTCGTACCACATTTAATTCAAATACATTGATGTAATTGTTCTTTTGCAAGTTTAATTCAAAGAGTTATCAATTTTAATAGGTTATAGAAAGTTTATAGACAAAAAAAAAAACAAAAAATATCACAGTTATTAATGTGTCAAATTGTTAGATCTAATTCATAGGTAAAAAAATGATGTCCGCGGTAAGTTCAAATGTAAATTAGTAAAAGTTTGTCATTTTAACTATCATAAAAATATTTTGTGAAATTTTTTGTGTGTATAGCATTGCTCTTATGAAAAAAATTCCAAATATTTAAATAACGTCTCTTTCACGTGTTAAGGTAAGAAATTGAAAAAAAAAAGAATAAGAATAACGTTTAACACCAAAGAAGAAAATTTGCAAAAATAAGCAACAATGACTAGAAACATGCGAAGATGGGAAAAGCCGAAGGGCCTGATCCAAAATCTAATGCTATGGCCTATGTGGATATGCCTTGTACTGTACGCCAACTGCGATAAGCAATGTGTGTATAATAATAATTATTACATTCCTGATTCTCAAAAAAATAATAATAATTAATACATTCCGCGAGACCAAAAAAAATTACATATCATCAATGCAATGCGTTGTATAAAGCTTACTTGGTCAAAACTTAAAAGGCATGTTTATCAGCATTTATAAGTTTTTTTTTTTTTTTTTAATATTTTTTTATAAGTTAGACATTATAAACACAAAACTCATAATACTTACCAGCGCTCGTAGTCAATCAATGAGGGTTGAAGGTTTTAGCGAAAAAAAAGAGGGTTTTAGGATTCCGTCCCTATTTCGGTATTACTGCTAATCAGTGGACTTTTATATAACGAGGTATGTAGTGGAATTTATATATATATATAAAGTTCAATTAAAATTTAAAATTAGAGTCTAATTTTAAGTTGTAGGGATGAAAGGCCTAGATATGGGTATTAGGCCATGGGCCGTGCTCGAGGACATCAAATAGTCCGAGGACAGATAAATACTAATGGAGGCATACAGATTAATGGTCCATGGAAGAAGTCTGGTCATAAGGAACTGGAAATGTTGTCCGAGGAGAAGTACCTCTTCGGCTAAACAGAGTAGAAGTCAAAGGTCCGACCCTTCATCAATAATAAGGCAACAGGTAATCATGCTGGCAAGGATAAACATTAGATAAGGATAAGACAAAAAAGAGTTGGAAAATATCTGAGAAGAAAGCTGCTACCACCGCATTGAATGCTCTACAGCTAACCCCCTGGCCGCATTAATGTGAAGGTGATACCTGAATAGTAACATTCAGCCTTACAACTACCCCCAAAGATTTCAAGAAGGTGTTGATGAGACAAGTATCAAAGCCAGCAATCTAATCTACACGTTGAGGACTGAGATGAAGTAAGGAAGAAGAATATAAAGAAGAAAAATCTCATTACAAAGGGATCATCAGATAATCCGGAGAAAAAGCACTGTACACTCAAGAACTGTAATTTTGGTTAAGCCTAAGAGAAATATATAAGAACAACCTTCCTCGGACTTTGCTGATGAGGATTTTTCGTGCCCAAAACTGTTTGTTTTATGCTTTCTAATAACAACTATCCTACTGTGATCATTAGGCACCTAACTCATTGAAAGTTCAGTTTCAAGCCCACTCTTTATAAATTTATTATTTTGGGCTCTTTAGACCATTGACCTTTCTTTTGGGCTTTGGGAGAAAATCGTGTCCTTACATGCGTCATGTATCATAAATTATTTATTTTTAAAGAGAGTTTTATTTCTTAATTTTAGAATAAAATGTGAGACCACATCATAAATATTCATCCAAATGAGTTATTGAATACAAAAATCAAAGAGTCTTAAATAAACGAATCATAAAATAAATATAAAAAAAAAGTGCTTCATAATAACAAAAATTAAGAAGTAATAAAAAAATATATAAACATGGACAATTTACATTTTATACTTAATAATATTCTTACCAATTTTTTAAGAGTTAACAAAATATAATAATGACTATCAATAATATTTAAATTATATATATATATGAATTATACTATGCATATTATTATATATTTTTTAAGTGTATCCATGCATATGCATAGAATTACAAGCTACTTAAAAAGAATATATACAACGCTTTCGTGTGTATATATATATATATATATCGCAGGAAAAATGAATAAAAATATATTCAAGATATCAAATCATCTCTCTCTCTCTCTCTCTCTCTCTCTCTCTCTCTCTCTCTGGGTTGGTTAGCACACGACACTATTATGATGTAGTAGGGACTAATCATTCGGTTACAAAAAATGTCGGCCTTATCAAAGGACAAAAAAGGACAAAGGCTAGCAAGTTCTCTACCTCATATGGTGGGTTAATAAAAGTAACACAATCAATACAATTGAGAGGCACCAAATTTAGCCAATGCATCAGCACATTGGTTGACTTCTCTAAAGATAGGCTAAATTGTTGAGTTGTTGAAATTTTTCGTCAAGGTCCCACAATCAATTAGAAGGGGTTCCATCACTATGTTGTTAATAGATGGGTTAGAAATAGCATACAAATTGAGCTCAACATCAAGTTCAACACGAATCAAACTAATCCCAATCTGGAAAGGTCTTACATACAAACTAAGTTAGAGATTTTTTGTTTTTTGGTTGAACGAATTAGTGCTTAATTAATACTGTTATTTTTTTTTAAGTTGGTTAAAAATATCCTAAATCTACCCCACCTCCACCTGTTGGGGTCATGATCCTGAGACCCCCTTCTCTTCTAGGGAGGTGTCATTAGACCATTAAGGTCTTTGGCAACGGTCAATAAACTTAACAATTGGTCCAAGAATGCATCTGATTTGGCAGCAAATATATAGGCACAGTATCAAAACTACACTTACTACACATGATAGGAACATTCTCTAATATGGTAAAAGTGCTAGCATTGGGTGTCTAAATCACCCAAACTGCAATTCTTAAACACCAAATGCAAAAAAAAAAAAAAAAAAAAAAAAATTTAAAATTAAAAAACATACAACATTTGGGTATTGTGCGCACTCGAAATATAGTTAATGGACTCAACCTATACTTGGGCTCACAACCTATTTGTATTGTGGGTTTTGGGTTTCCTACTATGGGTAGTTCCTTGCTCGAAGACCCGAATGCACACTCTAGCCCACGCAAACTCCACTCCTTTTTCTCTCTGGGTTGCCCTCCTTACTTCTGATATTATTATCCTTCACTCTATTTTCTCTCCAGAATTGCCAACCCCCACTCCTCACTCTATTCTCCTATATATAGCTTGAGGTAAGTGGAGGTGTTATGATTACTTCCTAATCTCACTCATGTGAAAAGGGGGTCCAATTTCATCAGTCTTAAGTGGAAGTTCTGTGGGGAATAGTGGTAATGGCATTGGAACTAGTTCCTGCCTCCAAAATGCTGTTCGGCAGCGATATTCCCCAAGGCAATACTGGGAAGCCAAAACCTTATATCTCCGGGCAATCACACTTCTGACCAGGTTAAAGTAGATCGGGAGGGGCTTGCTTTTGACGTTTAAGACAGAATGGTCTCATTTCAGTTGTTTAGGCTCAAATTGGGCCTCGAGGTGCGTCTGGGTCAAGGCCATAGGTTAACAGGGATAGGGTCATACATTGTAGCACAAGGCTAGGGCCCAAGGCCCAACGAGCTTGGGGCCCTGCCCTGTGCAGCACCAAAAGCCTAGATTCTTAGAAACAATGGGCCTGGGGCCCTGTCTTGTACAAGTATGGTACTTAAAATTTTTTTACAACCCACAACAAAAACTCTTATTTATAGAGTTTACTGTAGCAAGTTGGAAACTTACTTTTGTCTTTTTTTTTAATTCATATATTATATCTCTCATCATTCTTGCCTCAATTTATTGCATCTCTCTCTCTCTCTCTCTCTCTCTCTCTCCTCCTCCCTCTCTCTTAGGTGGTGCAATAGTTGAGGCGTAGTGGGTTGTGGGTTTCAGTCACATGGGTTGTGGGTTATGGGGTGGTGCAGTGGTGGTAATGTGGGTTATACAGTGGTGGCGTGGGTTGTAGGTGTGGATCGCGGGATGTGGGTTTGGGTGGTTCATTTAGTGGTTGGTTGGTTTGGTGTGATAGTGGTAGTGGATTGCTTGTGGTGGTGCTGTGGTGGATTGTGGCTGTTATGGGATGTGTTGTGGTGAAGAGAGAGACACATTCCTATGGTAAAGAGGGAGACAATGAGCAAGAGAGAGAAAGAGAGAGTGAAATAGAGAGAGAATAGTATTGGGTATGATGAGAAAAATAAGAAATAGAATGTTGGGTGGATTGTAAAATGGAGTTGTAAAATAGATAAAATAAATTTATGAGTGGTAAAATAAATTTTTTTTTAGACATCTCATTGCCAATGTTCTAATATGTTAATGTTTCAATTCTTAGATACCGCAACTGTTGAGATCTAATATGGAAGAAGTGCCTGCAGCGATTCATTTTTTTATATCGGAAATTCCAATCTTGAAAAGAAACCAATTGAGCATAAATCCTAGTGGAAGGAAACAAGCAACCGGATGAAGCATTTAGTTATCACCGTGAGACGTCTACTTCAACCAAATATGTGCATGGAAGTACCAAAATTTCTTTAATTGAAACTCTACTATTCGTGAAAAGCCAAAATCAATCGAAAATATAAAATTCAAATTCAAATTTCGTTTCTTTCTAACAATCCAAATTTCATGTTTTTACACATTAATTTGAGTCTTCAATAACAATTAAGAAGGTCAGTTACGTCAGTATATTTTGACCAATTCAAGGTGAAAAATGAATATATTAGACCAAAAACTCAATTTAGCGGATTTTTTTAGTTGTGTTAGGGACATAACAAACTCTCACATTATTTTCACAACAATTAAGGTGTCAATCTCTTATAGGTCAAAATAAAATAATAGACTGGAACTCATCACAATTAAAAACAAGAGTGTTATGAAAATGTTAATGAGATTTTATTCTGTCCATAGATTTTTTTTTTGAATTATTTGATAGTTACTATGGAAGTAGGGTGATTTGAAGATTGAATGTCTTGTGAATTCTATTTAGTTCAACTGGTAAAATATCTTGTCGTCAAATAAGAAATATAGGGTTTGGTTACCTCTTACACCAAAAACCAATACATCGAAATTTTATCTCAAAAAAAAATATTGAATGTCTTTATTAGAAACACTAAAAATTACCATGAGATCGCGGGTTTGAGTAAAGAGTAATGAATACTGGCCATGCTTCAAAAATGTGATAATGGAGGTAACTAATGGGCCTAATGGCAGATGGTTCCATGGGCTTACCTAAAAGCCCAAATGGCAGCTGGGCAATGACTACACACGAGTCCTTTAAAATTTTGATAAGGAAAAAAAAAAAAGCGCTCTTGGGCAAGTGCCAACGCAGCACTGTTACGACAACGTATCAATTTTTTTTTTTTGGGAATGATTTTAAGGACTGGCAGTTTCAAAAAAAAAAAGATTTTAAGGACTGGCCATCTAGATGATTCTGGAATATTAATTCTTAAACAACTTTACATTATTAAAAAAAAAAAAAAAAATTCCTTAAACAACAAAGCCAGACCGGGACTGCAAAAGACCAAGAGAGTGCTCATTCTCGCTCTCTCTCTCTCTCTCTGTGCAAGAAGCTAATTTGCTTTCGCATCAAGTCATAACGTAAACCCCTGTCAACTTTCTTCGGCGATCAAATCCAAATACTTCACACTCTCCGATTCATTTTCACGCCCCCTCCATCTCCAAGGTTCGCTTACAATCTCTCTCTCTCTTACAATTTTCATCAAATCCCTAAGCCCGGTTCTTGTGCCTTGTAATCGCGATTGTACCTGAGATTATTCAGGGTTCGTTGTCTTGATTTTCTTTCTTGAATAGTTTTTCCTTTTGGATTTTGAAAATTCGATGTTGATTATCGGCGTTTGGCACCGAGTGGAGAAATGGTTTTTCAAAGCTTCACCTCTGCTAATTTACTTTCTCGCTCAGCGAATTTTGTTTAGATTCTGGATTTGACAAAATCTAGGTCTAGAATATCTACTCCGTTCTTGCAAAATTTAGCATTTGAGTCTTTTGTACCATACATTTTTGAAGCTCTCTAAATTTTTAATCCAACAAAAAGCACACCACAATGATGTTTGGAATTGAATTATCATATGCATTAGTTTCTGATTCCCAAATGTGGTATTGGAAATGAGAAATTTCATGAACCCAATTGTGGGAATTAGGGCAATGATGTTAATGCCCATTATAAGTCATGGTTTTTGTATAATAATGACAATGTTAGTGGGAATCCATTTTCAGGTGCAATATGTCTATTTTTAGACAAAGTAAACTTTGGTCTTTCTTTCTCTTGCAAATTAAGAGAGAAACCGTTCTTTTAACTAGCAGAACTAGAAAGTTGAAAGTGTACATTTTGCATAGCGTCGCTGTTTGGCATTGCATTTCAATTATCCCCATATCCTACATTAGCTAGCGGCTTTCTTTTATGGACTGAAAAAAGAGATATGGATGCTATAACCCTTTTTTTTCCCTTATGGTTGATTATAATGTGTATTAAATATGAAAGTTAAGGTGGTCTCGGGTCTCCTTAGTTGATAATTATCGACCAGTATGGTATTCCGATTCCTTTTTATTGTGGGGCCTTAATGCTTAGGGTCACTTGGATTTTGGTTTTTTTGTAAAACATTTTTTAGCCACCTACACTCTGTATTTTGTGCTGCTTCTGTAAGAGTATACTGCATTGATTGAGTACATTTCTTGTGTTTTATACCTCTGTTGCTTTTGATATAGCATGGCGGATCAGCACTCTAATGAAGGTTCCAGTGCTGGAAATGTTTCTGGGGAAAGCTCAGATTCAACTGTCAAGCTCAATATCAAGACTCTTGATTCCCAAATTTACACTTTTCAAGTGGATAAAAATGTGAGCACCAATCAGTTGTCTTGCTTAAAAATAGAGCAGGACCTTTATTCACAGTTATCTTGCTTAAGCAGGTTTATTTGTAACTTGCCTAGTTTCTAATTTTAATTCTTGTCATTACCAATTTGTTTCAGATGCGTGTTTCATCGTTTAAGGAGAAAATAGCTAATGAAACTACTGTCCCAGTTGGTCAGCAACGGCTGATTTTTAGGGGAAGGGTCTTAAAGGACGATCATCTTCTTTCTGAATACCGTATCCAACCAATGGAGAACTAATCATGTTTGCTTTAAGAAGTCAATAATTGGTTGAAGTCAATAATTTTTTTATTGTTTAACTTTCATAGCTACCCAATGGGTTTTGAACCTACGAATCTACCCTATACCAATTCTTATGAGAGGGGTAAGTGTTATTTAGGCCAGAGTTCATTGGCTAGGTTGAACTCAACAAGTGTAAAGTTATTTATTGGTCTATTGCTAATTTTATGGTTTATAAAGGGCTTGGTTGGATGATTGCTGATAAGTCTCTGTGTTTGTAAATACAAGTTGAGTGAACTTAATGTACTTAGGAAAAGTTGGTCTTTTGTTCTTCTCCATAGGTCATTGACTAATGCTTAGTTTGGATTAATCTATTTAGCATATCCTTGCTAGAAGTATTATGCTGTTTATAGAATTTATATTTCGTGCTGTGGATTGGATTTACTTTTGTTTATTATATGATGTTTATCCTTCAATGTTTAATTATTGAGCATATCGGGCTGCATAAATCTGATTGTCAGTGAGTTTGTCACTGGTCTTTATAGTTCCTAGAATGGGTTCATTTGTGCTACCAGCTTTATATTGATTACTTTCAGAAAGTAGTTCCTTAAGTGGTTGTAGATGTGGAAAATGGACACACATTGCATTTAGTGGAAAGGCAGCCAGCACAGTCTCAACCTTCATCTGGTCCAGGTACTGGAGAGACAACTGGGAATGATGGTAATAGAGGTTGGTTTTCAGGCAAAGTTTCTTCTGCACTATATTGGGTTTGGACCGGTTCTCTAAAATGAAAACCATCAGTTGTAAAAACTAATTGTGCTTTTATTTTTTCATGCGAGTTGGCAGGAAATGATTCCAGTGCTGGCAACCCTCGTAATCGAATTGGGCAAATTTCCCACAGTGTAGTTCTTGGGACCTTTAATGTTGGGGATCAAGGTGAAGGCGTTGTTCCTGACCTTAGCCGGGTGTGTTTTCTTGCTCATAGTTGGTGAAAGTCTTGCTTTAATTTGTATCTTAGTATTAGGGCTTGTGGCGAGGTGGGTTTGTGTCAATTACTATTGCAACAGGACCTTATGGCTTTTTGTTTGAATTGTAGGTTATTGGGGCAGTTTTGAATTCAATAGGACTGGGTGGCCAGACTACAACTGTTGGTAATTCTGGCATGCAGTCTACCGCGGTAAGTAATGCACAAACCTTGCAATGGTGCTCATGTATATTAATTTCTATGTTGGATGCACTTATAAAAAAAATTTATATGTTGGATGCATCTTGCATCTCAGTTATCCAAGAAGAGAGCATTTTTAATAATCTGATCTATATATACTCAACTAGATTTACAATCTATGGGTTTGGCTTCATGAATCTAGTTAATCATTTGACACTTTTGGAGGTTCATGTATTATTATTATTTTTCTTTCTACCTTCATGGTATTTCTTTCTTCTTTGCAATCCCTGTTTGAACCATGTCAAACCTATTTACTGGTTACTGTAAATATCATTCACTTACACATCCGTCAGATCTCAAACTCCTCTTGTTGACTGTCTAACACTTTGTCAACGCAAGGGCTTGCTGAATCTATAGCCTTCTTATCACCTTTTCCATTTGTTTGGTATATATATTCATTTTTGCAATGTTCACTTTTTTTTCTTATTTACTGTGTGTTTGTGTTGGCTCTAGCATGATCTTTAATTCTCTCTGCTTCATGACTTAACCTGGATAAAGGATACATATGCTATTGGTCATATTCTCTCCTTCAATTATAAGTTTTTAACTACTTGAAGTTTGGCACTGAACTATGACTTAAGGCAATACATTAAGCATAATTAGGTGCACATGATTTGGATGGCAACTAACATCTGATCAAAGATCAATGCCTGACGCACATGGGAAGGAACTGTATAGTGGTTTTGAATAATATTGTCTTTTGCTTGTGGTTGTTGTGTGTGTATAGAAAATTTGATCCCTCAAAGGGATAACGTGACACTTTTTTATTTTTATGTAAAGCATATTAAGATGATTTTTTTCCCATAGCCAAATGCTCCTGGTCAGCCTACTCAAGGAAACGAAACAGAAGGGATGCGTGGTAATGTTGGAGGCCAGGCCCAAACAGGAAATCAAGCACAGTCTGGGCAGGCATTTTCTAGTCAGCCATTCCAATCGTTACCTCAAGTTGTGCAAATCCCACTGGCTGCAGCAGCAGTACCTGTTCCTTCCCTTCATATGGTAGTTATATATTCTTACATTGATGATTCACTTGTGTTTTGCATTAAACTGTCTTTCATATATCTTTTTTTTTTTCCCTTCATTTCAGCCTATCCCTGATTCATTGAATACTCTCTCTGAGTTTATGAATCGCATGGAGCAGACACTGTCTCAAAATGGTGATTCCAAAACCTTTATAACTTTTAGTTGCAAATGATTGCTTAAAATTAACTAGTTCTCCATGATGTAGGGTATCAGCCGAATTCATCTTTGACCAACTCCCGTGACCTACCAAGGGTGGAATTACCTTCCAGCGCACAGGGGTTGCCTTCACCTGAAGCATTGAGCATTGTCCTGCGTCAAGCAGAACGGCTTCTCAGTGGTCACGCTGTTGCTGCACTATCTGTAATCACCATATTCAGAACACTTTAAATTTTGGGTTTTTTTGGGTGACTTTGTTTTGTTCCTTTTGCTGCACTATATTTGTGTGTATGTCTGTTCTCTACTGTTTTTTTGGCTTTTTGTTAGATTATATCCATTATTTCTGATTTTTTGTCTCTTTTGTGGAAGAATGCATTTGGGTTTGTTGTGACATTTAGCAACTTTTGGAACATTTCTTGATGAGTAAAAGAGAGGAGTTTCATTAGTTCCAATATTTTTTCACTGAATCTGGTATTATTTTAGAAATATATATGGATCATAAGAATTCTAAATGGATTTCTTAAGTGTCCATTTGTCTGTAGCTTATTTGGTTAGCTTTAAGCTTTTAGCCTTGATATGCATCTTTTTCAAAGTACAAATACACTTTTAGTACACTTTCAGCAAAAAGCAAAAAGCTAAATAAGTTGATGCCAAACACACAGGATAAAGAGTGACACAGTTTGTTTTAGAATGCAAGGTAAATCCTTATAATGATAATAAAGTATGTAACAATATAGAGTTAATATGTGCGTGTGTGTTTTTTAAAGCATACAGAAGAAATATGCGCCTCTTCTACATTGCACTCAAATTCTCATAAATAAAAATTGTCTTCAAAACATAAGAAACACAGTTACACATTGCATTTAAATTTTTCGAATGGAAAAATTATATTGCATTTCAAGTTTTAAACATAAGAAACAAAGCATAAGGAGGCCCTAAGCAGCACATTTTAACTCATAAGAGTCCCTTTCTGGCTGTGGGTCATCTGCCATCCACCCACTGAAGTTAATTTTATCAGTGCATTGAATGGTTTCAATGTTCAGTGTAAAACATATTGTCAACATCTCATTGTATTGTGCTGTGCATGCTTCATTGTGATGCAGTCACAGGATCTAAAAAATTAATTAGTACTGAAAAGTTTTGATCCCTGGAGATACTTAGTTAAAGTATGGAGGAAAGTAAGTCATATTTTTTTTATCATATTATATGCCTTGGGACATTTATCTTGCAGAACTTTCTTTGATTACAATGTTTTTATGCAGTGCTTCAATAAGTACCTTTGACAGATGAATTACACTTTTCGAAAGCTGATATATTGTATCAGCTATTTATTTTTCGTATAAGATTCTTATTACTGTAACATGAGTTTGATGAAGCTGATATATTCATTAAAATGTGCCAATTTTACATTCCTTGGATTTTGCCTTATTACCTGATTATGTGTTGTTTGTAACTTGCTGCAACTTTGTAGCATATTGCAGGACGCTTGGAGCAAGAGGGATCTTCTTCTGATCCCACTATAAGGGGCCAAATACAGGCAGAATCAATGCAATTGGGAATCTCAATGCAACATCTAGGTGCCCTTCTTCTTGAGCTTGGCCGCACGGCTTTGACACTGCGAATGGGACAGTCTCCTGTATAAGTCTTATCCCTCTTCTGTGCTTTAGTTCATTTGTGTGTCAAAAGCATTTAAAAAATTCTAGCGGTTCGATTTGCAGGCAGAATCTGTTGTAAATGCTGGGCCTGCAGTGTACGTATCTTCATCAGGCCCTAATCCTATAATGGTTCAGGTTTGTTAGTAGCTGCACGCTTTATCAATTCTTTTACCTAATATTAAGCATTTCAAATATCAGTTCGCTAGATTAGGAAATTTTTGGACATGTAAGGTATCTGTGAGACTGATTTGATAATAGAATATTTTAAAGTAGCAATATCTTAGGTGAGTAACTTATTGCAATATTTGTCATGGATAGGTCAATATTTTGTCTTTCCCAACAACTTTGTTTGAATGGTCTTGTGTTTTGGGTCACAGCGAGATACATTACATTCTAGATTTCATTGATTCTCTTTCATTAAATTGTAACTATCAATTTTTTTAACTCCAGGACTATTTTGTGTACTCTTGTGTATGTGAGGTAGTTCATTTTTTCAATAAAGTATTATTACTTATAATAAAAAAGGGGTCAATATGTTTATTGAATGACTCATTCTTGTCTCTAAATCAATCATTGGTATTCAGCAATAATAGTATTTTCTCCTGAAACTAGAAGTCTTGTTCACGACTAAGGCAGATGCTCCATGAAGTCCAATTCAATTTTGGCCAATAAAAAAAAGTCCAATTCAATTTTGATGGGGTGTAGTAAGGACATTCAATAGGAATCAGGTATATTCTAGTCTCCAAATAGAGAACAAATGTATAAACTAACAAGTACGGTGAATAAGTAGAACAAGCTAATAGACTCTAATGGTCCGTTTGGATTGAGAGAGAATGGAGGGAGAGTGGAGGGGAGTAGAGTAGAGTTAGCTGAAAATAGATTAATTTTGGGCCAATTCTACTCTACTCTACTCTACTCCCCCTCAATCCAAACGGACCATAAGAAATTGTAGATTTGCTTTGTTAAATCCTAGGTAGTTATGGCTTCTAAATGATTGCGATGGTTTGGTGTCAGTTATGGATTAGTGATGTATTATTATTTGCAGCCTTCTCCTTTTCAAACCAGCTCCCTCTTTGGCGGTTCTGTTCCTCAGCCAAATCCCATGACTTTGGGTTCTGTTGGTATTGGGAATGCCCCAAGGCACATAAACATTCATATACATGCTGGTAAGATTTTTTTTTTTTTTTTTTAATTTTTTTATACTTACCTGCACCATGTAATTTCTATATGGTGATTTGATGCTATTTAATATCAGGTACTTCCCTAGCGCCAATTGTTTCAGCGGTTGGTACAAGGGCAAGTAATGCGGAAGGAACACAGGGAGAGCGCCATAATGGTGCTGGTTCTGGTGATTCAGGTGCAACAAGGGTGCTACCTCTGAGAAGTGTCATTGCGACGGCTGTCCCATCACGCTCTGGTGGTGTTGCAAATTCTGGTGTAGCTCAACCTGGACTAGTTTCTGTTTCACAGCCACCTTCTGATTCTGTTTCACTATCCTCTGTTTTGTCTGAAGGATATCCTCGATTTAGAAATTTAATTGGAAATATGCAAGGAGATAACATGGTTTCATCAGGTGGCTAGCTGTTTATTTATTTTGTTTAACCTGAATCCATTTATTATAAATATGTTAGCAAGTATAATGCTGCTCAATTCACCAAGCTGATATTTCTGTATACAGGTCAAGTAGAATCAACTGTTCAAAGTTCATCTGGTGAATCTGGTGCAGGTAGTGATATAGGGAATGAACATCCAAATACCTTGACAGCCAACTTGATCAACAGAGTTGGGGAATCAGATGCATTTATATCTCGAAGCACACCTGAAAGTGAAGGTCAGAAGGTAGATTTTGTGCTCAAAATGGGGATCTTATTTCTGCTACTTTTTTTGATAAGTAATTTCTGCTACTTTCTTGATTGTTGTTTGAATCTTGTACTGATTTATTGATTGTAAACAGCATGATCCTAAATGTGACCAATTAAGTAATAATGATGCTTCAACTGGCTTAAAAGATGTTTCTGCCTCCGGAAGTTCTGTGAGTTGTTTAAGTGGAGGAACAGCGGCAAAGCCTGAGGGTGTTCAGGAAAATGCTCTAAGATCTGGTGAGAAGCATGATGCAACTGAGGGTGACAAAGCTGTTCCACTTGGATTAGGACTGGCAGGTTTGGAACGTAAGGTAAGCTAATTTTGTATTTTATAATATTTCTTAAAATAGCTTATTGAAAGATAAATAGCTCTCTTCTCAGTAAATTATTGCTATAAATTCAGCTTTGCACTTATGGAGTACTTGGTGTGATGTTTCAACATCTAATGGAGATGGACATAGTGGGGTGTTTGTTATCACCAGGGAATAGACTGCTGGGGGATGTTAAGGGACCAAATAAGCCCCCTAGACATTATCTTTGAGAGGAAAACAGAAGAGCTGGTCTTGTGGCCCCACGCATGTCCTTGTAGGCAAAGGTTGTGGTGCGGACTTGGGGGTTGTTGTAGATTTCACTGGGTGCCAGCTTAGGTTTGGTCACTGCAAAACATATTTTATGTTTTCCTCGTCTGGTTTTGGACTATGGGGTGGTTCAGTAATAGCTGGACAACGGTCTGTTTTATTGGACACTTCCGTGGTAGGATGGGAATTTACATGTGAGTTATTGTAGATCCACAAGTTTTGCCACAACTTTGGTGTAGTCAATTGCAATCTATCACTTTCACATGGACCTATTTTCTTTTCTCCACCACTCACCATCAACCACATCAGAGTTGTGGCACAAAAGTTGTCTAAAGACTTTCTCATTGTTTAAGTGCCTATGATAAGATGCATGGATTTATTGGCACAAATATAATGCCCAAGCAGTTAATTGTTCACTTTAGATTTATGCAAGTGCTTATATTTGCACAAAATTGGTAGGTTAGGTAGCACAGTTTTTGTGCTTGCATGTTAAAATGCAATTTGCTGGAGGACAGAACATTTGATTAAAGTATCACATGTTTATTTTTAAAAAAATAAAGAGGGAAATGAATGATTTATGTTATTTATAGGAACAGGTAAAATATTTGTGAGAATATGAAAGGAAATATACACGCCAGGCTACTTTGTCAATTTTCTTTCTTTGTTATTGTTCAGTTGTGTCTTATATGAGTTAGTTTGTGTGCTCTTGCTCTTTTTGTGCCATTTTCTGCTTAGTTTTAAGATAAATGCTTTTCCATAGTTCATGATGTTTTGGAAGCCGAATAAGAGAAGGGGTTTTGAGGTTCGTAGCTGTTAGCAGGTTTTGACTTTTGCTAGTGATCCTCCTCCCCTTGGAAAAGCATATGGAAGCCTAAGGTCCCTTCTAGAGGTGCTTTTTTTGTTGGGATTACAGCGTTGGGGAAAATTTTGACGATTGATAATTTACAGAAAAGAAATGTTTGGAATGCAACAATGGCTTGCCAAATTATCTTAATGTCTTCTTCCACTCTCCCTTCTACTTCAATAGCTTCCCCCCTCAACCATCTCACTCACCACTGTCTCTACCTTCTCCACCTTCCCCGCCGCCCTCTATACCTTTTCCCCACCCTTTCCACCCTCTGTCCTCACAACAGTTCCCAATACCCTTTTCGTCCATTTTTTCCTTGGCCCCTACCTTTTGCAACTTCAATATGTCAGCCTCCTGCTTCCCTTAGTAAACGTCTTGTGTTTTTTTTTTTTTTTTTTTTTTTTTTTTTTTTTTTTTTTTTTTTTCTTTCAATGGATTTTATTACTTATAAAAAAAAAAGTTTGGATTTTGGATTGTTGTTATATATGCAAAGGTAACAGGGAATCCGTAGATTATTTGTTACTTCATTGTCCTATTGCTATTGAGTTGTGGACTATGGTGTTTGTTTTGTTTGGTATTCAAGGGGTGATGCCAAAGACTCTAGTGGATTTACTGATGTGTTGGCAAGGAAGTTTGGACATCAATTATAATATTAGTGTTGTTTGGATGGCTGTCCCTTATTGTTTGATGTGGTGCATATGGCAGAAGAGAAACAACTAGAGCTTTGAAGATTTAGAAAGGACTACTGGATTTTAAACTTTTTTTCTTTCGAACTTTGTTGGCCTGGATGTCAGATGTCGGAAGTTTTCTATATGTTTTTTTTTTTTTTGATAGGTAATAGAGATTTTATTGATAAAAAGTTCAGCGTGTTCACAATGATGAACACTCTGAACTGGAAACGAATACAATAAACTCAAGGAGTAAAACTAATAGAATGAAGAAAAGCACGAATGGAAATACATTGTGTGTAACCCCAAACTCAAGACCACTGAAACAAAGTACCAAACAAAAGAGATTTTAATAGTTCTAGAGATTTCTCTTTATCTTCAAAGGTACGAGTATTTCGTTCTTGCCAAACTAACCATATTTGACACACCGGAACCAAAGGAGTAGTTTTCTATATGTTTGATTTGTGACTTGATGGATCATTGTAATTTGTGTGTTTGATTGTATTGATCCTCAATCGAATACATCCTGTATACCCAGGTGACTTCTTTTTTTTTTTTTCTTTTTTTTTTTGAATTCAATAAAATTTCATTATTTAAAAAAAATATTTGCTTTTCCGTAGTTCTGTTTTTCACTGGTTATGCTCTTGTTGTTAGTTTATTGTACACACAACGTTTTCTGGAACTAACTAGCATTGCACAACATAAAGTGGCTTCAGTGGCGGATGATCATGCAATGTGGTAGCTTTCATTGGGATATCAGTTTCATTAGAGCTTTGCAAGGTTAGGAGTTGGAGTCTTGTCTCTTTTCTGGATACCCTGTACTTTACAAAAGTTTGTAGGAGATGGGAGGAATAGAAAATATGTTGGAAACCTTCATTACACCGGGAGTGCAAGGTTAAAACCTTTTACTAAGTTTTCTAGGATGTATTGTGCCCTTAAGGAAATTCCTAACGATGGATAATTTGAGGAAGCACCAAATAGTAGTGGTAGATTGGTGTTGTATCTGTATGAAGAGTATGGAAACTACTACCTATCAAAAAGAGAGAGTATGGAAACTACTAATCACTTGCATCTTCACTTTAATATTGCTAGAGTAGTGTACCATGGTTTTATGTATATTTGTGATGTTGCTATGGAGTTGTGGGGTATGGTTTTGTCTATTTTGGAATCAGTGGGTCATGCCTAAAGTTTTGTTAATTTGCTGTCTTGTTGGAAAGGATGGTTTGGTTGACATCATAATGTAGATAGATGGAATGCAATCCCTTTATGTCTTATGTGGTGTATTTGGAGGAAAGGTAAGGCCCAAAGTTTCGAAGGGTGTAAGAAATCAATTTGGACTTGAAGCTTTGGTTCTTGAGGTTCTTATATGATTGGATGGCTACCACCACATATTTTTCTTTTTCAAATTGATTTGAGTTTATTGAACTTTGTAGTTTTAATTGATGGTTGGTTATCTCCTCCTATGTACATGGGTTGCGCCCTTTTGTGCCTTTTAAAATAATGTACTTATTTATAATTTTTTTTTTAAATGTTGAGAAATGCATTAGCAACAGATCAAGCAATAGAAGTTCATAAATAAAGATGTGGTGTTGGAGTCTTGTACTGATTTCCTTTTTAATATAATTTTATAAAGCGTTACATATTTTTATTTCTTAGATATTTGTTATAATTTGTATTTAGCATTGTAGGTTCCTCATATTGTGGTGATTCTATATTTGCTTTAGTCAAGTATTACTTGTTGGCTTGAGTTTGTATATTTCAAATTAGTACTTGAGAATTCTCCCTCGGGCTTTGCTCTCTGTTTTGAATAACTTCATGTGCCATCTTTGATTTTGCTTTGCTTCTATTCATTTTATTTTATGTTTCAAATGAAGTAGTGGGCTACACATGGTACATTGTTTAGTTTTTGGGTTCTTTAGATTGTCTTCTGTTTCATAGATACTTACTAAATCCATGTTTTTTTTTATACAATCAGAGACGAGGCAGGCCACAAAAATCACAGGTCCTGGGTGGTGATGGTGGTACAGCCAGTGCTTCTGTTGATCAAGATCGGCAGATTAGAACAAGTGGCCAACAGCTACTGCAATCTCTAGCATCCCGTAGCTCTGCTGCAAATAGTATGAATGCAAATGAACAGCTCCTAGGACAACTTCCCTCTGTAGTTGGGCAGGTCATGGACAGTAGACCTCTGGGAGGGCAGGGTTCTGATGACCAGATTGATATGGCGAGTGTTATGTCTCAGGTCTTGCAAACTCCTGCTTTGAATGGTTTATTGGCAGGTGTTTCAGAACAAACTGGGGCTGGCTCTCTGGATGTCTTGAGGAATATGTTGCAACAGTTCACTGAGAGCCCACAGATGAGGAATACAATCAATCAAATTGCCCAACAGGTTGACAGCCAAGATCTTGGAAACATGTTCACTGGGCTTGGAAGAGGCCAAGGTGGTGGCCTTGATTTGTCTAGGATGTTCCAACAGATGATGCCCATTGTATCCCGAGCCATCGGCGGTGGGTCAACCACCTCTCAACTTTTTCCTTCTGCTGAAGCTGTAACCCAGCCAGAATTTAATGGGAGGAGGCTGAGCAGAGATGACAAACCTAATGAACATAATGTCCAGGTTTGTATACATGCGTGTTCGTAAAGGACTTGTACATGTTTTTTCTTTTGCTCTTTTTCATTTGTTACTCCTGGGCTGTCAGTCAAATCCTACTAACAGTGCTTGTTTTACATGTGGGTCACATTATTGCCATGGCCTTGTCAAAGAACCCTACTGAAATATATTTTTTACATTAATACCTCATTGAACTGCATCAGGTTGTTGATTAAATGGATTTTTTTTTTTTATATAATTTTGGAACACTTCTATTGACAGACCAAGTTTTCTAAATTAAATCTATAGTTACTTGTTATTTACAGAGAAATTAGGAAACAAGGACTGGTTGGATTGTACTATAATAACATCACTTTTATTGACTGACCTAGTTTATTGATTGTGTAATTGTGGTTTATTGTTGTTTTGTGGGATTTAGTGCTTAATACTAAAATTCTGTAATCTGCATATTTAAAAAAAGTCTATTGTATACAATCCTGCAATCCTGCATTTGTCGTGGATTATTTTTTACCACAGGTCCACAGCTTCTGGTTGTTGACGTGCTTTGGGCCTTGTATCTTTAAGTAGGAACCATAGGAGATAATTTGATCTGAAGATATGTCAAACCTGAAGTTATATGAAACATGTGCTTGTATTACTGTTGCTGATAATTGATAACATAAAGTTTCTTTTTTGTTTTCAGATCAACCTTCAACAAGTGGCTCAGGGGATTGAAAACCTGAATCCACCTCAAAATGTTTTCCGTTCTGTAGTTGAAAATGCAGTTCAGTTATCTGGCAGTGAAGGTGGTTTTGAAGGTCTTGTGGATGAGTTGTGCAGTGATGAAGGTCTTGCTAATGTAAGTGTCCAAAATTATGATTTTGTGCACCTATAACCGAGAACGTCTCTGTGAGCCAAGGAGTTGCTCTGTATCTGGAAGCACAATGAACTGCACTTCCATTGCCATCATGCACTCAAGGTGCTAATGAACTCTTAGCTAAGGCCACCTCTTCCCCCTATAAGTAGGGCTGGAGAGTAAGAATGTGGGTTCAAAACTCATTGGGTGTGTTTAACTTACCAATAAAAAAAATGCAGTCAAGATCATTTGTCTGCATTAGAAGCTATGCATTCTTGTTCTGTAACTTAGTTTTGGTGGTAGTAGTTATGGAAGCTATGAATTCTTATGCTTTTTATGTTGTGCATGAGGTCTGTTTAATAATGATTACAGTAGATGTGGCACATTTGACTGCCCATAATATTATTTGGCCTGTGCAGGAATATATAGAGATGTTACGACATGAACTAAATCGACGAGTTCTGGGTGACCCTGGGCAGGACAACTAGTAACTAGAGCCCACAAACTCAAGTGGGCATGGTTGTGATTTCTGGATGTCATTGTGAGGATTATGGAAGGAGGTTGGGTTTGACGGTAATTGACTTCGCCAGGGTTTTTATTAAATGGTTGAGTTACTCAGAATCGTTGTATAATTTAAGTTTTTGGCTTGATGTGCTTTTAAATTGTGGTTGGTCTTCTTGTTGCTGGCACGCTCATCTGGTTTATAGTGTATCAAATCATTAATTTATTAATACATGCTATATAGGTGACAAATTAATGATTTTTTTCTGGGCCTGGTAGTTAAGGCCTAGACTGTCTCCTAACAAACTGCCACCCCCCTCCTTGGCTTCTCCCACTGTTATTCCAGCTTCTCTTCAATTAGTTTTTTGGCATGTCATTGGCGAATTGTTGTATACTTACCTTAATCCTGCGAGTGCATGATTATCGTATTTGGTACCTTGCCATACAAAAAGAGGACAATGGTGCAAGAAAACTTGAGAAAAGATTACCAACACAATGGGCAAACCTAAGAAGAAATGAGGAAGAAAGGAAATGTGCAGCCAAAGAGTAAAATGCTCATTATGCAGAGCTCTTAACATTGCATTATGTGTCTAGTAAATCTGAAGTAAAACGTTTTAACTCCTCTATTTATGGAAGAGATTTTAGCTTTCCTTCAGTATAATAACCTATTCTAACCAGCTCAACCACTGTACAAACCATCTTAAGGGGTGTTTGTTCAGTTGGTTGAGATTGACTTGGCATGGAGTGGCCTGGCATTGCATTGTGTATTCTGCTGCTTCAGTTCCTCCTCAAACGCATGGCCAAAGTATAGGGGACATGAGTTTGGAGCGAAGAACCAGGAACGGAACGTAGTGGAAAAAAAGCATTGGTGACCTGGTCAACAAGTTAATCCAAGGTAGAGACACAGTTAACTTGAGATCCTAATGGACAACCTTCTCTCAAAAGATCGATAGTCGACCTCAATGTGCTTGGTCTGAACATGAAAAACTGGATTTGAGGCAACCCCAGTCTGAGCACGAAAAACTGGATTTGAGGCCGAAGAAAGAGTTGAGACATTATCGAAGTAAATCTGTGAAGAACAATACCCAAGTATTCGAGAAGGATGTGAAATCAGCTAAGTTAAGTAGTAGTAGAGGCAAGAGAACAATATTCTACCTCTGTAGAAGATTGGTTGCTTCTTAGCAGATCAAAGTAATGGGATTGAGACCGGGAAAGATAAATTGGGCTTGATTGGATTGTTGAGTTGGGTTTGGTAGGAAATCATCTTGGGCCTACCTGGGTTACGTCTGGTCAAATCATATTATATTAATATGCTTTCTTTGTTTCCAAAAAAAAAAAGAAATCTAAATGTTTTTGGTGTTTGGTGTAGTGGAAAACGCAATTCAACGAAAATTTGTTTATATGGCTAACGGAAAACATCTCCAATATAATTGAAAATGTTTTTTTTTCTTTTTAAGAGTAGAATAAGTTTTCCAGTTTTCAAAAGTGGAAAATGTTTTTTTAGAATATCATATCCTCAACAAAACACCACACAAATACGCTTCACAATACAAATATTTCTTGAAATTTGTTTTCCAGAAAGTAAAGAGAATGAGTAATTATTAGAAAATATTTATTGTTGAAGCAAATAAAGTATAAGACTTCAAAGAACCTAGAAAAAGGAAAATTATTAGCTATCTCTCTATAACTAGAGGTCATATCAAATTACCTCCTTCACTTTTAGATTTTGTCATTAGGTTTTCTATTTGAGTCTAAAATTAAATCAATATTCTTAGATCCAATTGATTAATTCTCCCAAAAGTACACGTATCATTTACATATTTACTACAAAAAATTTTTAACCTGTTAAAATAAAAAAGAAGCTTTATAACTTTACTGTTTAAAAAAAAAAAAAAACTATTCTTTGATTTTGAAACTATAATAGTTTTTTTACTTTAAAAAATTTATTGATTTGTTGAAATTTTGCAAAGTATTATTATACTTTTAAAAACATAAAAATTTAGAAAATCATATATAAACCAATAAACTAATAATTAATGGTAATAAGCAAAAAAAAAAAAAAAAAAATCAAACCCACTATAAATACTAAAACACAATATTTGCGACTAATAAGAAAGCAACCATCATTTACCTATATAAAAAAGTATGTATACAAAATTTTATTTCTCTAAACCATAAAAGATGAAATGACAGTTTCTTAAAGTGAAGAGGTAATTTGAGAAAGAGAAAGAGATGAATTAAAGTTAATGCCGAGTAGCTTGTGGTTTGGAATTTAATATATATATTACTGTGAGAGGGTAAGGTTCAAGTATGGGATAGAGCCCGTGGGCCCAATCTGAGGAGGTAAAGGGGCCCACCCACACATCAGTGTTGACTCGACACATGGATAAGAATCTGAGGAGGAGAGACGAAGAGGTCGATCTCCTGAGGAGCCCGAAGAACGAGCGTTCCTTAGATTACTTTGAGCAAGCCACTTACATCAGAAGACAAAATCTTAGATAAAGTAGCCATCACCTCCACATTCGATGCAATGCACCAACTCAGCTAGCCGCAATAATGGAGGAATGACCCTTGAACAGTGTTCTCACAGCTTGCAACACATTTTTCCACCTCCAACAAAATGCTGATGGGACAAGCATCCAAAGGAAGGTCAATGACTGTACAAGTGGAGGGCTAGGATGCAATTCAGCTGATTAAATAAAGAAAGGAGATCCTTCTAGAAGGGGGGACAAAAAACTGAGAGGAAACACTGACATTGTGTTGCACTATCCTATGATTAAGACTTGAACAATCTATGAACAACTTGCTCTTCGACCAAACCCAAGGAAGTGTTAATTCTAAAAATCTATTCTTCTTCCTTGAATTGTCTAACTTTTACCCATCCATCTAAAGCTTAAATCATACTAGTACGTTAAAGTTGACCTCAGAAGCCCATTCTCTAACAAATTAATTGTATTGGGCCGTCTAATCTAAATTCACTATTCTAAGTGGGCTTAGCCTGTTGGACCCGCTTACAATTACATTGCAAATTCACACTTTTAAAATTTCAAAATTTGCATTCTTAGTCCTAACATTACCTAGTGTTTGGTAAAAAAAAGTAAAACCATTTCACCTTCTTCCATTTCATCTATATTAAAAATGAGTTATGCTCGTGCCACATGAAGTGGCACAACTACCACTCACAACTCACTACATAGATGAGTTGTGACACAAATTGTGCTATTTTATGTGGCATTAGCATAACTCATTAAAAATATAATATAAAAAATCTCATCTTTCAACTACTTAAAATGATTATATTGGGATTGAAAAAAGTGTTAAATATGTTTTTTACATAAAAACAAAACCATGTAGTTTTATCAAATTTAAACCACGTCATTTTGAAACTTATGAAACAAAATAAATTTTTTTTTTTTCCAAATTGCATATTTCAATTTAATAATAATAATTTTGTTTAAAAAAAAGTCCCCAAGACGGTTGGTTCCTTTTAACAGCCAGCCGAATTAAAATATTTATATTGAAGATTTTCAGAAACGAAGGGCGGAAACGATCGTGTTAGAAAATTGAAATGGAAAAAGGCGAGGAGGAGAAGCCGACGAAGGCCGGGTCCCGCTTGTGCTGTATCTGCAATCAGAGAAGGGCCGCTCTCAAAAGACCTAAAACCCTACAGCAGGTGCCTCTCTCTCTCTCTCTCTCATACAACAACACAAAGTAAATTAACATAACATGCTGCTATCTTTCATTCAAATCTCTGTTCCTACAAAGCTATATTTGAATCAATTTACCTTGCTCTCTCGATTCTAGAACCGCAGTGATAACCAGAACACACGATGTGAACTTTTACACCAAATTATACTACTACAGTTGTTCCTTCCTGTTTCATCATTCTATGAATTACTGTTTTACTTATTTTTTATTTTTTTATATTTATTAGATGTTTGTAATTAAACTGATTGCAAATTGACAAAAATATATATAAATTAATTTCTATAATCTAATTTAATTTACTCTTTTTAAGGAAAAAAAAAAAGTTTAATTGAAGGACAGTCATAATTAAGCTCCATTTTTTTTTGTTTTTTGTGTGTGTGTGTGTGTTGAAAAGAGATTTATTAAGCGAAAATAGTGGTCCTTAAATAGGAATAAAAAGAGACAGATGATGATTGGGCTGATAAATTTTATGGATGAAGATATGCAGGGAGTGTTTCTATGAGGTGTTTGAGGAGGAGATCCATCAGGTAATTGTTGAGAATCAGTTATTCAAGCCCGGTGAACGCGTTGCTATCGGTGCGTCTGGTGGTAAAGGTGAATCCTTGTTTCTTAGCATATTTTATCATATTCTAGTGACTATGCTTTGTTTTTCTTATTGTATGTTCTGAGTCAGATACAGGAGAAGCACTAGATTTCTTTCATACTGAAAGAACCGAATTTAGGTCATTTTGGTCTCGGTGTTACCTTTGATTCCTGTGATTTGCATTTGATTACCTCTAAAATATTATTATAGAAAATATTTCTCATGAATATGTTTAGTTAAAATACGTCATGTGAAGAGTGAAGCGACACTTTTAGCTGACCGTCAGGCAATGAAAGTGAGAGTTTATGGTTTCATCCTAATAATTAATGGGTCTGACAAAATAGTAACATATCTTATTTTAGCCATGTGAAATGTTGTATGATAAATGTTTTGTAATTAGCATATACTCAGAAAAATTTATTGAGAACGGTCTAGTTAGTCAAAAGAATGGCAATTTGATTTTACTTTTATCAGATAAAATGCTAATGCATGTAGTGAAATGCTAATGCGTGCTTGATTGTACAAGAGTAACAATGTAACTGTTTGATTACAGATTTGGGGCATATGAGGATTGAACGAATCTGATCATGTGATGAATCAGATCATCTTAATCGATATTCTATTCAGATTATGACATAGGAATAGATATTATTGAGTTTGTCTGTACATGTTGTAAAACAGTTTGTTATATATAAATATCCCTTGTAAAAGATAGAGATATTAGTTCAATTATGTATTCCACAAAAATTTAGAGGCGCAAGTTGCCCAAAGATAGAGGCAGATATTAAGCAGAAGTAGAATATAGTTTAGCCATAAGGCTCAGTTTTTGCAATTACAGACCAATATGCGAATTTTAAAAGTTATTTTCATCTCCTGTCTGTTAGTTCTTCACTTCTTTGTGTTATGCATATTGGTACTCCATTTTTGTGTCTTTTGTCTTGTTGATTATACCATAGCAAGCTGTTGCCCATCCAGCTAACTTGACATGACAAGTTATCTGTTTTTTTTTTTTTTTTTTTCAATTCTCATTGCCTCTTCGCATGTTTGCAGATTCCACAGTCCTTGCTTATGTATTATCAGAATTGAATCGGCGACACAATTATGGCCTGGATCTCTTCCTCTTGTCAGTTGATGAGGGCATTACAGGGTACAGAGATGACTCTCTCGAAACTGTCAAACGAAATGAAATTCAGGTGAGTGGTTCTTTTTTTTTTTTTAATAAACTCTTGTTCATTTTTATTCATATTGTGCTCTTTGTTCCCCCGCAAAGCGGGACCTGTGTGCACTATGTATGACCTTTTATTGTGCTTGTAAGTTTTCAATAATGTTTTCCGGGTGATATCACTGATATGCTTTTTTCCCCATTCAGGATCTGCCTTTTGTTTCTTTTATTTAACATTTTGAATAAGGAACTTAATAAAGTTGTTATTCTTATAAAACAATTGTGGTCATATTCTTCCTGAATTTACGAGAAACGTAGTTACCAGCTTCTATAGTTCCAAGTACGTGTGTGTTCACGGTCTTGATCATATAATATTTATCTACTCATGGTTTAATGTATAAAATCATTATTTTGTTTGTTCTAGTGCTTGAGAGTAGTTGCAGTGCCAGTCTCTTTGTTTGTTCATCATTGTTATAACATGTTGTGTGCCGTTTGAACATCATTCTGAAACTTTGACTTGTTAATTTCCTTTCCCAGTTGTCTGTTTATCTTTTTTTAATATGTTTGCTTTGTCATTTTCTATTATTCTGATGACTGACTCTTATTCTAATATTCCATTTTCAGTATGGACTGCCACTTAAAATTGTCTCATACAAGGATTTGTATGGATGGACGATGGACGAGATAGTGAAGATGATAGGTTTAAAGAATAATTGCACATTTTGTGGTGTTTTCCGACGCCAGGTATAGGACATGACCTCCTCTAAAATTATAGGCACACATATGTTCATCATGTATTTTTGACTAGCCCTGCCATTTTTGCTGTTGGTGGCAGACACTTGGCTTTGTGGATTAGCGCTGGGCATGCACACAATGATTTGATATATCAAGCACAATTTCTGTTGTATAATTACATAGTCTTTAACCACAAGGGTTAATGTTTTATCAGTTATGAAAATTAAGTGGGATTTGATTTGATTGATTGATTGCTTTATCTCTAAGGCCCTTGATCGAGGTGCTGCATTGTTGAAAGTAGACAAGGTCGCTACCGGACATAATGCAGATGATATTGCAGAAACAGTTCTTTTGAATATTCTACGAGGTGATATTGCTAGGTGAATACATTTGTCCACTCTTCCATCTTGTTTCTTATAAAGTTTTGTGTATAAACTCATTGATGCTTTTGCTTTGTAGATTGAGTAGATGCACTTCAATAGTCACTGGTGAAGATGGACCAATTCCAAGATGCAAACCTTTCAAGTACACATATGAAAAGGAGATTGTTATATATCCTTGTTATTGAAATTCTCAATGGTTTTGAAAGTCTTGTAATGTGTTATCCTTTAAATATTTGTTGGTATTATTTACAAATCCTTAACGAGATATACACGTATGCATATTTCAAGAGGCTGGACTATTTCTCCACCGAATGTATGTTTATTATTCCACTTTTCATGAATACTCTTTTCAATGAGTCATTGCTACTTTCTCTGTTAGTTTCCTTGTGCAGTTTATAGGACCTACTTAGCATGTTTCTATCAAACTCTGAATAGTTTTATGCAGCTTAACAAGTTGCAGTATTTATTTGCAAGTTTGCAACTTTTCTTGCCAATGTATAATAGTCTTCAGTAAAGTCAATCAATTACGAGCTGGTCCTTTTTGTGTCCTACCTTTGTTTCTCTTAATTGGTTTTTGATTAAACTAATTACCGAGTTCTTTTTATGGAAACTGCAGGCATTTACTCTCCAAATGCATATCGTGGTTTTGCTCGTGAGTTCATAAAAGATTTGGAAAGAATCAGGTTTTTATTTAGTTGATACTTTCCCCAGTGGTTGGCATTTTAGTTGTTTTATTAGTATGACATATTATCTCTCATCTTACTGATGCAGACCTAGGGCCATACTTGACATCATCCAATCAGGGGAGGATTTCAGGATTTCTACTTTTACAAAAATGCCAGAACAAGGGACTTGTGAACGCTGTGGCTACATTTCGAGCCAGGTAAGTTTTGCTTCTATTTCCATCTAACCAGAAAATTTTGGATTCTTATATCTCATGGAATTTATTTATCACTTAGATTCTATTTTCCATGACCTGATATGTTTGACCAAAACTCAGTAGTATATAACCTGTGCTTTTGTTGTCTAACGCAAAATTCAAGCTTCACTTTATTTCCCAATTACAGAAAGATTTTATAAACATGATTTGCTAAATGATAGCTCATTTATAAAAGTAGCTATCTGCCTTTTAGGCAAACATGTTTATTATGGCATAGAGTGGGGAGAATTTGTGCAATTACAACATTTTGGGAGATGGAATGCTTTAGTTTTGTTAAGCTATCTTGTGTGAGGCAGCCTCATGTGCAGTAGGAAAATATCAAACACATTTTCTCAGTTATGGCCTTTTTTTTTTTTTTAATGATACCAAGACCTACATTTGCTTCTAATTTTCTTCTGTGAACCAGCACTTCCTTTGGATGGGTCAGGGAATCAATTTGTTATCATTATCCAACATTGCCATTTCCATCAGCTTCACCGCCCCCCCCCCCTCTCTCTTTCCCCTGCATGTATGCACTTTAGGAATGACCATTCATGTGAACATGCATGTGCTACCCATTAGGGCATCTGAGTATTCATCATCCTTGTGTTATTGTGCAGAAATGGTGTAAAGCTTGTGTTCTGCTTGAGGGACTAAATCGGGGTTTGCCAAAGCTGGGCATTGGGCGGAGTCGAGGCCCTAATAATGATCGTAAGAATGGAACAAAAGAAACTAATGGAGCAAAGAGTATTGAGAGCAAGCAATGTGGCTCTTTGGACTTCTAATGTAGCACGTATAGATCATTTAAACTCTTATGAGCTCAGGGTCTGAGTTTCACTTTAAGGCAACAAAAGTGATAGTTATTCAATGCTCTTGGAAGGGATATATCCACCCTGTTGATTGAACTAAGACCGTTGGTCTCCGGACTAAAATGGAACAGCACAGAAAAAGAAAAGAAACCAATTAGAGGATAGGATCTTTCTTTTTCATGGTAGAGTTAAATTATGTGGGAAGTCTTTTGGTAGAGATGACTAGAATTAACATGGAGAAAGTAGAAACTCCCTTTTATTAGTTAGCTGTAGTGACTGTGAAAGTTTCTTTTCCGTCGGCACCAAATCATTTTGTGCAGGATGAAGTCATTTTTAACGGTTACACGACAGTTGTGGTTGTTTTGATTTCTGGATGGTAGTAATTTTATATCTTTACAAATTCTTTTTGCTAATTATGCAATTTTAAACAATGTAATTTCCTATTTTGGTTTTGTTTTAAATATTTAGCTGGGGTTTTTCTGTGGTCAATCTCTCATCATTTTTCTTTGCACTAGCAATGGACTGATAGGCCGCCAGATTGCTATATAGAAAGGCCCTGATCTAGCTATCTACCTCAATCGGCACATAAACCAAATACACCAAATGTACCTGGAAGACATTGCAGTTTTACTTCATTTTCGCAAATATGTTCAGTCATCAGTTGGTGTGAAAAGCATAATAAATATAGTGACAAGAATTTTCACAACTGTTGAACCACTATTTTTTTGACATGTCATAAATTGATACAATAAATCTAATGATACAAATTTTCATAGTTGTTGACATGATAGATTACGATTAGTGCATAATAAAATTAGTGTTAATGATACATATAATGATTTTGAAAAAAAGTGGTGAAATTTTTTGACTTTTTAACATTGCTAAAAAAAAAAAAAAAGACCTCTCCAGTTCCTCTCTTTTCTTTCATTCCAAGTCCAACCAACGCCAACGGTCCAACGGTGCATCAAAACGTACCGTTTCGAGTTGCAACTACTCTCTTATCCAATACCAATATGCAATAGTCAAATAGTCCAATAGTCCAATACTCATTTCAGTTTCAGTTGGGGGTTCTCTCTCTCTCTCTCTCTCAAGCTCAACCATGGCTTCCCCAGCACCGCCAAGCTCAGGCACAGGCACAGGCGTCCAAAACCCTAAGAAATCGCTGGGTTTTTTTGCAAACGCAATGAAGCGCAAAGACAGCTTCATTCAGTTCGCCGCCATGGCGGGAATTTTGCTCTTGAGCGTCAGATCGCTGGGCCAGAAGTACCGCATCAACGACCTCGAGGAGGACACGTCAGCTCTCAAGGAGGAGCAACAATCCCTAACCGAGCGCATGAACAACATCAAGCAATCTCTCCTCCACGAGGCCTCTCTCGACCGCACCGGCCGCTTCGCCGCCAGGCTTCGCCTTCTCTTCTCCGATCAAGACTGATCGGAACCGAAATAGCGATTGTACTGTGAGTTTCGGATTTTGTTGATTTTTGATTCGTTTTGAGTTTAGGGTTTTTGCTCCTTGAGTTCAGTGAAATGTCCTACAGATGTTATATAACTATTTGGACTCTAAAAACCTTGAATTCAAAGGCTTTTAGGGTTTCTAAAATTTTTCTCATACTCTGAGTTAGCTTCTAAAAACAAAAAAGTTTGAGTGTGATTTTGGTGAGAGAGTAGGCTTTTTTTTTTTTTTTTTAATTAATTTATTTATGTGTCTTCTATTTTAGTATCTGTTATAATGTAGAATCTTTGTTATTTGATGTTTGGTTTAGGGTATTATTAATTCTCTAAGAAGATTATTGGGATATAAATTTGTCAAAAAAAGTCTGTTCTTTTTGGGAAAATTTTATAGGTATTGAATCAAAATGTAGTATTGTCTTCATATAAATAAATAAATAACAGAAGCTTTGGAAAATGATGAAAGTAAGAAGAACCAGAGCTGCCCAAGGAAGCTATTCAACTTTATGGACAAAATTCATGGGGCCTATTAGTAGCTGAATTTTCATATCTTCAGCTCATAAGCGTAGGTGCACAGAGCCTTCTGTCATTGATAAACATGTTCAATGAGTTGTAGATTAAATGACACCTCCTCCCGAAAGAGTGAGATTATGGGTTCAAAACTCACCGGGTGCAAATAAATGAATAAAATGTCTAATGTGGTTCGGTAAATAGGAAAGATGAGGGACACTACAACATGGTTGGAGATACTCCCTGCGGGTTCTTTATTAGATGCATGTACTCCCCAACTTGTTCTCCTCTTGGTGGATTAAAGAGTGAGTTGGGGATGAGATGTAGATGGGAATCGAGAATCCGAGATGGCTCTTTTAGAATATTTAGTATAACTTTTCATTTAACTTAGCTAGAGTTAGGGCTACATGACAGATGGCTCTTAATGAATGTTGATATGATCATAAAATAACAGTTTGAGTAATGAGCTCTAGTTCAATGGCACTACCTCCATTTATAATAATGGGATGGAGGGTGAGATAGCAGGTTTGTGACTCATTCATGCATGTGTAACTTACTAATAATAAATAAATAAATAATAGTACTAAATAACAGTCCAATTTTGTATCTCATTGGTGCTGAAGCTCGTTGCTAACTTTTCTGGTTTACTTGCTGAATCTTTCCAAAACTCTTGTTGCCCTAGTGTTTTCTTTCATTTCAGAATAAGTACTAAACTGCAAATTGGCTGAATTGGCAAATAATATTTAGGGGCTGACTTGTAGGATATTTTTATTGCCATTTGCTATAACCACTTATGAATGAAGCTGGTCCTCATGGTCACGGTATATATTCTATTGCCTCGTGTTTTTGTTCAATTGGTCATCTAACTGGGGCCATCAAATGGGATTCTTGATTCTACACTTTAGAGTTGGTAATTTTTTATGGAGTCTATGGACTTGGTTAATCAGTTAATCTCATTATTATTATTTTTTTTTTTTGATTGCCAACATATAACTGGAATTCATTGATACGGACCAAAGTCCATTGCAATTACATCATTTTGAATTTGGAGTTCAATAACAGGGGGAGTATCCTCCACCCATATTACACAATCATCAACATACAAGGCATCCCTAGCAAGTAAGTGAGCAGCCCCATTGTTGTTTCTTTTGACGTGCTCAGCCCTCCATGTCTTGAAGTGACTTAGGCACCTCTGTGAGCCCTCAACAACCTTTTGGATGACTGAGGCTGGGATTACAGACCCTTTTAGCGCAAACATCACAAGCTGAGAGTCCCCTTCCACCACAATATCCTTCAACCCCAGGTCCCAAGCTAACAAAATACCTGTTTCAGCAGCTTTTGCTTCGGCTTCTAAAGCCCCCCAAGGCGCAGCAACCTTCTTGCATAAAGCCCCCATCATCTGCCCTTTGTCATTTCTAATGACCACCCCAATTCCACAGCACCTTTGCTCCTTAAACATAGCTGCGTCAACATTTACCTTATACATACCTTGAGGGGGAGGATTGCAATGTTTAACCCGAGGAGCTAGTTGAGCTTTTTGGCCCTCAGTCAAACATGCCGCTCGAAAATCTTCCACATAAATCCTTGCATCCCCATCAATGGTCTTCCCATTCTTGCACTTACCCCCAAACCTGACAGAATTTCTGTTGTTCCAAAGCAGCCATGCCGTTACAACAAACTTCACCCAATCCTTCTCACCTGAGGAAGCCATTAGCAGCCACACCACATCAAGGAAATCCTTTGGGGGTCGGTCTAGTCTGTCCAGCTTGAAACTTGTCTCACTCCAGGCTTCTTTTGCGACTTTACACCCCCAAAGAATATGACCCGATGATTCACACTCCCCACACAGGTCACACTTGTCCTCCTTAACAACCTTTCGGTGCATTAGACATTGTTTTGTGGGTAGGGCATTTTTGCAAGCACGCCATAAGAAATGCTTAACTTTGTTTGGGCACTTTAAGCTCCATATAAGCTTCCAAATAGCTTCCATTTTAGATGTATCAGAGCAACCCGGTTTGCCTTCAATTCCCTTTGAGACCTCTAGGTACCGGACTGCCACCTTGTAAGCACTCTTGACAGAAAAGATGCCATTGGGGGTTTTAGCCCAAACTTGGGAATCTACCAGGTTCATAAAGCTAATAGGGATACTTAGGATGGTCTCTGCCTCAAGGGGGAGGAAGATGCTTCTTACCAAATCACCCTTCCATTCAGCTTTGTCGTGTGCAGCAATCAGGTTGGCTACATTCTCCCCAAAATCCATTGCAAGCTTGGGAGAGATAATTCTGCTTGTCACCGTGGAAGGAATCCATGCATCATCCCAAATCTTAATGCTCTTTCCGTCACCCACACACCATCTAACCCCATCCCTTAACACTGGAGTGGCTGCCATCAAGCTTCTCCAAATGTAGGAGGGTTTTTTCCCCAACTGGGCATCCAAAAAAGAGGAATTTGCAAAATACTTCGCTTTAAGCACTCTGTGGAGTAGGGAGCCAGGTCTTTGCTGAATTCTCCACCCTTTTTTGGCTAGGAGCGCAAGGTTGAAAGCTTTCAAGTCTCGAAAACCCATACCACCCTCCTTCTTTGGTTTGCACAAGTTTTCCCACGAAACCCAAGCAATCTTCTGAGCATTTTCTTTCCTTCCCCACCAGAAACTCCCAACTAAAGAGTTTATTTCCGAGCACAAAAAATCAAGAAGCTTGAAGCAATTCATGGTGTAGGTAGGAGTGGCTTGTGCAACCGCCTTTATCAGGACTTCCCTTCCGGCATTGGACAGCAATTTCCCCTTCCAACCCGCTATTTTCCTGCTTACCTGGTCTTTAATACGATTGAAAGTCTTTTTCTTTTCCCTTCCCACCATCGAGGGCAAACCCAAGTATTTCTCATTATTATGTGAGTTGCAGGGCAGCTCATGTTGTTGTTTAATTCAATGTGTGAAATGAGATCATATAGGTAGGCAATCAATCTCATGAAGATGTAACACAACCATAAAGTAGTTCTGGCTTCTCAGAAAGAATTGAAGAGATCACAAAAGAAAAGAATATATTTTAGCGCCTTCAGCTGACAGAAACAGAAGTTTTTTTTTTTTTGGTAAACTGGATATTGCATTCAACTAAGACGAAAAAACATTAGAGGCAGGACAAAACCTGATCTGAGATAACCCATACAAGTCTGCCATATAAGCATCTAGGATAGAAGGGGGGGGGGGATAACTGAAATACATAAAATTAGAAGGTAAAGAGCATCCTAATCTAGCAAGGCCATCCGCACAGCAGTTGCTTTCCCTAAAGCAATGAATCACCTTCACTTGAGGGATTTGGGATATCAAAGCCCTGCAATCAGCCACAATAGCATAGTTAGTAGCATTCGGGCTTCCAGAATTGTTCATCAAATCAGAAATAACTTTAGCATCCAATTCAACTTCAAGGGCGTTAATATGCATTTGCAGGCACATTTGTAACCCATCCCTAAGAGCCTAAAGCTCAGCAAGAAAACTGGTAGTATTCCCTATATTCCTCGCAAAAGCTCTAACCCAAATACCAGCATCATTGCGGATAATTCCTCCTCCACCCGCTGCACCAGGATTGCCTAATGAAGCGCCATCCGTATTCAATTTGAACCAACCTCTACCTGGTCTCTCCCAACGGATGAGTCTTTCAACTCTTGGATTCTTAGAAGATGAAGTTTTAGCACAGAAGGTAAATTCAGCTTCTCTTTGAATAACCTCCTTGTGAATGGACAAGCTCGGGGGAGTGTTCTTAAAGACCACCCTGTTGCGATGATTTCACAAGATCCAAACACCAAAGGAGAAAAGAATGTTCCAAGGAATTTTGAGGTGATTGGAAGGTTTGATCTGCTTGCAATTTTTCTCCAACCAAGCATAAAGATCTGAAGAATAAAAATCAGGCCCAAAATCACCCATTCCCAGATCTGCCAGCAAGTAGAAGCCACATGACAGTCCCTTAGCAAATGGATGATGGTTTCTGGATGTTGGGAGCATATTGGGCAAGCCGTGTTAACTTGAATACCCCTTGCAGCAAGACGTTCCCAAGTTGCTAAACTATTATGGTAGCACATCCAAAGAAAGAACTGAATCCTTGGTAAAACCGAGATTTTCCAAATCCATTTGCCATTGAAGCGTTGATGACCTTCCCCATTTTCTATTCTATAAGAACTATTTAAGTTAAAATCCCCATTGGGTGAAGCTGCCCAAATTAATTTATCTTCCTCATTAACAACACACGCTCAAGGCATAGCTTGAATTTCCCTACACATATTGGCAAGTAACACCATAGAAATCTTCTCCCAATCCCAACCATTTACAGTAGCCAGGTCCCTGACTTTAAGGTCATCTTCTCCCCTTGTGAGAGGACCATGCATCAGAGATCGCAGGGAGCCATGAGATGTCCAACTGTCATGCCACACACTAAGATTGCTGTCTCTGCCCAAACTCCATCTTGTTCCTTTTTGAAAGGTATTCATACCCTTTTTCAAAGCTTTCCAAGTCCAAGAGCTTGGAAGGGAATTTTCCTTGTTGGACGAGATCCTTCTCGGGTTAAGATATTTCTTTCTCATCACTTGGGCCCACAAAGCATCTTTTTCAGAATGTAGTCTCCAGTTCAACTTAGAAAGATATGCAATATTCCCTCATTTGGCAGATTGGAGACCAAGGCCGCCTTTAACAATTGGTTGGGTAATTTTCCCCCATCCTACCCAATGCATCTTTCTTTTAACATCGCTCGATCCCCACAAAAAATTCTTATTTAATCTATCCAGATTGTCTAGAATTCTATTGGGCAAATATGTGGTCTGCATCACATAAGAGGGAATAGCACTAGTGGAGGCTTGAATAAGAACTCTTCGACCAGCAAAGGATAAAAGATTGGCCTTCCAACCAGCTAGTTTTCAGCTAACTTTGTCCAAAATAACATTCAGATCCTGATTAGAAGACCCAGCATGCCTTATGGGAAAACCCAAATAGGACCCCAGATTAGTGGTAGGATGAAAACCAAGAACCTCACAATACTCTGATCTAAGATCTTCATTGATGTTAGGAGAGAAAAACACCTTGGACTTAGAGGGGTTGATCTTCTGCCCGGAGATCAAACAAAATTCATCAAGGGCTTCCCTCACAGCTAAACAATTTTGAGTGTCCACCTTCGCAAAAAGGAGAAGATCATCTGCGAAAAAAAGATGAGAGAAGGCCGGACCACTAGTAGAGGCTTTAACAGGACACCAAAGCTTTTTGAAGCACTTTTCCTCTATAATTCTGCCGAAGACTTCCATGCACAAAATAAATAGATATGGAGACAAAGGGTCTCCTTGGCGAATGCCCCTAGAGGGGAGGAAAGGTTCTAGAGCACCGCCATTAAACAAAACCGAAGTAGTGGCAGAAGATACACAACTCATTATAAGTTGAATGAGATCAAGAGGAAAATTTGCTGCATAGAGAACCTCACGGATGAAGGACCATTCCAGCCTATCATAGGCTTTCTCTAGGTCGATTTTAACTACCATATACCCGACTTTGCCTTTTTTCCTGCTGATGGTGTGAATAAGTTCTTGGGCAATGATAGCATTATCCACTCCCTTCCTTCTAGGCATAAACGCTGATTGGAAAGGAGAGACCAACTTATCCAAAAAAGGTCTAATTCTAGCCACAATGATCTTGGTAATGACCTTGTAGACCGTGTTGCAAAGGCTGATAGGTCTGAAGCTCCCAATGGATTCCGGCCCTTTTATCTTAGGGATTAAGGCAATGTGAGTTTCGTTAAGAGTCAAGGGAATTTTTCTATCCCTAAAAATATTCTTAATTTCTTTAGTCACTGATCTACCAACAACTAACCAAAATCTCTGATAAAACCCAGCGTGCAAACCGTCGGGTCCGGGGGATTTAAAAGCCTTCAAAGACCAAACAACATGCTTGATTTCTTCATCCGTCATAGGGAGATTGATGAGGTGAGACTCATCATCTGAAAGCTGAGGACAAGCGGAATCATTGTGTGTAGCAGCAATTGGGGAAGATGAAAAATCAGTAGTAAACAGCTTCAAGAAACTGTTCCTGACAAATTCCATGACAGTAGGAAGATCATTTATCCACTCTCCTTGGGAATCTTTGAGATTGAGAATCTTATTGTGCTTTCTTCTAATGAGTGTAGACACATGATAGAAGGACGTATTCCGGTCACCTTGAATCATCTAGTTGATGCGGGATTTAAGAGCCCACAATTCTTCCTCTTGGTTAAGGATGTTCGAAAGGTCCATCTGAAGCTGCTTTTCTAGATTAATGAGACATCCGGATGGCCTCTCTGCCATAACTCTCTGAATACCACCAAGACGAGCCAAAACTCTCCTCTTTTTGGCAAAGATATTACCAAAATGAACCCGGTTCCATTCTGTTGCCTTTGTAGTAAATATTTTAATTGCATCATAAAGACCAGGATTGTTGGACCAGGCATCTCGGACCACATAAGGAAAAGAATCATCTGCCAGCCAAAAACTTTGGAATCTGAAAGGCCTGTTGAGTCTGAGATTAAGATTAGGTTGAATTTCCATCAGGACAGGGCAATGATCAGAAGAGCATCTAGGCAGGTGGGTTACTTGAGCTTCTGGATAAAGAAGGCACCACTGAGGATTAGCAAAGTACCTATCCAGCCTTTCTTGGATGAAGGAACCAATATCATGCTTATTTGTCCAAGTGAATCTAGGACCGTTAAAGCCAAGGTCTGCCATATTACAAGAATCAAGGCATTCTTTAAAGAGGTTGGCCTTGTATAAGCTAATCGGCCTACCACCAAGTTTCTCATCATTGGAAAGCAACTCACTAAAATCACCAGCAATAATCCAAGGTAAATTATGCGAGTTAGCAACAGTATTTAAATTATTCCAAAGCATGCATCTTTCCCTATGTCTTGGACTAGCGTAGACAGCATTGAAAATCCAGTTAAGGGAAAAGGAGTTTACTTTCACCAGAGTGTGGATCTCTTGCTCCGTGCTAGCAAGGTTAGTGACTTCAACTCTATCCAAGTCCCAAAGAAACCAGAGCCCAACAGCAAAACCAACTGAATCGATGTGGATCGCCCCTTGGAAAGGCAGCTTGTCCGTAATTACTTTCGCCCTCTCACTACCAATGCGAGTCTCCATTACAACAAAAATAGCTGGATCATGGTTGGCAACCAAATCACGAAAATTTGCTTGAAAGGAAGGCTTGAGAGCCCCTCTGCAGTTCCATATAATTATGTTCATCATAAGAAAAAATTTTGGAATTGGGATAGTCCTCAGAAGGGGCTAGAAGCCTCTCCTCCTCCCTCAAGTTCCATCCTATCTGGTGCGGCATCTCCCTGGTGAAGCCTTTCCTTGGCATCAGTGTGATGCAGAGTTAAAAGACTCCCATCATCATCTCCCTTGGGTGCAAGTGGAGGTTGAGCACGGCTGTGGAATGAAGCGCCTGAATCAGCTTCACGACACTCCAATTCCCCATCACTGAGATCGATATCGGGAGAAATACCATTAATCTCCTTACCACTAGTTGTGGTTTCAGGTCGAATTCGCATAAGACTGGCACCGGTGATGGCTGCGACACACTCTTCCATGCTACAACTCTAGTTACCGTCCTTTCTTGACTGTCCGGTTTGAGAACCCACCAAGCCTGCCCCATCAGATGCCCCGCTTGGTTGCTTAGAGCTGTCTTCCCCGATCTGACACTGGCTTCCGTTACTATTACTATGTCTGGAATTTCGCTGATGTTTCCCTCCACAATTATCACCCACTTCCCTCTGGTTTTCACTAGAGAAGGTGAAGCTTCCATTGTTAAAGTGGCAAGAAGCACCGAAGCTGAAATCCGGAGACTCAAAAACAGGGGCTGGACAATTTTGTGCGGCGTTAGACTTCTGTTGTATTGCAAGAGAACTAGCCCTATGCAAAGGCTTTTGTGATTTACCTTTATGACCACCAGGTAACTTGGACTGTCTCACACTTTGGACACGTTGGCTGGATAGTCTAGAAGTGGACACTTTGTTTGTCATAAAACTCATAATTCTTACTGGATAAGGAAGTTTTACTTGTTAATTCATATCATGGATAGAGTCAGGCATACAGCTAAACTATGTAAACTAATTAGATAAATTATTTCCATTGACCTGACTGAAATCAAGCACATTTTCATCAAAGTTGCTCTCTTTTTGGGTGGGTAGCTGTCACAGATTTAGTCCCTCAATAAGCCATCACCACTTGCCTGCTCGGTAGTATACATTCAAATCCGATTGATGAATCTCAGGAAGTTTTGCAAAAACTTGTGTTGTCCAACAAGATTTCCGCATTTGTCTACCAACACTAATGAAAAGATGAATGCCTCATGAACAGCTGCTAATATTTGTAACTTTCTTCTTTGTTGCAAGTTTAATATGTTTTTTACCCCTGAAAGACAGGTGGAATGGCTATGTTATCTCATGTAGTAGCAGTCATTACAATATTTTCAAACTTAGAGCAACTGCATCAATTGATGCAAAGTTGTGCAAAATAGAAAAAGTTGCTCATTTTACACATTTTGAGCAAAAAAACACCCACATCAGTAAATCATCAGTGGGTTTCGGGTTGGGTGGGTGATGATTTGGCTTGACTGGGTTTCAAGTTGGGTGGGTGATGAATGGGTTTCGCTGCGTTTGGAATTGGGTTTGGAATTGCATTGTTGTTGATAAATAAATTCGAAGAAGAAGAAAGAAAAAAAAAAATGGAACTGTGATTTGATAACTTGGTGTTTGGAAAATGGGTGATAGTTTTTAGAGTTTTTGAGTTCAAAAATCTATTTTGGATTCAAAGTTTGGTCACTGGGTTGATGGTGGTGGCTGGGTGGGTGTGGATTGATATGAGGATGAATATTTTATTTGAATAAATGTGTATAATAGACAAACTGATGTGAGTATTTTGTAAATGTAGAAGTGTAAAATAGAAAAAGTAAGTTTTAGATATGCAAATTTACAAAAAATTTGCATCCACTGATGTGGATGCTCTTAGTTTGGCGTGAATTTACTACTTTCCAACGGTAGCTTTTGAATGATTTAAATTGCAATGCGTTGAACATGAAATAAGCAACTCGGTTAAACAAAGATTATTTCTCTCTTCTTTTTTATAAAGCTTTGTTTGGTAAAAGCTGAGGGAAGAGAAAGGAAAAGAAGAAAAAAAATCAAAATCAAAGCAGGTCACCCGAAAAGCTTGCAGAATAATACTGAGAAGTTTTCTTTACCCAAAAAAAAAATGATATGTTTACAACATTTTTACAACAAATCCTAAGTGGCAGATTGTTACTGGTTGTTATTGTTGGGGAAAAAAAGTAATCTTAGTGTTAGTTTCAAATTTGAACCAATAATAATTAACCACTTGTGATTTGTTGTAAAAATGTTATAGACATAGCATCTCTAAAAAAAAAAATACTGAGAAGTTTTCAAAGTACTCTTTTCATTTGAAGGGGAAGTTTCTTTCTCATAATTTTGATAGAAATGTAGAAATGAAATCAATCAATTCCTCATTCTCTTGCTCAAATTTCATCCCAAACCCTCTAAACTCATTCTATTAATATTTGAAAAAGGACTAAAACTTGTTTTTTCTCTCATTATTATTATCTTTAAATTATTGATACATCGAGCTGTAACTTCTGCATGCCCATGTCTGAAAAGCCGTGTTGCATGATTATTGCCTGTATGTATGGTTTCAGTGTAACATGGCCACTGATTGAAATGGATGGTTCCTGCGTACCAACAGACACACCAAACTGAACATGTTTAACAAGACAGATAATCAGATATTTCATTAATTTTGTTGGCTTCTAAGCTGCCTGGAAATTCAATTTGAAGTGCGTAAAAATATAATTATAATATAAGGTATTTTTTATTAAAAATAAAATGCCGCGTTATAGGTCAATATGGCTCCTTAATGTAGTGATTTTAATTAGATACTAAATCATTCATCTAATAATTTTCTGCAATGATAAGTTGATAACACGTGATAAAATTGTAATTATTCACTGAGGGGGAAGTCAATCAGCATATGAGACCCACAATGACAAAGTTTTATATATAATACATACTAACCTTGGGCTTGTTCTGAATCAACATATGAGACCCACAAAGCACAAGTTTTATATATAATAATACATACTAACCTTGTGCTTGTTCTTCATCACATTTATAAGCTTCTTACCAACTCCCATTAAAATTCACATGAACTAAATCAACCTTTCATATGGCAAAATTCAAATGCCACCATAGCTGAAACCTACAAAGGTTGAGACAATCACGCCTACTATGGTTTAGAGTCTTGAAACCCACCATGATCGAGACAACTATGCTCAAATAGTCCAATCGCTGGCCCATATATTTTACCCTATTCACTTCTTAAAATCAAATCCCAAACTGCTTGCCTATTGTACAGATACCAAATTGCTAGCCCAAGTCTAACACAAATACCCATGACCACCTAGAGTCATAGTCAAGTGGCTGGGAACTTGGTTAGAGGGTAAGTCTTGAGTGTGAACATTTTTATCGATGAAGTGACACTAGTTAGACTAAAAGACTATTGTCTTCCACCGTCCGAAGTTGCTAGTCTGTTAGTTCTCTGAGCAGAACCGAGGTCAAGTTATAACTTAATTCATTTAAGAGAGTGTCCATAGCCCTTTATTCCCATCTTAGATATTGGTTCCTTAGCAGATAAAGAAGTTAATATAATCACATCAGTGTGTATATATATATATGAGCAAAGAATATGTATACGCTCATTCTTCAAAATCTCATCCTCCTAAAGGACCGATGTAGTACATGCTCCCACTTTTAAGCATGCCATGCACAGGCAACTGAACTCAATCATCACCATAACATCACCATGAATCAAGTGTCAGCCACAATTTCAACATTAGCCATTTATACATCCTCTAATATCTACACCAAAAATTCCTAACTGCTAAATCTGCCAACTATACCAACACAACGCCCAAAGAGGAGGATTGGCAAAGCTCAATCGAGGGAGAAGAGATAAGGGGCTTGGGTAAGAGGAAAAAGAGAATGAAGTGAATAGACAAAAGGGGGGAAAATAAAGAGAATGAATCAATTACAATGTCAAATAAAGACCACCTCTTCTTTCTTTTCTGTTTTACTTTCTTTTCTTTTCTTTTTTAATTTAAAAAAAAAAAAAAGCAATATAAGTAGTTTTTTTTTTTTTTTTTTTTTTAAGGAAAACAAAAACTTAATTGAAGTCATGGAACATGGATGAAATGACTTAATTGTTACATTTTAAATAGTTGCAAAACATAATTGCAAGTTCTTAAATTTGGGGGACTAAAATCTACATTTGCCCTATATTTTTAGATGGAATTATTGTTGTAACTATAATCGAGAATGCCTTTTTTTTTTTTAGAAACAAACACACACACACGGGAGAGGGTAATGGGTTCTAACACAAAGGCACACCACAATTTCACTCAAAAGCCATGGTAACTTATCGAGAATGCCTTTGAAACATAAAACTAATAATTTACTAAGGAGCCAGTAACATCTAGCAAACTTTGATTTACTTTGGGCTTGTCAAAAGAAATCCTTAAGCATAGAACAAGTGTTTATATAAAATACAAATGGAAAACAAAGCCCACAAAAACAAAACAAAAACAAAAAAGGAGGTCAACAAAGCAAAGGACCAAATTACATTCTTTCTTCAAAATGCTTCCACATAAATAAATCAAAGACTGGTGAAGCCCAAGTCAATTTCATCTGCAATAATATAGGAAAATGACATGTCAAAGCCTTAGAAAATTAAGATCATGGTAAAGTAGCATGTGACTGACACTAGGGGTAAGGTTAAAGGATAATGATAAATTGTTGCATGCCTACTAGTGTGTCTAGTTCAGAAAAGCAAAAAATACGAATGTGATAGGTTTGGTGTTCGGGTGAGTCACATACCATTCATATCTTCCTTTTTCAGGTGATATAAAATTTGTAAGATCTGATCCATCAACTGTGAGAGAATCGAACTCTAGTCATTGTAACGACTGGGAAATTGCCTCTAATTTCTTTTATGAATTAGTAATCCGCTTGTTGGAAATGTTTTAGTGAATAAACAAGTTTTGATGCAAAAATAATATCTCAAATAATTAGCAAGAACATAAAATAAAAAGGAGTTTAGAACAATCTCACAATGCTATACAATCACGCTGCGAAAGCGGTGTCCTTAAAGGTTGATTCGTGCCACCTAGAGTAAAACTCAGTGTGATTGGTTCTCTTGGCCAAACAACCCCCCAGGATTAGACTATAGCGTCAACTTTCACGATGGACGCACTTCCACTCACAAAAGTTCAAGAACAACTCTCTATTGTCTTTCCTTAGAACAAATATAAATTGTAGAAAAATATGTGGAAGAGCCATATAATAGGATTGTGTATATCTAAATATATAGTAGTAAAAAACTTACTTATAGGGAAGGGTGTGATTATGGGTATTATATAAGCTATTCATGACAATAATAACATATAGTTATTGGTAACTAATAACCCATAAAACCTCAACGGCTATATTATTCATTATTGCCCAACTGCTATTTTTCTCATAATTGCCAACGGCTATTTTACTCATAAATTCCCAACGGCTAGAAAATAAATACTAATAAAAGTGTTTGGAACACACACCCACACCAACAATCCCCCACATGTTACAAACACAAAATAGGAAAGGCAAGCAACTAAAGAAAGCATGCATCAATATGGTACCAAAATGTTTAACCATACATAGGATAAATAAGTAGAAACAAAAAGACAATGGTAGAGTTAAAACTCTTTTAACCAAGCTATTAGTAATCCAAACTTACCACCCACATAACTTTCTTTACCAAGGTTGTTCTTAAGCGGGTTGGCGCCTTATCCAGGCCATGCGCCGCTGGGTTTCATGAGAGCTCTGCAGACCTACCCAAAAAATCTCATAGGAAGCGGCACAACTTCCACTCACACATAGGTGGCATCCATTAGGAGTGCATGCAGAACACCCCATCCCAACAGGTAGGGAGTATGGATCCATTAAGAGCCTTAATAATCTGCAACTTAGTCGGTGGCATCCATTAGGAGTGCGTGCAGATACACCCCATCCCAACAGGTAGGGATATGGATCCATTAAGAGCCTAAAACTCAACCTCCAATAATTTGCAACTTAGTCGGTGGCATCCATCAAGAGTGCGTGCAGATACACCACATCCTAATAGGTAAGGATATGGATCCATTAAGAGCCTAAAGCTCAACCTCACCAAATTCTGCAACTTAGCACTGTCTCACACCATAGGGATGGACTCATCACTAATCTCCTTACCGAGATAGCGAAAAACACATAACAAATGACAGTGCCCATGGACCACTAATGATCTCTACCCATTTAACCTCTTGCATGAAATCACCCATCATAGAGGTTTGGGCATTAGCCACAGTGTCGTAACTTGGGTATTAGTCCAATCCCCCTAAATGTCTCACTCACCAACCTTTTTGCTAGTGGTTTGGTCAAAAGACCGGCCAAGTTCCTTTTAGACCTCACAAAGTCCAATGACATAATATCATTATCAATAAGTTGACTCAGCCTCAATTGGATATGTCGACTTTTCCCATTTCACAAAATCCAATGACATAACATCATTATCAATAAGCTGCCTCAGCCTCAATTAGCTGCCTCAGCCTCAATTGGATATGTAAACTTTTCCCATTATAAACTTTTCTCTTAACACGTGTTATGGTAGTCTGGCAATCACAAGGAAAGCAAACAGAGACAATAGAATTAGTAAAATGAGGCATATCAATTAATATAATCCTAAGCCATACAGCTTCAGACCAAGCCTTCTCTAAGGCCACTAACTCTGTTTCCATATTAGATCTCACTATGCAAGTCTTCTTGGATGACTTCCAAGAGACAGTCCTTCCAGCTAGTGTGAACACATATCCACTAGTGGGCTTTACATAATCTGTATCAGAGATCCAATTAGCATCACAATATCCTTTTAAAACAACAGAATAACCACAATATGACAAACAAAAATAAAAAGTCCCCTTTGAATATATCAATAATATAGATATTGTATCCCAATGCTCAACACTAGGACTATGAGTGTATCTACTTAATCTACCAACATTATATGCAATATCAGGGCGACTACAGTTTGTCAAAAATATTAAACAACTAATAATTTGTATTTATTTATCTTGTGAAACATTATCACCACAATTTTTGACCAAGTGCACCTTTAAGTCATACATAATAGGCATAGGTCACATATCAAAGTGTTTAATTTTTTTTTCCACATAATGAGATTGTAACAGGACACTGCAATCATTATCCCTAAGGATCTTGATGGCTAAAATAACATTTGCCTCAACCAAAATTTTCATATCAAATTTAGAGGCAAGAAAACATTTAGTATCATGCACAACATTATGAGTAGTTCCAAATATAAGTAAGTCATCAACATATAAACAAATAATGAAACCTTCATTATTATTTAACTTATTATATGACCATAAGTCACAAATCCATGTGTAAGCATCATATATCAAAATTTCTATGTCATTATATAGGTGCTTGTTTTAATCCATACAAGAATTTAACTAATTTACAAACTTTACGTTATTGTCCAAGGACAACACAACCCTTGGATTGCTCCATATTTTTTTTTCTTTCTAATTCACCTATTAGAAAAACAGTTTTAACATCCATATGATGTATAATAGGTTTGTAAATAGATACAATGACAAACAACATTCTTATAGATGCAATTCTAATAATCGAAGAATAAGTATAAAATAATTAACAAGATATTTTTGCTTATAGCCTTTAGCTACCGAGCATGCCTCATACTTATCTATGATCCCATTCAGTTATAAGTTTCTTTTAAAAACCCACTTGCAACCATACAAATTTTGTTTTAAACACCCACTTGCAACCAATAGGCTTAACCTTAGGTGGAAGCTCAACCCATTCCAAGTGTGATTAGACATAATCTAATAATTTGTTAAAAGCTTCCAACAATAATGGTGCATCAACAAATTTAATTGCATCATAATAACTTACATGTTCATCTTCAACAATATAGGTAAGAAAATTGTTACCGTAACTCTTTTTCTCCCTAGTTCGCTTACTTCCTCTCAATTCTTGCACATCACAATAAGATTATTAGAAGTATCAATAGGTTCATGAAACATATTTTCCTTATTTTTCAAAGGAAACTCATACTTAAAGAAAGTATTTTTAAGATTTAACAATAGTATTAAATTCTAAATACATCACTATTGATGAAAATAATTCTATATCATGAACTATAACAAACATAACCAATAAACACACAATCACATATTTAAGAATCAAGTTTCCTCCTTTTAGGTTCATGTAGCAAGTACCCCCACACTTTGAGGTATTCTCCTTTTAGATTTAGGTAACATCTTAGCCAACCATCCCCACAATTCAAGGTATACCAAGTTAGGCTTATGCCATTCTCAACTTCATTTTTTATATTTTATAAAAATTTCCAATACCTCATCTTCGGTTCCTAATACACAAAGTTAAATAAATATAGAATGGTCATCAACAAAGATTACATAAAATCTTTTACCATCTAGTCATTGTGTATTTTAAATTATCCAAATTATTATGTACCAAACTAAGGAGTTTGGTTCCTCTTGTTATGGGTTTGCAAGGTCTTTTTGTTTCAAATTCATAAAAACCTATCCACCATCTCAAAACAGCACATATAGCCAATAAAAATACGTATATGTATATGTGTGTGTCTATATATATATATATATTTATATATATATATATTTATATATATTTATATATATATATTAATATCACTCTTGCACTTGGTGGATAAAAGGAATATTTATTCCCACTAAATCTTATCCACTAGCCCAAAATACTAGTTGGATCATTTTTTTTTTAATATATATAAAGAAAATTTTAATTATTTTCCATAATTTCTCATTTCATATATTTGTGTCAAGAGATGTAAAAATAATAACTTTTGTACATAGAGCCAATAGCCTCTAGCTACTAGAAACCACTCTTAGGAACGTCCAAAATTTTACAAGAATAAGACACTTAATATTTTGTATATTTTGACATCATTATACCACAATTGTATAATACAAACGTTTAATCATCCACAATTTCTTTTTCACATGACCATAAATGATTACTTGAATACTTTAGTAAGGAAAATAAAATTTAATTAAATTATAGTATCATTGTATCTTCATTATACAAAAGGAGTACCAAGTTGATACGGCACTATTGATTCCACTTAACAATAGGAATGCCTTCACCATAAGTCTACACCATTTTTTTTTTCTCTTCAGAATTCTACCAAAAAATAAAATTTTACCTCATTTCTCATAAAAATTATTGCTAACATTTTTTTTTTGAATTCCAAAAAACATTTCTCAAAAAACATACGTTTTTCTTTAACCTCATGTTCCTCAAAATTCAATAGACATAAAACAATTTCACAGAATATAATACACATATAGTATCACATAATTGCAAATGCAATAAGTTGATATTCACATATCAAGACAACGTTACATAATATTATTCACATATTAATTTAGATTAGAGAATCAAAATAACATTTGGATGGACGTCATTTATTTTTTCTTGTAAAATATTAGTCCACCAAATTGTTTAGATAAACCAGATAGCAAAATAAACTCCACAAAAGATATAAGTAATTATATCTAAGAATATAACTACTAGCATTTTTTCTTTATAAACATAATATCATATCACAATATAAAATTTCATGATCAATAACTTGTTTATCCATTTTGAAGCAAGAAATCAACCTTTAAGATTGTTGGAAATATTTTAGTGAATAAACAAGTTTTGATACAAAAATAATATCCCAAATAATTAGCAAGAACATAAAATAAAAAGGAGTTTAGAACAATCTCACAATGCTATAGAATCACGCTGCGAAAGCGGTGTCCTTAAAGGTTGATTCGTGCCACCCAAAGTAAAACTCGGTGTGATTGGTTCTCTTGGCCAAACAACCCCCCAGGATTAAACTATAGCGTCAATCTTCGTGATGGACGCACTTCCACTCACAAAGGTTCAAGAATAACCCTCTATTGTCTTTCCTTAGAACAAATATAAATTGTAGAAAAATATGTGGAAGAGCCATATAATAGGATTGTGTATATCTAAATATATAGTAGTAAAAAACTTACTTATAGGGAAGGGTGTGATTATGGGTATTATATAAGCTATTCATGACAATAATAACATATAGTTATTGGTAACTAATAACCCATAAAACCTCAATGGCTATATTATTCATTATTGCCCAACAGCTATTTTTCTTATAGTTGTCAACGGCTATTTTACTCATAAATTCCCAACGGCTAGAAAATAAATACTAATAAAAGTGTTTGGAACACACACCCACACCAACACTGCTTGAGTTTTCTTGGCGAATAAATAAATATATATTAATAATTTGATAGTTGCGGGAGAGGGAATTTGAACCTTAGATTTTTCTTTAGGAAATACTAGAAGTTGCCAACTAATTGAATTACAAGGCTCTTGGCAAAGAAAATTAAATTGACTACCTTTGAGTTTCCTTGTTATATAAGAAAAACATTTCTTATCATAAAAATAATTGATATTTCTTATTAAAGAAGTGATAAGTTGAACTCCCTGTCCAAGGATTCTCCCACTTGATGAGAGGTAAAATTAAGAGGAAAAAAAAAGTTTTTGCTTGGCCGCAAGGAGAAAGATAGCTAGTTTTGGGTTTTTTGAAAAGTACGTAAATCAAGTAGAATTTGTAAGACTTAAATTAGTTCTATAGCGTGAGACAAACAAAACAAAAAACTTAGATGTGGGTGAGAGCAAAAAAAAAAAAAAAAAAAAGATGAGTTTTTCTTTAGCAGAGAGAAATACAGGAAATTTTTGGGTTTTTCTCTTTAATGAGATTTTTTTTGGTGTTGAAAGTTGAAACCACAAAGTGTTGTAGTATCCACCGTGAAGATCTCAAATCAATTTGGATTAATTCTTTGAGATGTGATGTAAGTTGCTGGTGCAATACAATAAAAATTACAGAAATCTTAACACAGTTGGACTGAGGAGCGAGTATTTCGCTCTCTTTAAGGAGATTCAAGCCCTCTCAATTGGCAAAGCCCAAGACTGGGGCAACAAACCTCTTCCCTTCACCTTCCCCCTTCCTTCCATGTTCGACTGATTTTCTCCTGCATTACACTTATAATCTTCATTTATCAAATTAAACTCTCATATCTTCTCATTTAACTTTCCAACGTTTTTTTAATTATTTTATTAAAATATCATTTAAATACATGCTACAACAATAGTATTTTTGTGAGCTTAAATTTTGGATATAAACTTGAGAAAATATTGTAATTAATTTTATTATAGTAAATGTTTTCAGATTTGATCTTATGGTTTTTTGTTAGAATATTTTGTGAATTGATTGAAATTATTTTTAAGTATTTTCTTAATTGTAATTAATCAGCCACAATCTAGTCTTATGTGAATTGAGAAAATCCAACAAATAACCTTAACAAATCCCCAAAGTTATTCAATTTTATTTTCTGAGAAAAAAATTATTCAAACTAAAATACTGATTCAAACCAATATATATGCAGTCTGCAGCAATTTTAGCTTCCTAAAATCCGTAGAGTCGGGTTGGATGTCGATTTTACCCCAAACCCAAGTCCAACAGACCCGTGGACACACTAGGAACAGAAAACTTTGCTATATTTCCCAATTTCATAATCATATGCTTTTGGTCTGTCTTATTTCAAGCCAGAAGACAAAAAATGTTCATGTGCATCTCAATATATATACCCCGATCGATGTGCTAAAAAAACAGAAAATAAATTTATCATTGAATGACTTCTCTTTCTTCCATTTTAATGCTAATGAGCCTGTCATGCTGGTCCACAAACCTAATCTGCAACTAATCATGGCAATTACGTACTGCTCACACTCACACATTACAGAAAATAATTAAAAAATTTAAAGGATATTTACTTCATCATAATAAAAACTGGTCTAATAAATGGCTTCCAGCGCAAGGTTCCCACTCACACACCCTGATTACATTGTCCAATTGGTATAGGAAAGTGTTTATTTCTGTATTTCATTCCAACGTTGATTCCATCAAATAATGGGCTTTTTCTATAGGAAGGAGATTCTTACCCTTCTTTTGAATATTGGAAAGGAAAAGTGTATCACACTAACAAACCTTATCAATGCAATAATTGGCATCTTGTTTGCGTAAATATGTTCAATGGTGTTATAAGTGAAGCAATATCTGTGCCCTTGGCACAAACATCCTCTCATCCTAATTGCTTTGTCTTGGCAACTTCACCCACATGGTAGTAGAGTACAATCCTCACTTATCTTAATTCAATTCTCAATACCTAATAATTATCTCAACATTGAATATAAGACACAATTTGGACCCAGTGCTTTTGTATGCTTGACCTGATACGATGTTGACATGTGTTCAAAACTTATCACGAGTGACAAATTCGCATCGTGTCGAGTCTAGTGTATGAGAATATTGAACTAAAACCTTGTCCATGTATACAAACTTATTCTCACCAACTTGACTTATTGCTGCTACCCCTAAATTGGTCAAGGAAATCTGCAGTTATTCGCAGTTCGCACACTAATTAGAGATGGCATGCGGGAGCTTCAAAAAATGCTTTTTGATGAAGTGCAAATTTGTCAGTCGAAGTGAATGCGTCCAAATGGAGCCAAGCCTTTGTCTCTGTAACAGCAAAAATGGTAAGGTGGCTCCCTAAGAGTGGTCACCGGTGTGGTGCCTGCCACAACGTCTCTGATGCCAAAGTCAATACAAGGAAGCTCTAAAAAATAAAACAATGTAGTGGAACAACAAGAAGTATTTCTAAGTGTGTCTATGTACCTTATGCTGGTGCTGGGAGGGTTGTATATATACATTCTTGTAACTTCTAGCCGTTGTGGCTGTTATGGCGGCTTTAATGCCTCTTTTGGTAACGCCTCATGGTCAATCATGTGAGCTTTAATGGCTCCCAACGGTTTGTACAATTGTTCCTATAACCGTCGGAGGCATTTATTTGACTGCATTGAATGGCTTCTTTATCTTCATCAGTAATGTGGCCACTTCATCGGAGGGACCTGGTTGATTCGTCTGTCAATGCTACCTCGTTAGTTTGGATGAGATCGTCCAGGTAAATTGGGTTCGTCAATCCCATCACTTTTAATTTGGCACACACAACAAACTTTAGTTTTGGACAAAGAAAAAATTGGTAGAAACTAGAAAGCGTAAATACAAAAGGAGAGCCGGGCCGGGCCGGGCCCTGTGTGTTAAAACTCATCACATGTGCTTTACTGACTATTACTCTCTCCCTACTATTCACACGTCCAAACAAAAACCAATTGCAAAACCAAAAAACAACACCCACCCCATGTGGCAGACATAAAATACACTAGCACACAGATCAAATGTGAAACTAGCTATTCACTTGGACCCCACCACCGACACCCCAAAATTTTCTTTTTCTCTAATATTTTTCCCTCTCTTTCTTTTTTACGGCTACACATACATCACCAATTCACAAACTCTGTTCTGTACCGCACTTAAATATGTGACATATCCCTCATCATTTCCTAACCTCACGCTTTCCTTAAAATCTCTCTCCTCTCTCTCTCTCACAGTTCCACAAAGTTGGAAAAAACTAGAAAGAGTCTCTGAATTTGATTTGTTGATTGAGAAAATGCCGCTAAACATAGCGGGAAGTGTACTTAGTGCTGTGCTATGTATCACAGTTTTTCTATTTGCAACTGTTGGGGCTGAAGATCCTTACAGGTTCTTCAACTGGAATGTCACTTATGGTGACATATACCCACTTGGTGTTCGCCAACAGGTTTGTTTTCAATTCAGATCTGATTGGTTTTTTTTTGGTTTCAATTTTTGTGATCTGGGTTTTGCTTGATTAATGAAAACTCTGTGTTGTGTAGGGAATACTCATCAATGGTCAATTCCCAGGTCCAGATATTCATTCTGTTACCAATGACAATCTCATTATCAATGTCTTTAACAGCTTAGACGAGCCTTTCCTTCTCTCATGGTACGTACACACAAACACTATCTCTTTTTTCGCTCGTGAACTTTACCTCTTTACAAAAATTATGCGCAGTGATTTGCGCGCCCTAGATTAAAAGACAAAACTGCCACATTTGTCCTTTCCTTTTTTGGTCTTTGTACAGTGTACTAAGCTGCAGCTTAAGGGCATATTTGTATTTACATTGTCCTAATAGTGCACGTTCATTTTTTTTTTTTTTTTTTTTAAGGATTAAGAGAATGTCTAAAAGCTTTTAATTGGTTACTTTTTTCACATTACCTTTTCGTTTTTTTTCAATATTTCTTCTCACATTCTGTGCTGGACATTGATCTTAGTCTAGATCTGGATACTTGGGTCGGATTCACATTGTAATTTTTATATGTTCTCTCTTTATTAATCCAATAGCTTATTATATGTTCCCAAAAAAAAAAAAAATACATTATGGTTTGCTATGTCACGCGGTATAAACTAGCTAGAGACTCAAATAGTAGCCCGTGATAAGTGGAGAAGAGTCTGTTATGGAGGTAATAAATATGATGACTATTAATCATTTTCTCAGAGTCATTATCAATTGTTCTATTAGCCTTTTTTTTTGTTGAGAATTAATTGTTCTACTAGCTTGGTACTGAGCTTTCTATAAACAGAAAGGGACAGCGATGGATGAGAGCTTTATCGGAAAGATTTTATTTTTATTTTTTGGAAATTGGAATCATTTATAATATTTGTTTACCAACTTCACTTGGAAAAGATTCTCAAAAAAAAAAAAAACTTCACTTGGAAAACGAAGTTTCAGTGGTCCATTTATAGCTGTCTTCCACAAGAGGACTTGCATAGAATAAACCAGCAGGGAATCGGGATAGGGTTGAAAGGTTCGTTAAATTAATCTCCGTAAACGTTACGCAACAGACCAACAACGAGAACAAATACCTTTTCTCTTTGTTCCCGTTAACTGTGCGTTTAGGATATTTATTAATAAACTATTTTTAAAAGTTAGGAGAAATAAAAAAAATTGTCAAAAAATCAGTTTTTTTTTTCATACAAGTTTTCTTAAATTGTTCACTAACAATCTCTTTAGGGCATATTTTAACAAAATATTTTCTCTTTGATTTTTGATTAATCATTTGATTATATGAGAACAAATCTCTCTGGCTTTGCCCTTTACATTTGCTTGATTAGGTGACTTCCAAGTCTGCAAGCAACTAACTTACTGATTAGGACGCTAAGTGGTCCCATTCATTACCTCGCACTTGGAAAATTTAGTGCTTATTGAACTTAGACATATGCAAAAAGTTGAAAACTGCGTTCATTAACCTCTCCATCAATAAAAAAAGAGAGGAACACTATTGAATTACGTCATTTATGGAAAAAGGAGGAGGCTCAATATTGTTAACAATTGTGATAATGTGATAACATAAAGTACGAAATACAAACACTAACAACTGTAAATTGTGATAAGATAGAATAGAGTTATTTGTATTTCTAACTCTGTAATGCGGTTAGAGTACATTATCACAATTGCAATGATCATTGTAGGAATATCCGAATATTACTAAATGATTGATTGACAAAATGAACTATAACTTTGCTTGCAATACTAAATTTATAGTAATATCTTATTATAACTGTAATTTTTATTTTTTTTTGGGTGTGAAAAATATAGGAACGGAATTCAAAATAGGAGGAATTCGTTTGAGGATGGTGTAAATGGAACAACATGCCCAATACCCCCAGGGCAGAATTTCACATACATTCTCCAAGTGAAGGATCAGATTGGAAGCTTTTACTATTTCCCTTCTCTTGCATTTCACAAGGCTGCTGGTGGTTTTGGAGGAATCAGGATTCTTAGTAGGCCAAGAATTCCTGTCCCATTTCCAGACCCCGCTGGTGATTACACCGTTCTTATTGGAGATTGGTACAAGGCTAATCACACGGTAATCATTTTTCATCATTTGTTGCATCGAACTATTTTGATAACTCAATAGTTGAATAAGAAGTTTGAAACTAAAATATCAGTAAATGTCAGCTAATTGAGTTAGACAAAATGAATTGAAACTTGAAAGGACCATACTTTATTTATTTATTTTAAATTTTGAGGTATTAAAGTGGTATTGGCGCGGGGATCCTTTTGGATTGTTACCTTGTGTTTGCGTCGGTAAACCGGTGGGTCCATCGCTGTGAACAAAAATATTTGACTTTTTGACGTCACTACTTCCTTTTTGGCCAGCTAGTTTCCTTTTGTCTTTATGGTTGTTAAACCAGCTCAAAGCCTCATAGTGAACAAGTCCCAAATGGATTGACCCACTATTTTTTCCACTAAAAATGTCAAAGATTGTTACAGGGATGAATGAATCTTAAATTTAATGAATTTTAAATTCATAAAATTATAAATCACTGTGTATATATATATATATATATATTTTTTTTTTTTTTTCTTTTGAGAATCACACTGTATACTTTTTATTTTCTTTTGTTGCGGTCCGAACAATTTACAAACCAATTGTTCCTTGTTCAGTTCAACATTTTTTTTTTCTATCGCTCATAATTATGTGTAAATTTTTGTGATCCTATTATTTTTTTGTACATGCACTTGTTGGTTTGCCTTGGACCACAAATTCTATAAATGTCTAGCTAGGTTGTTCACATACATATCCAACATATACATATTAATGGACCAGTAAGTGTTGGTTAATGAAGTTGATGAAACTTAATGGTTGTAACAACCTAAATTTAATAAGCTAGTGTCGGTTGCGTTACTCTTGATTTGCACAATCATTATTTGTACTTGTACATTCTTTATTGATTTTACACGTGTTTATTTCATTGTGCACAGGACTTAAAAGCTATTCTAGATCGTGGTAAAAAGCTGCATTTTCCTGATGGAATCCTTATCAATGGTCGCGGGCCCGGTGGTGCTTATTATACAGTTGAACAAGGTGTGTACTCTTCCTCAATCTAAGTCCCTACCATTGATTCAAAAAAAAATCTAAGTCTCTACCAAATTATTTTGATTTTGTCATATATATACGAATTATACGAAATTTCTGGCTTGATTGTTTCTTTGTTTACGTCTATTTCATAAATTTTGGTTGGATGGTAAAGCTTTTAGTCAATTTGTATTTATCTTTGGCCTTTTGCTCCATATTTTGTATTTTGTTTGTTTTGCCTTTAAAGTACGCCATTACTTGCGTTTCACAATTTATTGTTGTCAATAAAAAACTCTACCCCACTCTACATGTCTGCCACGCAAAAAAACAATAGAAGTTTTTGTTTACTCCACTTTGAAATTTGGACTCACATGTGTGGAAAAATGTAAGATAAATATCCGAGTGCGATGGCGCAATTTTATGTTATAATTAGGATTACTTTTTGGCATGCACTTGATGTTGATATGGATATTTTTGCATTTACAATGTCCTGATTCCTAAATCAACCACCTCCCTCTAAAAATCACCTACTACTCATTTGGACTAAGAAATTTAGAGAGAATAATTTAGATTTCAATCTTTAATTTGAATTTACTTGAATAGAGATATAAAATGACATGTCTTTTCTATTGATGTAATTTATGAAATGATATTAATAAACCAAAAATAAGGTGTCATTTCAAATCTATAATATCTCCGATATTTTTGTTTGAGCAAACTCCCTAAGGCCCACAAATTTATACTAGTAATTATTCTTCAAGTCCCTTAATTTTAAATTCTCAAATCCTAACTCAACCCAAAATTTATTTAAACCGACATTTTTCTGTTCATCAATATTAGCATCAAATACTCCAATAACTTTGCTGCTTAGCCTGCTTTGATGAGCTTGTTGTGACTAATGATTACTTTGGTTTTGATTACCATTCATGCCTAACCATATATATCCTGCTATTATGTATCACAGGAAAAACTTACAGGTTTAGAATATCAAATGTTGGGTTACAACATTCACTCAACTTCCGCATTCAAGGCCACAGGTTGACATTGGCAGAAGTAGAAGGAACTCACACCCTTCAGACTTCTTACTCCTCCCTTGATGTTCATGTTGGGCAGTCTTACTCCGTCCTTGTAACGATGGATCAGCCCGGACAAGACTACTACATTGTGGTTTCCAGTCGTTTCTCCACTCCGATCCTCACCACCACTGGTGTTCTTCATTACAGTAATTCAGCTGGCCCAGTCTCAGGCCCACCTCCTGGTGGACCTACCATCCAAGTTGATTGGTCTCTGAACCAGGCCCGCTCTATTAGGTATGCTCTTTTGTCAATTGTCATTTCTCTGTAGTTGGTTTGGAAAAATTGTCAAGCCCTTTATTCCAAGCCTGCTTTTGTGTTTTGGAATAACACTAGTCTATTTTCCTTCCTTGGGCCCTTGCTCAGAAGGTTAGTGTAGCCAGAGGCCCACAATTAATGTTACTGTTTCAGGCATATGGTCTTATGGATATTCAGCCAACCATCTATGCCGCCTGGGCCCTGGTGTCCATTTGCTAATAACTTTTTTTAAAACCTTTTTTTTAGCTGTACTTTTTAATTTATTGACTTATGTATACAACTTTTCAAAACCATATTTTTTTCTAAGTGTATAACTATAATTTAACAAATCAGCAAAGTACTTGTCTTATCGAAAACACACCTCAATATTGTCTTGTCTCTTTGCCTCCAGGGGTATTAACTCTTGAAACAAAGTCCCTTCGGGGACACACGGATGGTAGGTTGAATAAACTTGAAGGACATATTGTAAACCTAGAGATTCCAAGTTTCATCCACAACATTGTTGATTCACAGGGCTTCTAGAGGATTGGTTGTGGAATCATCTGAGCAAAAGTTACGACACGCTCACACGCGCGCGTGTGCATGCACACACACATGTATATATATATATGTATAACTCCTGAAACAAAAGAGCTCCTCACTCAAGTAAGGGATGTCTTAAATATTGATACTTGGAGAGAGAGAAATAGCCCTTGTTGGCTAGAAAATTTGCACATTGATTATAAAATTGTCACCTGTCACACGCTAGATGTTTGTTTTCTTTCTTTAAGTATATGAGCCTAATATTCACTTCCATTCCAGGACTAATCTTACAGCAAGTGGACCAAGGCCAAACCCACAAGGCTCATATCACTATGGTCTCATTAACACAACCAAAACCATCAGGCTACAAAATTCTGCTGGTCTTGTCGACGACAAGCAAAGATATGCAGTTAACAGTGTATCATATGTCGCCGCAGACACTCCCCTAAAGATTGCCGATTACTTCCAAATTCAAGGAGTTTTCCGAGTTGGAAGTATATCTAGCAACCCTACTGGTGGTGGAATCTACCTCGACACAGCAGTAATGGGTGCTGACTACAGAGCATTCATTGAGATTGTGTTTGAAAACACTGAGGATATAATTCAGAGTTGGCACCTTAATGGCTACTCTTTTTGGGTGGTTGGGTAAGCTCACTATTTACATATATAATTGGCGTGTATATTTGCTTCATGAGATTCATTTGCACTCATTTGTTGCTTCTTTCTTGGATTGGTTTCTCTTACTTCGATTAATATGGAAAAACTTTGGTAATGTAGTATGGATGGAGGGCTGTGGACTACGGCTAGTAGAAATCAGTACAATCTTCGAGACGCAGTTTCACGTGTCACCACTCAGGTGAGGTTCAATGCCATTTTTGCTTTGCCTAACCTGAAGAAAGCTTGAAAGTTTATAAATCTAATGTTTCATGCTTTGGTGAGTGCAGGTGTATCCCAAGTCATGGACTGCTATATATTTGGCACTTGACAATGTTGGAATGTGGAACTTGAGAACTGAGTTTTGGGCACGACAGTATCTTGGACAACAATTCTATTTGCGAGTTTATACTCCATCAACTTCAATCAGAGATGAATACCCAATTCCAAAGAATGCACTGCTTTGTGGTAGGGCAAAGGGCCGACACACACGACCTCTCTAAGCTATCAAACAATAAAAGGATCCACTGTTGGGTAGGGAAGGCCTGTCTAGCTTAGTTGGATGAAGGGTAGGTTGTTGCTTCTATAATTTATTAATGGGTGAATTTAATATAAAGCAAATATATAATTAGAACTCTAAATGACCTTAGCTCAAGGTCACATTCTTTTCTAAAATCTACAGTATCTCGTTTGTTATCATTCAAGTTTACATAATAGCATTGCTATTTATATTAAGGGAGGTGATTCTCTAGTCGCCTTTCAAGTTTTTTTGTCAATTTGTTCTTCCTACTTTTGGACCACAACAAAACAAGTTTAGTAAATTTTGGGGACGGTATGGATCCTCGAGAGATTAGTTAAGACCGGCTATATGTATCATTTTTCTCCATTAATACATTTTTGAATATGATATAAAAATAAAAATAAAAAGTATACTCAGCAAAAAAAAAAATTTAAAAAATCCCTAAGCACTAGACCCTATACATTTGCATTTGATTCATTATTACTATCGAACATTTCTGCAGTTATATTTTCTCTAGCTTATTTGTCATGCAGACATCATTGGAAAAGAAAAACGCGATGTAGAAATTATGGTAAAAATGTCAAAAATATCTATTTGTGAACAAGTTAGTTGAATAAGTAATGTTAAAAATAACAAAAATATGTAATTTAACTGGTAAATATTTCAAAATATTAATCCAATAAAAAGTAATGGATTTATGTAACATCCAAAGAGTTACGCTAGGATTTTTTAAAAAGTTACCTAATATATATAGTTTTTTATTAATAAATATTAGAAACCAAAATTAAGAGTCCCCTCACCCCTTAAAAAAATGAATTGAATAGTTAATAGGCGGTCTCCAGAAAATAATTATCAATAACAAGAAAGCAGAGCTATCCCTTTATATTTTATTCCTCTCTTATTTGGTGAGTTGATTTTTGGTTTTTGAGTTCAAATAATGAGCTATATATTTGGGACTAAAGTCTTTCATTGTTTAATTTCAAGTTATTTGCCAATGCTTGATTTAGACATAAAATGTTAAATTAAAAAACCATAAGAGAATTAATATTTCGGGAATAATAGAAATGGAGAAGTGTAATTTATTAACGGCTAAATGTTAGACACTTTTGTGGTTATGCTACGGTTAATAATGTATTATAAATCGGTTTAAAACACTAATATTACTATTTTCATGTGTGTTCATATCGTATTATTAGGCCTCAAAAAAAAAATGTTTATCTAGTTGTTTGTGTGTGCAATGTCTCTTTGTTTATAGCCCAGGGGTGTGCGGTTAGTGAAGACGATTTTGGAAATTTATTCTGCGGCAGGTAGAGATCGGTTTTCATAATTGGAACCGTGCACACAGCCTAAAGTCGGTTTTCCGACCACGGCGATGCGGATTTTTGCAATCGGTTTGTTCGTTGAAATACTTTAAAAAAATTTTGTTTTTATAATAAAAAATTGAGCTTTCAAGCCCAATATCTATATCAACCTGTTCAAGATTTCAAGTAAATACAAACAATACCCAGCAAAAAAAAAAAAAAATAAATACAAACAGTTTTTTTATTTAGCAAGCCATCTGTAAAAAATCTCTATTCTATAAAATCATTCCAACATAAAAAAAAAAAAACATTCATAAATCTGTTTACATATAATATAATAGTCTTTCTAGTAGTTTACAGTCCACTATTAAAGTCTTATATAAAAATCAGTAAATCACAACCTTAATATTATATATGTAAGCATTCATGTATATATAATAATATAATATATTATATATATAAGCAGCTAAAATACAAACAATAACCTTAATAGTTAATATTATATTTATATATGTAAGCATGCGATGTATATATAATATTATATATGTTTTGTTTTTTTTTTTGGTATAATATTATATATAGCGATAACGATAACCTTAATAGTTAATACTTATCTTAATATATTATATATGTAAAGCATCCAACCTTAATATAATATATTTATATGTATGCAACTACTTGAGTTGGACCCCCACAAAATAAGAAAGACACAGACACAGTCACACAGCTTGCAAACAAATAGCCATGGTTTCTACTTTCTCGGAGGTTAGAGGGAAGTGTGAGGCAAGGAAGTTTTAGTACGGTGACTTCCCGGTGAGTCTCAGGGTTAACATAACATATAAATCATGTTTTCCCAAATGACCAAACTTAATCAAACATTCAAACCAACCCAAATATAAGCATTCATGCTTTCGGCTCCCAAACAATGAAAAGGAAAAAACGGTAAACACAAGACAAACAAAACTAAAAACACGGAAGAAGCTTACCATTGTTACGCGTCCAGCAGGCTGAGAGAGCAAGAGCGAGAGAGTTAAAGAATGCGAGGAAAAATATGAACTTATATACACTGAGAATGCGAAAATCTAACATAAAACACCGTTTTCTTCTTCTTCTTTTTAATAACACCGCCCACATACGGCGTCGTTTTATCGAACCGTAAAAATATAAATAAAAAACGAGCGACAAATCTTGTATGGGTTCGATTAGGCCCTGATCTCGGTTTGAGTGCAGTTCGATGGCAACCTTAGCCAATGTCGGACGAGATGCCCGTCCGATCGCGGCCTCGGCCAGTTGATCAGGGCTAGAGGGCGTGCGGTTGGGTGCGTGTAGGTCGGTTGGGTCGACTCCGTCCTCAATCTGCTCACTATGACCTCTTGTCTGGCCCACAAAAATTAGGCCTTTTGTAGTGGCTGGTTAGATAGTGTATTATCGCACCGATTTAAAATACTAATGTCTTATTTCGTGTGTTTTCTAATAAAAATGCCCCATTCTCGAAAAAAATTTATTCTTGACTTTTTTTTTTTTTTTGGTACTAACTACTAAATCTTTTGTTGTTAGGATTCCAATTGTTTGTCAATAGACCGAAAATGTTTTTTTTTTATTTATTAAGAATCAACTGAAAACGCTAAATGAGAATAAAAATATAAACAGAATTAACAGAGGGGTATTAAAGTTAGAGGTGATAGTAAAAATATGAGAATTTTTAAAATATTAAAATAAAATAATGGTAACTTCTTATACTTATCAATAGCAAAGTAGGCAATTTGTGTATACTCATTAAATTAGGGGCAGGCCAGGATAAGGAGAAACTTATCACAGAACCGCGCCATTGCCATCCCACAAACAAACTAAGGGTAAAGAGAATAACATCTAACATCAGTCTCATTGGAAAATTTCTGCACTTTGACAGGGGTTGCTGATTGTCACAGGATGCAAGATATTGCAACATTTAAAACTGTATAAAACACATCAGAAGATGCATGCGTAACTTATCTTGAGCTGTTGGATTCTCATACATAGGACTCAGGAGTCCCATTTCAGTAGACCCTTCTCAAAAAGAGCGATGCATCAGAATTGCACATCTAACTGCCATTAGCTCAACAAAGCAACACAAAGAAGAAATTCACCAACAAAATGAAAACAGCAGAGATGATCAGTCTTTCCAAAAATTCCCCTACCCCTACAAAATAAAAAAGCCAAAAACTCAGTTTTTGCAACCAGATCATGTCGCAAACCACTCTTTTCCATAACCTGTGTCCTATCCATCATAGCAATACAGTAGGCAATCACAAAAGGGATTGCATTACAACAGATTTTCTTAATTAGCCAAATGGTCTACAGAATCTTCACATTCTATCTTCTCTCCTCCGTGGAGCACAAGTGATGATTTCATCGACTCTGAGAATCATCTCAGCAGCCTCAGTGGCAGAGAGCAAAACGGCTTGCTTGACTTTGAATGCTTCAGAAATTCCCCGCTGTGCCATATCTCCAACCTGTCAAAATATCAATTGCCACCAAGAGTCAACTAAGGAAGCAACTTTATTTATTTATTTAGTTATTTTGATGGGTAGGTTACACATAATAAGTCTTGAACCCACAACCTCACCCTCCACCTAGAAATCATAAAAAGGAGGAAGCGAATTCATGGACATGCAGGCAACAACTACAATTTAAGCAAATTGAAACCAAAAAACAGAGGCCGAAACTGTGATGTACTAATCATTTTTTCTAGTCAAACTAAAATTGTTTTCAGGTTGACTGGCATTTTTAGCTTGACCAACTACTGAAACAATAGAAAATGCTGAAATTTTTTTCAGAAAATCTATATCCATGATATCACAAGTGTTTTTGTTTGAGCAAAATTCTCAAAAAGCTCACATCATGTGTTGTTAAATTTGTATCAAGCAATTTATACTATCAATTATTCTTCCAATCACTTTATTTTAATCCTCAAATAAGCAAACTATATGTAATCCTGAAGGAAAAGAAAAAAAGGGGGGGGGTTGTTGAGATCCCTTGAAGCCAAATCTCACAATATATTAAGCTAGGCCATATTAAAATTTAATACTAGATGCATCACATATAATCATAATATAGATTTCCATTTAAGATCCTTTGAGATCCATAGATTTTTTATTTTTTATTATTATTAATTTTTTTGGGTATAAGTTACTTACAGATCCAGAGATGACATCAATCCCAGCAGTACATCCCTCCTTTTGGTGCTCTGCACGGAGCTGAGCAACCAACTCAGCACTGTCCAATCCAGCATTGTCAGAAATGATTGTTGGAATGGCCACAAGTGCCCGTGAAAAGGCTTCAATAGCATGAGACTTCTTCCCAGGAGTCTTCCGGGCCAGCTCATCCACATCCTTTGACATCACCATCTCAGGCCACCCACCTCCAAGTAAAACCCTACTGTCATTGACAGTCTGAGACAGCACACACAAGGCATCATGCAGAGACCGTTCAGCCTCGTCAAGCACATGGTGGCTGCACACCAATTTACATGTCAGAAACTAAATCAAAAGAATGGTTATCTCAGCAACAATGTTATAACAGAAGTTAATCTATAATATTCCAAAACAAAAACATAATTAAAAAAAAAAAAAAAAAAAAAAAGAGTTGATAGAGAACAAAATCATGTGAATACCATGTCTGGTACTTGGAAAAAGGAAAATATGCCTATACAAAAGCAGTGTATATATAAACCCCACAAACCATTAAACTAAATAAATATTAGCTAGACCAATGGTAAATACTAATGGAAGCATGCATGCATTCTATTAGCTTCATAGGGAAGTCAATGGAAAACATGATCCAACATCAAAGCACAACTGTATGTAGCATTCCCCAAATAGAACACCTAGTGTGGTTCCATCAGAATTGAATGGCAACATGCAATTTTAGTAAAGGGATTTTTTTACCAGTATATTTTATGGTTTGAACTCTGATATTAAACTTTCAAGCTTAAAAAATAAGGTGGGTAAAAATAGATGCTTCAAGGCTTGGTGCAATAATTCAAACTAATGACTGAAGTATTGCAATCCATATTATGTGTCTAATTAAAGGAAAATTATCGAATACTCTGAAAGTACCATAAATGCATACTCCCCCATCTCACATGAATTGTGGGTCCCACCATAAATTTAATTAGATATTATGTGTCTAATCAGAGGAAAATTATTGAATACTCTGGAAGTACCATAAATGCATACTCCCCCATCTCACATGAATTGTGGGTCCCACCATAAATTTAATTAGTGGGACCCATAGTTATGTGAGAAAGGAGAGTACGCATTTATGGTACTCCGATAGTACCCAATAATTACCCCTAATCAGACAGGATGCGCACACACTAAAACAACCTCTTTTTTTCTTTGGAGTCACATTGAAACTACTTATGACAACATAACCATATTATCAGAACGCAAGCTACCTTTTTGCAGGAGGAAAAAAAATCAGATTAAATACCTTGCACCTCTAAGTACTATTGTGCATGCCTGACCCAATTCAACACCAGAAAAGTGGATCAACTTGTCCTCACCAATCATAATTTCCTCAATGAGCTTGCAATGTCCAAGCTTAACTGATTCTGGGTTGTCAAAAGTTGATGCAATTTCACCACCAGTAACTAAAGCAAGGCGCTCAATCCCATCAAAATCTGCATGCTCAATTGCAAGTATACCCGCATCTGCAAAGAGCTCTTCAGGAAAATTGTAGATCAACTGCCTGTTGACGAAACAGTTGATCCCATGAGCTATAATCTTTTGCACTTTTTCTCTCATCTTTTCCTTTTCAGCCCCTTCAATCTCGGCAACCTTAGACATTGAATCAACACGGACACGTGCCCCATAGATCTTAACTTTATCTGTGTCCATCGCAGTGTTTGCCACCAAAATCTTTGCATTTTCGATGCGTTTAGGTTGTCCAATACCAATTTTCTTGTCAAGAATAAATCTGAAAAAGCGTGCAAGTCCCATTCAGAACAAACATTTAATGGGAAAACGTACATGTCATCAAGAAGAAATTATACAACGAAAAGCAACATTAAGATATTTAAAGTAGCTAATCCTCCTTTAAAGTGGTATACAATATATCAATATATGAGGAGAATATGAATCCAACATATGTAGCAACTTCCCACGAAAAATCCTTGCTCTTCCAAATCAATGGAACGTTTGATGGTTCATAAAAGCCTAAGTTAATCCTAAAACAAGGAAACTATACCAATTCACTAGTCTAGCAAAAGCAAAGGATGCCTACTTATTTCAAGCACAGACCATAGTTACATAATGGAAACTTGCAAGTTTATATTGCCTCACCCTTCATCCAAAAATGAATCCTTTAGAGATCCTCCAGGCTTCTTAATAATTTGGATAGACTCTAAGTTTGTGCTGCCCTGCCATTTCCAAATGCATTATCAGAAAATATAATATAATACATATTTAAAGCTAAAAGCCACCATTTTGAAAGCCAACAAGGAGACAGTGGCTAAAAACTGAAAAATCAACTCAACTCAATTAAGCCTTAATCCCAACAAATTGGCATGGATAAATGCCTAAATACTCAAATTAAGGATGGATTGCATGACAAAATCAGAGCCTTTTCCCTATATAATGAACCATACAATTCACCTTTAGCCTCATAACAGCATCCACAGCCAATTTTGCAAAATGTTCCTTATCCTGTGAAAGAATCTTTGAACTCAAAGTAGTCATTGCAATCTTCATCAAGTCTGACTTGAATTTCTCTGCAAAATATAGTAATGACAAGAATTAAGAATGTAATTATGCAAGCCACAGTCACACAAATTAGAAATTCCCATCCGTGTACAAGTGTATAAAGTGCCATACTTATACATCTAGTTTAGTCTATAAGTAACCATCATTGTCAAGAACAGATTGTATCAAAAAGTTCTCAAGAAACAACAATGTTATTCAAGGAAAAAGGGGGACTAGTACAGAAGATCCCGCAATAAAGAAACCATTGAAGGGGGAAGAAGGATATAAAAAGTGAATATAGTCAATATACAACAATAATCAGTACCTGGATCCTCTTTATTATCCACAACTTTCTGCAACAAAGCATTGCGTGCACACTCCGCTGCCATTCGATAACCTAAATAAAATACATCATCAGAAACTCTGGTATTTCACATATTTAACATGGTAAGAAACAAATGGGAAAACTACTTTTTTCATTTTTTGATAAGCAGTAAAATCAACTGGAAGAACTTTACAAAACTTTTCGGTTAAACTGCAAGCTGGGTGGGACAAGGAGTTCTATATAGAAACACAATGAAAATTGACCACATAATTGAGAAGTTCAAACAAAAGAACAATTCTTATTGAGAGAGAGAGAGAGAGACCAATCCATCAGCTTGGCAGCCTTTCTTTTACAGCTGACAGCCAAAAGAAGCAACTACTAAACTATTCTCCAAATATAAACTTTTTCTACTTCTAAAAATATAGCTGGAGAGCAATTCTGACTACATAATGAAGGCATGCTTCACTAGAGTATGCAACATATAACTCTTGCTTTGCTTCACTAGAGTAAGGTAAGGAGGCAAGAGTTATGTCAAGAAACATGACTGCACAAGAAATTCTAAAGCCCTCAAATATGCCAAATAAATAGATTTTTTTTTTATAAGTAAATATGCCAAATAAATAGAATATTAGTATTAAAAAAGAAAGTGAATACATAATGGAAGCAAATGCCATCCTTCTTTTGGGATAGTTTCAGTCATCGTCGCACATACCATTAGCTGACCTAAATTCAAGGAAATTACATGACCTAGGATGAAGGAAGCATGTCCTTAAAGATTTCAAGAAACAATGACATGACTGAAAAAATATAGCTCCTTTTTGGATGTTAAACACATGATGAGAATAAAGTAAAATGCAATATTATTCAGCCAAAAATAGAAAGTAAAATGCAATATTCAATTTTTAGTTAACTAAAATTAAAAACATGCCTAGACTCTAGTATACAAATATGACTTCACTAAACAAGCAAAAGATTGGAAAGATCGCATATAATTCAAATATACCCAGACCTGCTATTATCGTCATCGGGTGTATCTTTGCTGCGACAAGCTTTTCTGCCTCCCTCAAAAGTTCCCCAGCCAAAACAACAACAGAAGTTGTCCCATCACCAACCTCATCATCTTGAACTTTAGAAATGTCTGATGCTTAAATTAAGGATGACCAATGAACAACATTTATTCAATAAACTCATAGTTGTTATATGACCATATTTAATGTTACCATCATAGATTACAATAGTATAAATGCCCTCACACAGATGCTCATACAAACCTCCACCCCCCAAATTTTTGGATAATGCAGGGAACCTTTCTAAAGAAGATCCCTTTGGACTCGCCTCTAGCTAGTAAAACATAATCAAAGATAATTCTTAATCCATGACAATCGTAGTTCATATCATCAAGCAAAAGACAAGGATACCAACAAGAACTTTAGCAGCTGGGTTGTCAATATGAAGGGACTTCAAAATGGTGGCACCATCATTTGTAACAGTGACTTCACGTCCCCTACCCGTTGATTGCAAAATTTTATCCTGAAAAACATAAAACAACAAGCACACTGTAACTTAAGTTCCTCCCAGAGGCTGCATTCCTAAAAGAACAGCATCGTCTCATTTAACAACACACTCAAGTCTGAAGAAATTTTTACCATTCCCTTTGGCCCCAAGGTCGTTTTCACCAAGTCAGCAATCGCCATTGCTCCAATAAACGATGCCTATATACAATACAGAAATCAATTTACACATTTTGTTCACATTAAATACCTAATAACACAGATTTGCACAGTTCAGAATATTAAAACTTCAAAATTATGAAATAGCTCAGTAGTATGAAACTATGAATATCCAAATTTACGCAACTAACTTCTACAATTTTGGTTCATTGATTTCACAAATGCATACACAGACTCACCATTCTGGCACGCTCTCCCTTTTCTTCACTAGCTTCATCTTTAAGAATCCTCTCGACCTAGCAAGATTTCCAAGCAAGCAAAACACATAGAAAAATCATAAAAACAATATTAAAAAAAAAAGTAATTAAAACAACAGATCATAAACCAAATGAGTTTAGCTGCATTTAACATACCGCCATGAAAACCGATATAAACGAGGTTAGCCGAAACCGGTTTGCTCAAATCAATTAACCTAAAACAAGAATAACAACCATAAACTTGTATAAGCAACATCTTCAGCCAATAAACACATTTTAATCGGAACTTTAACGCTTCGCAAACCATCATAAATAATAACAAAGCGATTGCCAACATTTCCCCTCCTTTCTTTCATATTCCCATGAACCAAACAGATTAGAAATGAACATACTATTAAAGATGCAACAGTGTGAGATATAAGTTAAAAAGGTTTCGATACGAAAATGGAAATGAAAATGAAGTAAAACCCTAAATCTTGGAAAGGGAAACGAAACCCTAGGGTTTTGAGAAAGCCATTGTTACCTGAGCCTGATGTTGAAGAAGAGCGAAGGCAGAGAGAGAGAGAGAGAGGGGTTTTCGATTGAGATTTTGAGAGTTTTGGATCCCGCCGAAAACTCTAGTCACGGCGTTGCACAATGCTTTGTTTCACTAGTAGTTATAGAGAGGGACTATGAGGCTTTGGGTTTTATGGTGGTTGTGGTACTTATTTTTCCTGATGGACTCGATGGTCTAATCAACGATTCTGTTGCTTCACTTTCCAGCTGTAGGCCATATAAGAGAATAATCGTATTGTTAACGGTTTGATTGTGGTGAGCCAAAGCGAGCGCATTGTGGACTGAGAAGTATAATTACTTGACTCTCATTTATATGAATATTTTTAATTGTTTCAAAGTATTTTGGCGAAGTCTCGCGAACGCGAATTAACCAGAAAATGCCAAGTTTATTCCTGTTTTTTTTTTTTTTTTTTTTTTTTTAAAAAAAAAACCAAATTTATACCATTTTTGAGAATCTCAAAAAATAAAAAATAAAGATTTTAATTTTATAAATTAGAATATCAAATTTGAAATGAATTTCAAACTTACGGTAACATTATTCTAGTAACGTTATTTGTATTTTTTGAAAATACATGTGGGTGAAAAGGTGTGTAAAAATGCGTGTAATATTATTTAAAAACTGAAAACACATTGTTAAACTACTATACCAAACGGGGTTTTTATTTCACCAACTACAACAACACAAAGCCTTAGTGTTCATTCGGAAATTACTTATCTTTTGTAATTTATTTATATAGTGTTTATCAAAAAAAAATAGTAATTTTTATGTTAAATATATTTAAAAAGTCTTAAAACTAATTTATTTCAAAATAATAAAATAAATTAAAAGCTATATGTTTTGCCCAAAAAAAGCTAAAACTAAACAATAAGCCAAAAGGTAAAACTTTTTTCAACAAGTAGGATATTGTATCACTTTACCAAATGGTGAATGTTTGATACACAAATACCAAAAAAAGAATGTTTGATATACACAATACTAGAAATCTTTTTAACATGAGTTATCCAAACCTTCAAAAAAAAAAAATTTATATATATATATATATATATTTATATGTAAGGACTAGAATTGTGGCCCAAGCCCACCTAGAATAGTAGGACCCAGCACAACAAGCCCACAACAATAAATTTGTAAGAAAATGAGTTATATGAGTCAACTACAATGCCAGGCAAGTTCAGACTTGAGAGTAATTGGGCTAACTTTACTAATATAAATACAAGAGACGCAAATTTAGTATAAAATCTTCCTCAGGCAAGCCCAAGGAGGAGTTGTTCATTAAATAATCAGTACTGCTCCTTTTACAATGAGATTATGTCTTCTCTTCCTTTCTCTTTCTCTTTCTCTCTCTGTTCATTCTCCTCTCCCCCCCCCCCCCCCCCCAGTGGTGATGGAGTTTAGCCCTATCAATCCTGCGTGTAAAATGTGACTTGAAAATTTGACGTAAAGCTTTACTCATCTCGTCATTTCCCATACTTATGGGGGGGTGAACTCTTAGCTCTTCTCCTATAGCGCCTTTCCTCCTTGTCTAGGCGCAAGGATGTAGAAAATGACTCGATATAAGGGGTCCTAGACCTCTGCTTATATCGCCAAATCAGTCCCTGAGCTAGATGGGGACGCAACATGCTCCTTACGGCGCAACTTCTTACGTAAATGATTGATTTCTAGCTTGAGGTTCTTCGTTTCTTCATCATGTGAGATATGACTTCCAGGCCTCGAGTGACTTCTACTAGTATGATACGTGTAGTCGTTTTCAACCCATACACTAGGGGTTCGATTAGCCTCTTGATCCTTTCTTCTCTCTAGGCTAACAAAATGATCTACTCGTTGCGACCCCACAGACTCCTCCCTATTCTACCTATAACCTACCATTGCTTTTATTGGCTATTAACTAGAAAAGCTTGATTTGACAAAGATTGTGGATAGCTTTTCTCACAGACGGCGCTAATTGTAAGAACTAGAATTGTGGCCCAAGCCCACCTAGAACGGTACGACCCAGCACAACAAGCCCACAACAATAGATTTGTAAGAGAATGAGTTATATGAGTCAACTACAATGCCAGGCAAGTTCAGACTTGAGAGTAATTGAGCTAACTTTACTAATATAAACACAAGAGATGCAAATTTAGTATAAAATCTTCCTCAGGCAAGTCCGAGGAGGAGTTGTTCATTAAATAATTAATATTGTTCATTTTACAATGAGATTACGTCTTCTCTTCATTTTTCCCTCTCTCTTTGTTCATTCTCCCCCTCCCCCCTCTTTTTGTGAGGATCCTTTCCTTATATAGTCTCCTCTGTTGCATCTTAGCCCTCCATCTGTATAATTCAGTGAAACTCTTTAGTTGCTTGTCCCATCAAGATCCCTCTGGAGGTGGTAAAGAGGGTTGTGAGCTGTGAAAACACTATTTAGGTGTCTTTTCCTCATAAATGTGGCCAATTCAGTTGGTGCAGTGCATTAAATGTGGAGGTGGCAGTCACCTTCCCAGATATTTCATTTTTCCGTTGCTTGCATGACTCTGTTGTCTTCCCTGAAACTTTACTTTCTGGTATAGGCATTTACTTAAAGCATTCCCGAGGCGCCTTTACTCCTCGGGATCCTCGGTCGGTGGATCAGTTCGCCTTTTTTCATCGGACCTCCTATTTACGTGTCAGATTTTAGTTCACACATATATGGATCTTTAGTCATCCTCGGACAAGGCCCAAGAACAAAAAATGTGCTCGGATCATTTGCTCCCACAATCAATATATATATATATATATATATCTAATACACCATTTTGAAAATTCTCTATAAAGTTTGGATATCAAGTTTCCAAACTAATTAGGAGATTGCATCACCTTACAAAAGTTGGATGTTTGATATACACAATACTATAAATTCTTGGATGTGAGGTGTCAAAACATCCAAATAGTGGATATCTAGGATACATGCTTCCAGAAATCATTTGAAATGCCTAGATATCAAGTTTCCAATCTCTTACATATAAGGTATTCCAAACCTCCAAAAAGTGGATATCTTAACAAATGCACCTCTAGAATATCCTCTAGAATATTTAGATATCAAGTTTTCAAACTAATTATAAGTTTGTATCACCTTAAAAAATGATGGATGTTTGTGTACTGAAAATCTCTTGGATATACGGTATCTAAACCTTTAAATAGTAGCTATCTAAATACACACTTCTAGGAATCATTTGGACTGTTTGAATATCAATTGTTCGTTTGGGAACAATTTATCTGACTTTTTGTTGAAAGTGTTCTAAAAAGTTGTACATGAAAAAAGTGAAGTTTTAAAAAATTGTACATGAAAAGTAAACGCTAAAAACTAAGCAAATAGGTTCAAGCCAAACGGACACTAAGTTTCCAATCTATTGGATGTGAGGTATCCAAACCTCAAAATATTGGATATATAAGGTGCTATTTGGTTTATGTTTGTGTATATTCATTTAAACTTTTCATTTTTTGTTCTCAATTTTTATTCCCAACTAATTTTATGTTTCGTACAACTTTTTTGATTTACCTTTTGTTTGTTTTCACTTTGTATTTTTCAATTAAAAATTCGACACAACACCCACACTAACGGTAAGACCAAATCCATCAGCATCCACCTTTATCACCACCACATGTTTGGTCCCCCATCACAATTGATCAAAACCCAACTCCATCACCACACCACTACCAAATACGTACCCACATAGGAAGAGAAAGAGAGAGAGAGAGAGAGAAACAATCACACCCATTTGCCCCCACCAAACACCATCACCACCATATCCCCTCACCGGTACACCTAATCATAACTGAATCCACAACCACCACGACCACTGTAGGTAAATGGATTCAAAACCCACACTATCATCACTAGACCCAAACCCAAATCAAAACCAACCATACCATCATCACAACCATAACCATAACCACAATCACACTTATACCCAAATCAAAACCCATACTACCTTCACCATAGCTACACCCACCACCAAACCTAATTGGATTAATGCAAAATTGTATATATATATATATATATATATATATATATATATATAATCAATAACTTCGTTCGGTGTGGAGAGAGAAGAGAGCAACTGATTTTACCAGAGAGAGAGAGAGAGAAAGGGGTCTTACCAAGTATAGAAAGAGTATTTGGTGGTGTGGTTGTTGGTTTCGAGACAAAAAGAGGAGGAATAGTGAAGATTTAAGTAATAAAGGAAAAGACGAGTGTGTGGGCCCACAAACTTTGGTTTTTTTTTTTTTTTTTAAATATATATACACACACACAAAAGTGTCATTGTATTCATTTCAGTGAAAATGAAAATGGTAAAAATATTTAATCATTTTTTGTATCCAAACTCACATTTTTGGATATTGAAAAAGAAAACTGAGTACAAATAAAAAAGCTAAACTAGTATTTTAGTGGTGAGTCCCACATAAAACTAGAAATGAAAACAAAATACATCATTTTTTTCTCTGAACCAAATAGCTTCAGAGATACACACTTTTGGAAACCCTCTAGAAAGTTTGGATATCAAGTTTTCAAACTAATTAGGAGATTGTATCACCTTACCAAATTATGGATTTTTTATATACACAATCAATGGCGAAGCCACATGCATGCTTGGGGGGGCCAAAGCCCTCCATTTTTTTTTTACAATATAGGTATATTTTACAAATATTTAAAGGATATATATATATAAAAGAAGAAAAGGAATTGGCCCCCCCAAAAGAATGCATTGATCAATTAATTTAGCAATCCTTCCCAAAAAATAGAGTTTAGAGTTGATATATAATTGTAATCAAATAAAATAAAATAATTAGGTAGTAAGTTTTGTGAGTAAATAGTGGAACCCCTAATTTTTAGCTATATTTCAAATTCTATTAACGCGTTCAAGTCATTCAACATTGATAATATATACAATTTGGTTGAAATTTTCTATTCTCAAGATTTTATCAAGAAAAAAAAAAGCTCACGTGAGACTTCAATTATAACATTATGATTTTGATTTGTCAAACATGGATGAAGTTTTGCAAACAATTTATATATTAAAAAGGAAATTATGAATAACTTTGCTATATAAATAATAATTGATGAAGTTTATTGCCTGAAGTATTATTATTGAGCATAACTTTGATGGAAGGTGCTATATTCGTTTTTTTCTTTTTTCTTTTTTTTTTTGGTTCTATATATTTGTATGTTGTATACCCAATTATACAATATTTGTATACTTATTGGAGTTTAAGAAGATTATAGGTGTAAGGACTGGGTCTGATCACTTCTACTGTTGAAAAAGTAGATTCAAGCCCAACTAGCCCAATACAATAGATTTTGTAGAGAATAGGTTTGAGAACTAGACCTTAGTGAGAATAGCAACGAATGAACATGGTTATGGGTAAGCTAAGTAATAAGAAAATAGGCTTTAAGTGTGAAGATCTGTCCTGGACACTGGTCCGAGGAGCTATCTGTTCTTATTATTTCCTTAGTGCTTGGTTACAGGGGATACAAAGATGATACGGGTTGCTACAGTTTTTTCGACTTCCCATCTCTCGTCCTTTTTCTAGAGGAGTTATTTACATTATATACCCTCTTTCAGTTGATCTTGGCCCTCCATTTGTTGATCATGCAGGTTACTACTTGAGCGCTTGTCCCATTAGCCGTCGTCCCAAACCTTCTATGAGTTGCAGCAACCAAAACAGCACTGTTCAGGGGTCATTTCCTCATTAATGCGGCCAGAACGTTAGTTGTGGGCATTTAATGTGGAGGTGATAGCTTCTCCTTAAATTGCTCCTCCTCCAGGCTCCCATGACTAACCCGCTGTACTTGTCATTTTTCTTGGGACGCTTTACGAGACTGCCCTTGATGGCGTGCTGCTCTTCCCTTCTATGATCTCGGTTCGCCGAGGACATGATTGTCCTCGGCGATGCTTCTTGGTAATTAGGACTTCCTTCATTCGTTCTCGGGCATTTCTTCTTCCTCGGCATGGGCCTTGGGCTTAGTATAAAGTGGGCCGGGGTGGCCAGATTCTTTGACCCCACAATAGGTTTTTCTTATAAAGAAGATCTTGTATCTAGGTGTGTATATATACATATTAAAGTTAATAATTTTGTGTATATGTATATAACTTACTTTAAAATAAAAAAATTAAAATTTATATTTTCATATACAGACGTATATTATGTGGATTTTTTTAGGATAATGTGTAGGAATGGCAACAGGTCGGGTTTCTTTAGGCCCAAACCCGACCCGCGGGCCCAGCCCTAAAACCCGAACCCGCCCCTTTTAATAAACGGGTTTTTTTTCAAAACCCAAACCCGCCCCGTCAGGCATCGCCCAGATTTGCCACTTCAGGGCCCAATTTGAAGTTCTGGAAAGCCTAAACTGTGGCCCAATTTATATATTAAAAAAAAAATCAATAGCATTTGACAGCCAAATCACACCAATCTACAATAATTTAATTTCAAATTTCTCATTTTCCCTTTCAAAATCACAAACCCAAATACAAAAATCCTAAATACATAACCTTCAAAATACATTTGACAATGAAATAATACATAAAATCACAAACCAAAATACATAAATCCTAAACACATAATCTTTAAAAAAAAAAATTGACAATGAAATAATACATAAAAATTACAAACCCAAATACAGAAATCCTAAATGCATAACCCAAATACATAAAAATCCTTCATTTTTCCTTTTACACTAACACAAAACAACGATTGATCTGCCCTTTACAACCCAAAAGCTACCACTGTTTTAGCCCCTCTAAAACTCCAAAAACAAAACCACAACACACCTGGAAAACCCAACAAAAATCCCTTCTTTTTCCAATCAAGGTGAGGTGAGGGAGGCAGGGAGGAAGGATCGGTGACTGTGGTGAGGTGGAGCGGCGGCACAGTGAGGGAGTCAGAGAGGAAGGATTGTTGTCTGTGGCGAGGTGGAGGAGTGGTGGCGCGGTGAGGAACGGAGCAAAAATGGACTGTTGAGGTGGAGGAGAGACCGGGGACAGCGAGATGGAGGAGGGCGGTGACAGAAAGTAACAAGTAATAGTGGGAGTGAGGGAGAGGGAAAGGGAGAGAGAGGCGGTTGAGAGTGAGTGATCTAAAATGAAAAATAAGATTAGGGTTAGGAAAGTTAGTATTTATAGTTAGGGTTTTTATTTATTTTTAATAAATAAATAAATATATATATACGGGTCGGGTATGCATAATACCCGGACCCGACCCGAACCCGAACCCGATACGGGTTTTATTTCTAAAACCCAAACCCGCCCCATTTGCTTCGCGGGTCGGGTTTTACCTGACCCATTAGGGTCGGATCGGGCCGGGTACCCGCGGGTTGGGCCATTTTTGCCATCCCTAATAATGTGTATTTGTGATTTGAGTTTATCTTGGCATAATATTTCGGACCCCAACTCAAAATTCTTGGCTTCGTCATTGTACACAATATTGGAACTCACTTGGATGTGAGGTATTCAAACCTCTAAATAGAAGATATCTAAGAAACACACTTTTAGAAATCCTCTAAAAGGTCTAGATATCATGTTTCCAAACTAATTAAGAGATTGTTTTACATTACCAAATGGTTTATGTATATCACATTACCAAATGGTGAATGTTTGATATACACAATAATAGAAATCTCTTGCATGTAGGGTTATCAAACCTCCAAATAGTGGATATCTAAGACATACCATTCTTTTTTATTTTTGGCTGAGAAATCATTATTTTTCAAATCCTCTAAAAGGTTTGAATAGCATGTTTCCAAACTAATTAAGAGATTGTATGAACTTTCTAAACAATGGACGTTTGATATACACAAAACTATAAATATATTGGATGTGAGTGTCCAAAAGTCCAAAACATCTAAACAGTTAATAAAAAAAAAAAAAGAGAGTCTAAACAGGGGATATCAAGATACATACCTCTGAAAATAATTGGAATGTCTTTTGACAAATTTGATTACTTTCTTTGCCCATGTGGCAGGGAATGTGTAATTTAAATAAATAATAAAATTTTATTTATTATTTCGTTAGAGTCACGTAATAATAAATTACTAAGAACACGTTTGGTAAATTGTAACGATAATTATATAGGAATAAGAATAGGTATTACAAGTAATACAAGATGCTGTAATGTAATACTTATTATTATTCATTTGTTTGATAACAATACAATAATAGAACCCTAAAAACAATGGATTGAAAAGAATTTTAAATCAAACTTAAGATATATTTTAAGAAATATATTACTCATATAATTATATTTCCTAAAAAATAATATTTTTTAATACAAAGGCACACCACAACTCCACTTAAAAGCCATGGTAACTTTTAAGGGAGTGTGGGGCAAGTTATACTACACACAACACACTCTCTTAAGTAATGTGGGACAATTACCCATTCTTTTTTCCCTCTCCCTTGTGTGTGTGTGTTTGTTTCTCAAATTTTTATTTATTTTTTTAATTTGAAAGAGAGATTAGTTATTTTTTATGATTTTTTATTTTCATAATTGTTATGTACATATGAAAAGTTTGTTTATTTGGAAATATATTAATTTTAGAAATTAATACACATATTAGAGAATAGCTATTACAATCCTTTTAGAGATGAATAATTATTTCTCATTTTAAATAATAACTATTTATAAGGAATAACTATTCATTGTAATAAAAATATAACTAAACTACTGAATAGCTGAAATAGTAATAACTATTACATTATAATATCTATTACTACCAAACGTACCCTAATATTTTAAGGGTTAGGTTAGGGCACACATTAACAAATCTATTTTTGGAAAAATTTTATTGAAAATTGAAAAAGTTGTCAAAACATTTTCAATTTTCGATAAACTTTTTCCAAAATTAGTTTACTATTGTGTGCCCTAAAGTAGGTAACAATTTCAAGACTTTCCTATAATAATAATTATTTTCCAAAAGTAACAAAGCTGATCTTATCTTATGATCTTTGCTAAAAAAAAAGAAAAATAAAAAGTAACAAAGCTGACTATTGTGTGTCCTAAGGACACACATTAGTCAAATCCCTATTTTAAAGCAAAGTAGGTAACAATTTCAAGACTTTTCTATAATAATAATTATATAGCTGACTATTGTTAGGTAACAATTTCAAGACTTTCCTATAATAATAATTATATTGTGTTCCCTTAGGGCACACATTAGTCAAATAAAAAGAAAAATAGAAAGTAACAAAGCTTATTATTGTTAGGTAACAATTTCAAGACTTTTCTATAATAATAATTATATTGCATTAGTCAAATAAAAAGAAAAATAGAAAGTAACAAAGCTGACTATTGTGTGCCCTTAGAGCATCAGCATTGAAGAATGCTACTCTATCTTATTTTACCATCCCAAAAAACTACTTTATCAATTATACCATACTATTTTACAATACACCCTACGTCCCAAAACTCTATTATTTTACTTTTTCATTAAAATATTATTTTTTTAATTTTTCTTTATTATTTATTTCCAATTATCACTTTTGCAAAATGGCATGGTATTCTTCAATAGAATAAAAAATATATTTTTTTTTAGAATATTGCTACAGTGCAATTATAACTTTAGAATTGTACCATAGCACTATTGCAAAAAAATTTGCAATAATGAAGTTTACAATTTTTTAATGCAAACATTTTTTAGCTATGAAATGCCAAAAAGTCCTTAGATATGGCATTAGCATTCTTCAATGCGGATGCTCTCAGGCACACAATTGTCAAATCCATATTTTAAAGCAAAGTAGGTAACAATTTCGAGAGTTTCCTATAATAATAATTATTTTCCGAAAGTAACAGAGCTGATCTTATCTTATGATCTTCGCTAAAAAAAAGAAAAATAAAAAGGAAATTGATATCGTTTACCCCGTCCGATTCTCAGATTGGTATCTCAACGCATCAGCTTGATGGCTGAATCTTCCGGGTTTGATCCTCAGCTTGCTCTTTCTCACAAATTCCCTGAGGTACTTGATCCCTTTTCTCGCACTCCTAACTTTTTAGCTTAATTCTTGTTTCTGCGTAATTCAACTAAGATTAGGGGTTATTTTCGGCTCGCCTAATAGAAGCATATTATAGAACTTACAAGCTTTTGTGGCATCTGTTTTACTGTAGAAATAAGAAAGTACATGATCTACACATTAACGCTCCGTTTTTTTAAGCGGAAAACATTTTTCCTGCGTTTGCTGATATTTGGTATTACTCGTCCAAACATTTCCTATGCTGTTTACCAGGTGAGCCAGTATCTGTCTGCTCCACGATCGACTCACTATGCTGCTGTTCTGCGCATTCTTCGATACCTAAAGGGCACTCTCTTCCATGGTCTTTTCTACTCTGCTCAGTCTCCTCTTATTCTCCGTGCATTTTCTGATGCTGATTGGGCAGGAGATCCCACTGATCGCAGGTCCACCACTGGTTATTGCTTTCTTCTTGGTTCTTCTTTGATTTCTTAGCGAAGCAAGAAACAAACTCATGTGGCCCGCTCCAGTACTGAAGCAGAATATCGTGCCCTTGCTGATACCACATCTGAGCTCCTTTGGCTACGATGGCTTCTCAAAGACTTAGGTGTGTCTACATCCTCTGCTACTCCTCTTTATTGTGACAACCAGAGTGCTATTCATATTGCTCACAATGATGTCTTCCATGAATGGACTAAACACATCGAGATCGATTGTCATTTTATCCGTTACTATCTTGTCCATGGTGCTCTCAAGCTGATCTCAGTCTCCTCTAAAGATCAACTTGCAGATATCTTCACCAAGTCACATCCTAAGGGACGCCTTCGTACTTTGGTTGACAACCTCAAGCTGGTCTCACATCCACCTTGAGTTTGAGGGGGGCTGTTAACGTGTATAGTATTATGGGCTTTAGGCCCAAACTAGATTTCTTGTACTACACTCTTACTTGTACTGCACTCATATGCCTCTTATATAAAGGCACTTATGTGTATTCTTTTACTGTGAAATACAATACAATAATTCAGTATTTCTAACATGTATATTGAACGTGTTTAGTTGAAATCAAATTTTTTCTACTAGATATTTTTTTACATGAGCTTACGTTTATCGCATATCTTATGTTGTGAGTTAAAGCTTTATGTAACTTCTTGTTATTGCTGCTTTTATTCTATTTCTACATGCATTTAATGGGTTTGTTCATGATTTCAGGATAAGACATACTATTTAGTATTATTTTCTAGTATTAGGTATTAATTTCCAATTTTTGGTCTGCAGTTTCTCAAAACTAATAATACTATTGGAGTTTATGATGGGGTTTTGAGAAGTCTACGGTCACCATACAAAACACGTTCTATACCGGCGTTTTGCCCCCAACGGTTTCCAAAACTTCCGGTATAGGTGTATAGCCACTATACACCTAGGTCTATAACGGCAGTTCTACAACAGAGGTATATTAGGTTCTTGATGTCATTTTCGTGAATGTATTCGTAGAAACTATGTGAGGCGAATAAACGTTTTTCAAACCAAGAAGAAATACATATACTGTTGGATCCAGAAGTCATGTTCAAAATGCTGATAACGTCGTAAAAACTCTACTTCTTAAATGTTAAATGATTTAAATTTGTTCTATAGTTTTAGCTATATAGCTTGTAGTTACATGATGTCATAGATATTGCTTTCATCCATAGATATTGCTTTTATCCGCATGAACTTTATGGGTAGCTATACTACAAAGATGATGGCAACTAAACTTAAACGCGTCTTCACCATATAACTATTTTAATAAATTTAATGACTATGTTGTTGGAAAAAGAGAAAAGGGCGCCGATAGAGTGTGCGGAGTTTTATAAAGTAGTATATACCCACAAAGATAGGACTCCTGTCACCCAAAAAGCGACAAAATATTGTAAGTATTATCTACAGTTTACATGTATCCTTGTTGATTCACTTATCCTGACAAACAAAAGTATCATTGTTGATTATAAATAAATGGATTGTAAGTATTATCTAGATTTCTAATATATTATTTTGTTTGTGAATATTAGGAAGGGATGGAAGAACTTTTGAATGTTCCTGGAACACAATTGTATGGAGAGACCAATGGTGGAGGAATCCTATGGACAAGTGATGATGCATTTGGTCAAGCGATGGGCCCAGAGTGCCCTGAAGATGTACGTGGGAGTGGGTTTTGGAAAAACCCCATCTTGTAAAATTAGAAGGAACCTTGAAGAGTCTAGTTCTTCTCCACCCCATCCAATGAAATGCAACAAAATTTAAGGAGATGGAGACTGAGATAGCATCTCTGAAGGAGAAACTATGCAATTACGAAGAAATAAGGTCTGAAATGTGGCAATTAAAAAAAATAATCTCAAATTAGCCAACAATCATCACGATTTACTCAAGTCAAAATTTTAATGTTTTGCAAATGTATTTAATGTATTCAATTGGTAATAGATTAGTCTTATTGTGTTATTTCATTAGTAACGTTGTTGTTAAATTAACTTTTAACCTTGACTTTATTATATTTAGGATGGTGATGATGCGAATGGCCATTCTCTTGCTACACAGAATCAATCATTATTCATCATGGGAATCTCATTAGGAAATATGTCGCTTGTGGTTTTTTTTGGGTTTACGGACTATTTAGTTATCTTGTTGTATTGAATGTATAAAATAGTTTGCAACTTTGATACAACATTTGGGATGTCTTCTTTTGGGCATAAAAATTATTATAGCATGTTATTTTATTATTGTATTGTATTAATTTGATAGTTTGAAACAATGTTATGAATACCGTTTCGGTGCTCATTTCGGTTTGTCTATTGGAATGAAATATTTCGGTACCGGATTGGTATTGGGTTGTTTCAGCATACTATTTCGGAGTTACCTTTTTTATACTTTTATTTATTTATAATTTTATATACTTATATTTCCTTATATATAATTGGTCAAAATCAATATAATTTATTGAGTCTTAAAACTATAAGTCCATATTTCAGCTAATATATCAATTTCAAGTCTAAAAATCTACCAAATAAATATAATAATACTATTGATTCTCAAAAAAAATATATATATATATATATATTAAAACAATTTTACTATTAAAATATTCTAAAAAAAACTACTATTAAAAAACCAAAATATAAAAGCTAAAGTTAAATATTAAAATAGTTTTATTATTTATATGTTACGTGTGAACCCACGTAAACAAAGCAACTTTTTGTCAAGTCTCTTTGTCATTTCCAACACCTAGTCACGTGCTAGGTTCACAAAACAAGGAAGAAAAAAACAAAACTAGGCAATGAAAATTCAAAATAGAATTGAAGAAGGACCAGCGGACGAAAAGAAAGAAGAAAAAGAAGAAAAAGAAGATGAAGCAGCAGTAGCAGCAGCTGCCTCTGCCATGGCCTGGGTTCATTCCGGCAATTGTCGACATGGTGGAAACCTGCTGTAAAGGGATGAATATGTGAGCCATTCAACTTGTAAGGATTGAAAGTAAGATGAATTGCGATGGGTGGCTCTATTCAGGTAATAGCCATTAAAACTTGAAAAGGCAAATTTTTTTTGCATATATCAGTCGATTCAGTACCGGCCGAAATATGTCTACCGGCCGAAATTCACCGAAACAGGCCGAAATGGCCGGAATGAACCGAAATTTGGTCCGAGGTGGAACAAGAGGGTGATTCGTACCGGTTTAAGGACTGGTACGAAATTTTCCGGCCGGAACAGAATGGTATTAATAACAATGGTTTGAAATGTCCAATCCTTTATTTAGTATTGATTTTTGTTTAGCTATAAATAGTTTGACAAAACAAAATGCAGGGAAAATATTTATGCCTAGGAAAAAAAAAACTATAGTGACGGTTTTAAACCACCACTAAAGTCTAAATTAAAAAAAAAGGACCTATTTGTGGCGTTTTCAAACCGCCGCTAAAGCCTATATTAAACAAAAAAATACCTATAGCGGCAGTTTCAAACTGCTGAGATAGCTTGCTTGGGCTATTTCAACAGTTTGTCAAAATTGATGGTATAGGTTCCCAAAACTATCGAAACCTGTACGGGCGGTTTGAAAAGCACCAGTATATATATAGCCCATCCGGGTCTATTGTGTCACTTCTTGACCAATACTAAAAAGTGTAGATTATACCTATTGCGGCGGTTTCGAAACACCAATATAGATCAATTTTTTGTAGTGGGTATCTTAGAGTCTAGTCAAAAGTGTTGCAAGTATGTGGTTTTCATCTTAAAAAAAAGTGTTATGAGTAGGTGTAAACTCATTCTTCTTGAGTCAATTGCTTTGGGGCATGTTACTCCATAGTAGTTTTTCTTTTAAAGACGTTATCTATGGATATTTCCACTTCCTTATGAATTACCTTTTTTTTTTTATCGTTTTATTACATTGATTGAGAATTAGAAGTAATTCCCTGCATGACTAAATGCATATATCGGGTCAATATTGATTTCTATAGTTTGGATGATATCTTGACCAGCCAAGGAAAAAAGAGAGAATGATTTCCCAAGTAAGAGTGAAGTTTTTCATCATTGATATGCTTATCATCTATCGAAATGTCTAGAACCACCGATTTTCACACAGAAATTTTCACATTTTCTCACAACTTTTTTTATTTATTTTTTATTGTTGTGGACTTAAGTGAAATAAATTGTGAGAGTGGTGTGGAATATTTTGTATAAGTTTTTGGTATCCCTAACAAATTAAGCTCATCATTTATTGTAATTCATGATTGGAGAATTTTCCAATAATTTTGTAATATTTTGCTTCAGAGAGGCTCCTCTTAACTCTTAAGGGTATTATGCATGGTTAATACAAAATAATTTTTATATTGAACAGAAAGGAATTGCAACAAATTTGCAGCAGAAAGAAGAAAATTCCAAGGCTTGGGTTATCAATTTTATGTAGGACATTCTTACATCCATGGATCGGGGCTAAGGTTGTTGTTCTGTCAAGTGCAAAGAAAATTCTAAGAATTATATATCGAATCAGGCAACAATGGCCTCCAAGTCCTATATAAAAATTTATTTCGGTCCTGGCTTGTGCAAGTTTCTCTCTTTTGTACCCCAAAAAAAAAAAAAAAATCACAAAATCACAACATTGTTCCAGAATAATAAGCTAAGGGTAGTACTAATATTTGTTGCACATAAGCTATTGAGAATGAGAAATGCTATGTTCACAATAATTTTACAACAAATTATAAGTGTCAAGTTGTTATTGGTTATTACTGGTAAGGTAAAAAAAATTTCCATGGTAGGTTTAAATAGAACCAATAATAATTAACCACTTATGATTTGTTGTGAAAGTGTTGTAAAAATGTTGTGGATGTAACACTTCTCTAAGCTATTACATACAATTTTACATACACCTCATTTTTTAACTAAAACCATGATTTGAAGTCACAATTTCCAAGTTCAAAATCGTGACTTAATTTAAATCACTGTTTCGGTTAAAAAATGAAGTAGGTAAAACTGTATATAATAGTTTGAATGTAATAATTACATGCTAGGGGTAATATTAATACATGAACTATAAGATTCTAGTGATGTGATTTTCTCATTTATATATATATTTCAACTAATTCCCTTGGCTTGAATGCATGACCCCCCATTCACCTAATACATACCTTGCATACATGCGCAAGCCATTGTGTATTCTTGATTCGCAGTAGTCCAATGTTTATGTCAAATATCAAGAGGTTGTAAGTACGGAAGAAGAGGAAGCCTAACATGAGAAAAAAGAGTCTGTCAGTTAAGCCAAGGTTGACTTGCCTGGGAACCAAAGAAGGATTCTAGACTATGTCAAACACTAGAAATCTCTCCAAGGAATTAGGCAAGTCATCCTTGGCTACCAAACAAGACTCTTATCTTCATGTAAGATCTCCCTTCCTCTTAAGCTCGAAGCAATCTTCAATGTACGGGGCATATAATACTATCAAAATTAAGCTTAACTGGGGAAGAAGAAAAAGCCTAGCATGAGAGAGAAGAGACTTTCAGTTTAGCCATGGTGACTTGCGTTGGAACCAAACGAGATTATAGCTAGCTAGGCAATGCTGAAAGCTAGCTTGAACCTCTTGAAAGTAGCAGGCAAGTCATCCTTGGCTATCAAACAAGACTCTTATCTTCATGTTAGACCTCACTTCTGTTAGGCTTTGTAGAGCCTAGTTGTGTTTGATCTAGTTGACGACCCAAATAATGTTGCATGGTTTTTTAATGGGAGATTTTCTGAGGCTTAGTCCATTTGGCCCAAGCCAGAGCGAAAATTTTTTGGCTCGTTTTGTAGCCCATTGTGAATCCTGTGCTAGGATGTAAAAACCGTTTTTGGTGATTAGGGTTTTATTGTGTTGTTGTCGTCTTGAGAGAGTGTGAAAAACTGTAGCCGCACTTTGTATTTTTCCAGATAATAGTAAAATCCCTGCAACTCCGTGGACATAGGCAAATTGCTGAATCACGTAAATATTGTCTTGTGTATGTGATTGTTTTCTTTGACGTGTGTTTTCTCTATTTTTTGTTTCTCACAGGTTGGGAATTTTGGGTTAATTCCTTACAACTTCCTCTCAAATATTCTTGCTCCAATGACAAGTCCTGGAGTTTCAATTTATAGGCAATGAAAGAATAGAAGACTAGATTCCAATCGCTTCAATTAGCAAGTTCCTCACCAATTTGCCCCATGTAGAAGGTTTCTTTTATCTTTGCATAATCTTTTCCTCTAATCAAGTGCAGTATTTGGCTGCCCATAACAGAATATATTCCCCCCAGTTGAGGAGACCCAAATCAATGTATTATTTTCATGTAGCTCAACCGTGAAGAAAGAATTTCCACTATAAGAAAACTATGCACCTGCTGATCGAATATGGTACTTGTCACATGGCTTCTTGACCAGGCTACTTGTAGTGAATCCTGACTGAGCTGACCTTAAGTTCCTTCGAAGGACACATAGCAAAAAGAGATAAGATATGCCAGACAGGCTTGGCCAAATTTGGCATATCATTGCTATCAAGAATTAAAAATAAAAATGACATATCATTCAGCTTATAATTAAGGAAAGAAAAAGCATATTAATTCACGAAAAGGTGAGGGTTTTATTAATGGCATAAATCTTGTTAATTTATTTCCACATTTTCAGAATATCTCAATATTCCTCGAGGAATGTTTAAATCTCAGTAGTCAGCATATCCTTTTCTCTAAAAATGTAGTTTTCTTTTCTTTCTTTTTTGATAACCGGTCAGAAAAAAATGTAATTTTCCAATGACCAGTAATTTGTAACACCGAATTTATTGTAGAAATCTAACATGCATCAATGTAATTCTGGATCACAATCCACATCTTAAACCATTCGATTGGCTGTTGAAAGTGGAAAATAAAAAGATAAAGAAAATTATGTAGTTAAAGATGAAAATTGAAATGTGTAAAAGAACTTAATTTATAGTAATACCTTAACATGTACCATTCATGTATATCGAAGTATGCAATAAAGTCGAGCTTGCTCGTCTTCGAGCGTTGGTCATGATGTATGTCTTATCTCTGCACACATCTCTGTTGGCCTGTTGCTCATGTATTTGTTGGGTGCACGTGACACCCTCAGATTCCATCACACATGTTGGAAAATTTAGACCCCGGTTGATAGAATTAACAAGTTTTAAACCCAAGTTGTTAATTAGATTAATTATGAATAAACCTTGTTAAAACAAACAAACATCAATATCATGTCAATAATGAATGCAGCAGAAAAGTAAATAAGACAAGATATGATGACCTAGGAAAACCAATAAAACAAACTAGTTTCATAGTAAAAAACCTGGGGAGAAACCTTCCTGAAAAGCAATCCACTATAATGAAAAGAAGTTTCAGATCTAGTACAAAACCTTTGTCCCTAGACTCTATAATCCCCGTAGATAAACTCATAGCAGAAACCTTTTACCGCTTCAGAAGCTTTGAACTCTTCAATATATGAACGCCACCCTTTGATGCACGAATCCCAGTAAGTGACTAACCAATTGTGCAGATCCCAGTACGCGAATTCAATCACCAACTAGAAGAAGATTGTTGGCTGCAAAGTTCTTCACTTCATCAACAATGAAGATCAAGAAGCACTTGGTTACAAAACTCTAAGGTGCAAAGACGCAGTAGCTTCTTTTAGAGAGAATAAAGCATCGGTCACCTTTTGTATATGTTCTCCTTGTATTCTCTTATGTGACGGCCTCTAAAATAAGCCTTATATAGGTCTAAGGTTATGAGAAAAGAAACCCTACACATACATGTCATTATGGGCAAAAAATCAAATCTAGAAATCTGAATTTCGTAAGGCTCAGTAATTCTCGATCGATCGAGGAGGTGTCGAGAAGGTGTCGAGAAACATCTCGATCGATCCACCAGGTGTCGAGGAGCTATCGAGGAGACAGAAGATTTCTCTATCGATCGATCAGTTATCGAGAATGTGTCGAGATTGTGATAAGAAACACCTTAAGAGCTCGACAGATAGCCAGGTGTCGAGGAGGTGTCGAGCAACTATCAAGCAGCTATCAAGTTTTAAAATTCAGCACTTTCTCACTTGATTCTTGGACAGACTTGCATGTCTTTAACACTTGAACTTGAAACAAAGTTTCTTGAAGCATCAAACACATCCTAGATCTACCTAAATACAAGTAAAGTACTTTTTGTCAAAGGATAAGCCAATTACATAAAATATGTCCTTAACAATTTCCCCCTTTGGCAATCTGTGACAAAACCACAACAAACAAATGAACACATGAAAGAAGTCATAAATCACTCAACTCATATTCACTTGTTGAATACAATAAAATCTATCCTAACACAAACTCTTGAAAAACTTTGCAAGAAGAGAGTTTATGGCAAGAAGACTTTGACAACCTGTATTTCTGAAACATTTTAAACAAAACTCATCACGGCATCTTAGTGTGAAACAGAAATAATAGATTGCATACAAGAAATAAGAAACATGTGTATAAAGATAGAAAAGAAACAACACATGTAGAGATAGGTGAAGAAGAACATACATCATCATATATATATCAAAGATATGCACAATGTATGTAAACATGGTCATAAGACCGGTGTACAAAAAGAAGGAAGTAAGCACTCCCCCTAACAAGATGAAACATATCTCCCCCTTACAAAGGAATGTATTTCTCCCCCTAACATGTAGAATCTAAAAAGAAACCACAAAGTCTCCACAATTTCTCCCCCTTTTTATCATGATTGACAAAGGGTACAAGAAGTTAGAAAACTTCACCCGAGAACCATAAAGATGATCAAGGAGACACAAGAAATCCATATAAATGCATGAATGTAACGAAACAAGATGCTATGGATGACAAGATAATAGAAGGATGCAAAACATGTGAAAAACAAATCTCTCAACAAGAAAAATGTGAAGCACATAGATCCTAAAACACACACACACACACACTAAACAAGTCTAACCAATTTTATATTTTCAAAAACAAGTCAAGACAGTTTAGTGAGCATACATTAACATATGTAAACCTTTGTGATGGCCAAATCACATTGTACCTGCACATGTATCAAGAGTAGTAAAGAATATTGCGTGTTGTGTGTGAAAAACATTGCAAGATTGCATAAGTGTATACATGTTATGATGATTTGAGATATGAGAAAATCACTTTAACTCACAAACAATCATAACTGCTTGATGGAGACTATCACCTTCGAGGTACATCCTATAACTCCCACATCTCCTAGAATACACGCTTGCAATCATATTTAAAGCATTTTTGATCCTTTTGCTTTTCATTTTTCTTTACATATTTTATTTAAGTAAATCATGCATAGGCATATAAGAGAGAGAAAAGAAAATACCCAATGATGGTAAGCATTTGACATTCCAATTTTTTTATGCCGAAGCACACAAATGTCATTGACACTACACTTTTGCTATGCCGAAGCATACAGGTGTCATATTATGATTGGCGGGCAACAGTGGTGAGATGGTTATTTATTTCTTTCTCTTAAGATTTTCTAATCATTCCCGTCAAAAAGAGTGATACGAGTGTTAAGTATAAGAGATAACTTAATCTTACTCATCACAAACAAGAGCCACAAAGCTCACTTGCTTAGTTGTGCATAGAGATGCTCATCTAAGTTACAAGAGATACAAGGTTTAGAAAACTTTGTTTCATTGGCCATCCAAGGTACACAAGTACCAATGTACACAAAACACACTATTTTTGTATTTTTCTAATTTTTCCTTTTTTTATTTATTTTGAAAAAAAAAAAAAAAAAAAAAAAAAAACTAAACAACCAGACAAAAACAGACAAACAACATGATAGCATGAAAGAAAGATGCATATGCATGAAGGCATGATAGAAAGATGCAGATGCATGAAAGCATAATTCCAAAACAGATAAGAAATCAAGCAAAGAGAGTCCTACTTTAGATAGAAAGAATTAAAGCAGAGGACAAACACAAAAGACAATTAAGTCTTAGGCTCCTTTCTCACCCACACAGCACGAGTCTTTGGCCATAAAGATGAAAAGACACGTGTCCTAGTATGTCTACTAAAGGACATAGAAGAATTAAAATTCTCCTGAAATTGAGTTAAAAAGCTCAAGACTTTTAATAACTCTCCAAACAAAAGTGTAGGTCCTTGAGAGGAAACCTGTGACCGTTTGGACAATTGCTTATGAGGATACAACTTAAAACAATTAGGACGAATGTGTCCAGAAGCACCACAATGGTGACAAACATGAGGTCTAACAAAGGATTTAGAATTAGCCAAAATAGTTTTGGATTTCATACCTTTATCACCTTTCTCAGATTAGGGCACACAGACAGTCCTTGATCCAGAAGCCGTGGAAGAGGAGGGACCGGAGGAGACAGCATATCCTAAGCCAGTCTTATCAGAACTAGGCTTTTGAGCATTCAATACCTCATCAAGCTTTGCAATAGACATCCTCTCTATTTAAGTTCTAGCTTGACTAAGCTCAACCTCAAAATTCTTGACCTTCTCTTTTAATGAGGTGTTCTCTCCCCAACAAGAGTCTCAACTAATCTTGTAGTCTCATCTAGTTTGACTAACAGATCAGCATTTTCAGTTTTTACCTCATTAAGCTCTTTTCTACAAAGATGAGAAGTCTTTTCATATTTTATGAATTCAATGCATAGCTTATCATAGGCTTCCTGAAGGGTCATCTTCTTAGGTACTTCATCATCAGAAGAATCCTCACTGTCACTAGCACTCTCCACAATCACCTTATCGGTTGAGGCAGCAAAGGCCATAATGTGACGACATTCATCCACATACTCATCGGAAGAGTCATCCTCAGTATCACTCCAGGTGGCAACCAACCCTTTATCTTTTGACTCCTTGATCTTTTCCTTCATGAGGTAGTTTGGGCACTCTATCCTCATATGACCAAAATCTTTGCACTCATGGCATTGGATGAGGGGTTTCTCATTCTTGCCCTTCCTTAAGGATTTAGATTTCCTAGGAGGTTTGCCCTTATCTTTTTTCCTGAATTGAAGAAGTTTGATAATCTCATCAGTTATGAAGGTTAGATCCTCATCCTTATCATCATCTTCATCTTTATCTTCGCTTTCATCTTCATCTTCAGAGCCCTCAATCTCTTCCTCTATACCCTTAAGAGCCAAGTTTCTACTCTTTCCACATTTTCCCATTAAACCTAATCTTATCTCATAGGTTTGAAGGTTCCATACAAGCTCAGTCAAAGGAATTTGATCAATGTCCTTTACTTCTTCAATGGCAGTGATCTTAGCATGGAATCTTTTAGGTAAGGACCTAAGGATTTTCCTAACAATTTTGGATTCTGCAATAGATTCTCCAAGATTGAAGGCAGAATTCACAATATCCATGAGTTTAGCATAAAACTCATCAAAGGTCTCATCCTCCTCCATCCTTATTTCTTCAAAACTACTAGTGAATCTTTGAAGCTTCACAGTCTTTACTGCCTGGGTACCTTCATAGGTGGTTTCAAGAATGGTCCATGCTTCCTTAGCAACTTCCGTGGATGATATTTTCTTGAATTCCTCATTGGTCACCCCACAAAACAAAGCATTCAAGGCCCTACTGTTGAAATTTGCCGCTATGATTGTTGCATCATCCCAATCCACCGGCGCTTCCTTTGGCTTAATCCAGCCAACTTCAACAGCTTGCCATACCTGTTCACCTAGAGCCTACAAAAAAACTTTCATACGAACTTTCCAGTACGCATAATTAGTTCCATCAAATAAAGGAAGAATCAAAAGAGATTGTCCACGATCCATGACAATAGGGGTCAAGGATCACACTCAGGAAATTAATCCAATCAGAGTGTACCCGCTCTGATACCACTTGTTACGAAATTTAGACCCCGGTTGATAGAATTAACAAGTTTTAAACCCAAGTTGTTAATTAGATTAATTATGAATAAACCTTGTTAAAATAAACAAATATCAATATCATGTCAATAATGAATGCAGCGGAAAAGTAAATAAGACAAGATATGATGACTCAGGAAAACCAATGAAACAAACTAGTTTCATAGTAAAAAACCTGGGGGAAAACCTTCCCGAAAAGTGATCCACTATAATGCAAAGAAGTTTCAAATCTAGTACAAAACCTTTGTCCTTAGACTCTACAATCCCCGTAAATAAATTCACAGCAAAAACCTTCTACCGTTTCAGAACTTATGAACTCTTCAATATATGAACGCCACCCTTTGATGCACGAATCCTAGTACGTGACTAACCAATTGCGCGGATCCCAGTACGCGACTTTAATCACCAACTAGAAGAAGATTGTTGGCTGCAAAGTTCTTCACTTCATCAACAATGAAGATCAAGAAGCACTTGGTTACAAAACCCTAAGGCGCAAAGACGCAGTAGCTTCTTTTAGAAAGAATAAGGCATCGGTCACCTTTTGCATATGTTCTCCTTGTATTCTCTTATGTGACGACCTCTAAAATAAGCCTTATATAGGTCTATGGTTGTGAGAAAAGAAACCCTACACATATATGTCATCATAGGCAAAAAATCAGATCTGGAAATCTGAATTTCGTAAGGCTCAGTAATTCTCGATCGATCGAAGAGGTGTCGAGAAGGTGTCGAGGAACATCTCGATCGATCCACCAAGTGTCGAGGAGCTATCGAGGAGACAGAAGATTTCTCGATCGATCGACCAGCTATCGAGAAGGTGTTGAGATTGCGATAAGAAACACCTTAAGAGCTCGACAGATAGCCAGGTGTCGAGGAGGTGTCGAGCAGCTATCAAGCTTTAAAATTCAGCACTTTCTCACTTGATTCTTGGACAGACTTGCATGTCTTTAACACTTGAACTTGAAACAAGGTTTCTTGAAGCATCAAAAACATCCTAGATCTACCCAAATACAAGTAAAGTGTGTTTTGTCAAAGGATAAGCCAATTACATAAAATATGTCATTAACAACACATATTTGTCAAAGCTCATTTATGAGCTTGTTCCAAAAAGTCTTCATAGCTAGCTTTTCCATTTATTAAGAAATGACCAAAACTTGGGAGGTTTGACTTCTCTTAATGAGAAGTGATCCAAAGCGTGTTGGACACGCTGAAGAAAAAGAAAAGAAAAAAGCAAAGGGTCATTCGGCCTAGAATGAAGAGCTGAAGCAAGAGAGCCATTATGAGAAAAACACATGTGAGAGCTTTAGGAGGTGCAGTCCGAAAAGATAGAGAGAAACACAGTGAGAGTGTGAGAGAGTGAAAAAGAAAAATGAGACTTTTTTCTTTGCTCAAGTTACACACAAGGAAGATAAATTGGTGGGGTTCTCATGGAGTTTTTGAGTGCTACAACCATGGAGAGTTGGAGTATTCAGAGGAAGATTTTGCTACTAGCTTTGTGGTGAGATTGTATTTACTCCTTGAGATTTATTTGTTATATATCCAATTTATTGTGGACACAAGTTTAGCATAAACTTGATAGTTGTAATCTCTATTTCATAATGGATATTTTTCGGAGCTGCCCCATGGTTTTTCCCTCTACACTAGAGGTTTTTCACATAAGATTTGGTGTTATTGTGTGGTTGTGTTTATGTGGTGCTTGTTGAAATTTTTGTTTCCATAATATTGCTATTGCTTGGTAGTTATATATTTTAATTCACACATAGACATTGAGGGGATTAGGATTTTTCCCCAACAGTATTGTGTATGAGCTCCTCTCTCTTTCTCTTATGCCTTTTTTGTTCCTCTTTTTTTCTTTTTCTTTTTTCTTTTTTTTTCAAATCTAAGAGCATCCACAGCAATGAAGCTAAAAATTTAGCTATTTAACTCCACCAAAAGTTACTTTATCTATTTTACCTACACACATGCTGCAGTAGTATATCTATTTTAGCTTTCAACACAATAAAATAATATAAATATCGCAATAAAATAATATATCCCCTACAATAAAATTATATATCCCACTACCCAAAAAACATCCACAGCACCAACCACAACCACCTCTACCATCAGCCACACCCACAACCACCACCACCACCACCACCACCAATCCACAGTAGGAAAAAAAAAAAAAAAAAAAAAAAACCATCAATCGAAATCTCTAATCTTTTTCCTCAACCCAGACCAAACAAAATAAAAAATCACCAATCACAGAGCTAGGCTTCAGTGAGGAGAACAGTGTCGGCATGGGTCTGATCGACGGAAGAGAAGTGGGTCTGAGGCGGATGGGTCTGATCGGCGGAAAACCAAAGCAATGGGCTGAGGAAGGCAGCGACGGCTTTGACGATGAAACCCAGGGAAACCCAGAGCTTGGATCGACGATGAAACCCACGAAATCCAGAGAAACACAGGATTGTCGGCGTTGGGTGAGTGTTGAGATGGAGGACTGGGTAGAGGCGTGGATTGGCGACTTGGGGCTTGGGTCGGCTTGGGCCGGTGACGTTGAGGCCGGCGGAGGCGTGGGTTGGAGACTTTGAGACAAAGAGGTGAGAGTGACTAAGAGAGAGAGAGGCACGAAGTGACTGAGAGAGAGAGAACCACTTTTTATTATTTTAATCTGGCCAGGAGTAAAATATTATTTTTTTTGTTTAGCTCTCAGCTACAGTGCACATCTATCTATAGATGTGCACTGTAGCAATGGAGCTAAAACAAATAAATTAGCTCCACTGCTAGAGCATGGTTTTTAGGTGTTTGAGGAGCTAAAAATACCAATATGGCTTTTTAGCACCACTGCTGTGAATGCTCTAATATGCTATTTTATTTTCAGGAAATGTTTCTTACCCACACCTTGTTGCACACAGTATATATAAATTATTTTTTGAACTAAAATCTTGACTTGAAGTCACAAATTTTAGTTCAAAAGATTTTTTTGGATGGACAGTTCAAAAGCTTAAATGTGTGTAATTTGTGTGTAATAGGGCAGTGTATATATAATAAACATTGTCATTTATTTTACTTCTTAGTAACTTGACTACTTGCCAAAAAAAAGAATGAAACTACCTTGACTGACCTTCTAGATACTATAAAACGAGGAGTAGTATTTGTTACTCACACTCATACCCTATTAGTATATTACACACATTGTTACACATCTATTTTTTGAATTGAAATCATTAGTTGAAGACACGTTTCAAAATTCAAATCATGATTCTAATTCAAAAAATGTGTATAACAGAATGGTCATAACAATTTTTATCCTAAAACAGATGGTTTTTACAAAGGAAGAACTACCCTTGGACCGAGGGGGCAATGGCCCCCCCTAAATTTAAAAAAAAATATATTATAAATATATATATGTGTGTATTAATTTTAGCAATTTTATTCTATAAAATTACATTTTATTTCCCTTTAACAATATCATTAGTTCTTTTAAGAGTAATGCTATACTCACAAACTTTTATAATATTTTTACAAACTTTTTTTGTAGCAAATTTTTATTAGTTCGTGTGGGGTCAAAGAATTTGGCCACCCCGGCCCACTTTATACTAAGCCCAAGGCCCACACTGAGGAAGAAGAAATATCCAAGGACGAACGAAAAAAGTCCTAATTATCAAGAAGCATCGTCGAGGACAACCCTGTCCTCGGCAAACCGAGATCATAGAGAGGGAGAGCCGCACGCCATCAGGGGCAACTTCGTAGAGCATCCCAAGAAAAAGGACAAGTACAGTGGGTCAGCCATAGGAGCCTGGTAGAGGAGCAATTCATGGAGAAACTGTCACCTCTACATTAAATGCCCACAACTACGTCCTGGCCGCATTAATGAGGAAGTGACCCTTGAACATTGCAGCTTTGGTTGCTGCAACTCACAAAAGGTTGAGGACGGCGGCTGATGGGACAAGCACTCAAGTAGTGACCTGCACGATCGACAAATGGAGGGCCAAGATCAACTAAAAGGGAGTATATAATGTAAGAAGTCCTCCAGAAAAGGGATCGGAAGTTGGGAGCAGAAAACACTGTAGCTACTAGTATCATCCTGGTAACCTTTGTAACCAAGCACTGAAGAAGCAATAAGAACAAATAGCTCCTCAAACTAGTGCCCAGGATAGAATTTCATACGTAAAGCCCATTTCCTTAATATTTAGTGCACCTATAACCATGTTTATTCGTTGTTATCTTCACTAAAGCCTAGTTCTTAAACCCATTCTCTTCAAATTTATTGTATTGGGCTAGTTGGGCCTAAGTCCACTCTTCCAATAGAAGAAGTGCTCAAACCCAGTCCCTACAATTGGCGTCGTTTGTGGGAAGAGCTTGTGTGTTAGTGAGTGCAACGGTTAATCATGGTAGGATCAAGCTCCCATCAGCAAGAGTCCCTGGAGAAGACCATTTTAGCGGTGGTGTATGCTACACGAAAGCTTCCCCATAATTTCCAAGAACACACACAATTGTTGTCATAACTCAGCTTCCGCTCAGGTCTACACTTCGAAGTACTGATTACGCGGGGAGGATTGCTAAATGGAGCACAATTCTAGGGGCTTATGACATAAAGTATATGCCCCGTACCTCTGTCAAGGGGCTAGTTCTCGCGGGTCTAGTAGCCCGGTTCGCTGAATTCCCATTGAAGAAAGAAGCCGAGAATCAAGGCATGGATGTAAAATCGGTTGGCACAATCTCCCAGCAAAAACTTCTGTTCTGGAAGGAATATATTGATATCTTTTAATCTCTTGAAGCGGTTAAACAGAACCTTAGCTATGTCGGGTCCTCGAACCTCCTGCTTTAGGGAAATTAACACGCACTGGAATCTCTTGAAGCGGTTAAACAGAACCTTAGCTATGTCGGGTCCTCGGACCTCCTGCTTTAGGAAAATTAACACGCACTGGAATCTTTTGAAGCGGTTAAACAGAACCTTAGCTATGCCGGGTCCTCGAACCTCCTGCTTTAGGGAAATTAACATGCACTGAAATCTCTTGAAGCGGTTAAACAGAACCTTAGCTATGCCGGGTCCTCGGACCTCTTGCTTTGGGGAAATTAACACGCACTGAAATCTCTTGAAGCGGTTAAACAAAACCTTAGCTATGCCGGGTCCTCGGACCTCCTGCTTTAGGGAAATTAACAAGCACTGAAATCTCTTGAAGCGGTTAAACAGAACCTTAGCTATGCCGGGTCCTCGGACCTCCTACTTTGGGGAAATTAACACGCACTGAAATCTCTTGAAGCGGTTAAACAGAACCTTAGCTATGCCGAGTCCTCGGACCTCCTGCTTTGGGGAAATTAACATGCACTGAAATCTCTTGAAGTGGTTAAACAGAACCTTAACTATGCCGGGTCCTCGGACCTCTTGCTTTGAGGAAATTAACACGCAGTGGCAACTTTCTAAGTGTTTAAACTGAATTCAATCATGCCTCGGTCCTCGGACCAGATGATATGGGAATGATAACACTCCATGACAACTTTTCAAGTACTAGACAGAACTAAGGTCTTGCACGGTCCTCAGACTCAAACCTATAGGGAAACTAGCTACTTCTAGAGGATCTAAGTGTTAGACAGAACCAAGGTCTTGCATGGTCCTCGGACTCAAACCTATGGGGAAACTAACTACTTTAATGAAGGTCTAAGTATTAAATAGAAACTAAGCTATGTTAGGTCCTCAGACCACAAACTTAGTAGAAATTAATACCTTGTAAAATCTATTGAAGTATTAAACAAAAACTAAGTTATGTCAGGTCCTCGAACCACAAACTTAGTGGAAGTTAATACCTTGTGAAATCTATTGAAGTATTAAACAGAAACTAAGTTATGTCAGGTCCTCGAACCACAAACTTAGTGGAAATTATTACCTTGTGAAATATATTGAAGTATTAAACAGAAACTAAGTTATGTCAGGTTCCTCGGACCACAAGCTTATTGGAAATTAATACCTTTCGAACTGCATTATGATCCAATTTATAAGTCAAAGTAAATAAATTACATGAGCATCACTTAAAGCATTTTAAGGTACTCAGGACTTGCCTATTATTTAAACGCCTAAGTAATGCCTTAGACTTGAAAGCTTGTTAAGAATTGATAGGTTATAAGTATACCTTGATAATGTTGTGAGTTGACAGTCATAATTTACTTGAATTTTTAGTTAAGAGGTAGAAAACTGTGCCTTCCCTTATATCAGCAAACTTTGCTCTTTTATGGCATATGGTTATGTATGAACAAATAACAGTCAAGATGAGAAACACACAAATGAACGATAAAGTAATAATAACTTATATCAATTTAAAGAAAGGCAAAGTACACATCTCGATCGAACTTGTCTTTAGAAAAAAAAAAAAAAAATCCTCATTACATTAACTTTAACTATTCTGCAAAAGTAAAAGAACTACGGCTTCAATTTTATCTAGAGCTTGACCTTGGGGGCTTTGTCAGCTGCTTCAGGGGGAGCCTCCTTGTCTTTTTCTTTAGAAGCTCCTCCAGCGGGCAAGGTAATTAAGGCTAAAGCTTGCTCAAAACTTTGAGAAGCTGCCCCACCCTTAGGCACCTCTACTGCCTTGTCCGAGGAGGTATCTTATGGAGCTTCAGGCTCTTTGGCTTGCTCCTGTTGACTAGGAGGTGGAGGATTCTGAATTTGGGCTTCCTCGACTAGCTTGGCAACTGCAGGAGTCACTTCCTTTTGATTGGAAGAAAGGTCTGGCACTCGTATGGCTGGAGAGAAGAAGACATTTTCTGGCCTTCTCAGCTCAGAAGAAGCCTCCACCCCAGCTCGGTTGAGGGCTTCTTCCCAAGTTTGAGCACAGTAGGCTCGACATACGGCGGGGACCTCTGCCCGTAGGGCATCTTCCATCTCGGCTACGCCAACGTCGTAGCCATGTTGTTCGGTCTCGTCCCTTTCCTTCTCGGCCTTGTCCTTTGCCTTCTCCGCCTCAGCCTTCGCCTTTTCGGCCTGATCCTTAAGCCTTTGGGCCCCCTCCAACTGCGCCCTGAGGGCTGCCATCTCTTCCTTTGAAGCCTTCAATTGGTCAGTTTTCTCGCGTAGACGCTTCCTCTGGTCCTCGACTTGCCTCTGTACACCCTCCAAGGCCGAGTCAGCACTACGGCGAGCATGTTCTTCGTTGGCCAACTTTTTCTTCAACTTGGCGTTGTTATTTTCAGCAATGGTCAACGTTTGCACAGCTGTTAACCGCCTTTTCCTCTCATCTTCCAATTGTTGATAAACCGTTATTTGTAATTTCCTCAAGCCTGAAAGTGGCTTGGACCGTCTAAAAGAAAGGGATTAGTATCATAGCCCACAAATAGTATATGTCTATAAGAAATAAGTATAAGTAAAAAGAAAAGGGGGTTTAATAGTGTACCATGCCCAGATATCTTTTACAATTGAGGAAGACTTCATTCTTCCTCATACTCCGCAGGTTGATCGTGTCCCTTGGGAGCAGCAAGGCCTCCTCCACGGAAAAGGCAACATGGCACCCATTGCCCCCGTTGAAGTCCCTGAGTGATGCATCATCCCTTAGGGGCGCCCCGCCATGCATAGGCGCTGGGAGCCAGGCTCGTGGCTCTAGAGGCTGAATGTTTACTCACTCCAAGCCTCATTGTGGTGCATGGATGACCTTTTGCTGCTTCGCAGCTCGTTGGGCCTCGTCTTCACGAGTCGGGCGGAGCCTTCCAGCCTCTATCACATCCTTCCCTGTTTGCTCCCTTTTCCTTTTTGGATCAGCAGGTTTAGGTCTCGTCGGTTGAGGAGCAGGGGGAGGAGACTTTGAGGGAGGAGGAGGAAGCTTAGATTGAGCAGACTTCCCAGGTGCACCACTTCCTGGTTGGTCCTTTATCAACTCCATCAAACTTTTCTGGGGCTTTCTTTGGATACCCATTTCTTCTGGTAGGCTCTCGGGAGATAGTGGCCGGTTGAATACTTCGAACTCGTCCAAAGAATCTGTTAAGTCCACGAAACCTTTTTCTTCTTCTTCTTCTTCTTCTTCTTCCTCTTCCTGAGGAACGGGTTGGGATGAGGATGTTCCTACCGAAGGGGTGACCACAGAAAGTGGTTGGGGGCGAGAAGTATCTTTGGAGAATGGGATACCCTCTGGAACAACGAACCCTTAGTAGGTAACACTGATACGACGGAGCTGAAGGTCGCGAGCTTTGATTACGCACTTGGGGGCTTGGAAGGTGAGTGAGAGGGGAGTATATCCAAGGATCAAATGAGCTGCTCGGAGTTAACCGTCAATCTCCTTCACATACACCTCTGCTTGCAGGATCCTATCTAAGCTCACCTTGTTAACTAAGCTGAGTTTGGGTTTGGTAGCACGCTTATCTGCAAATTCATTGAAATAGAAGGGGGTTTCATTAGAAACAAGGACATTTAGACCCGAAAAAGAAATGTAAACCAAAATTCGAGATCTATGGCTATACCCCCACCTGGTTCTCCCTCCTCAGTTAGACAGGGTAAGCCATCATGCCATGCCCTAGAAAAGATCAGGAAATCCTCCTTTATATTTTTGTTTGAAGTGGGAAGGTTTTTTTAAGCGGAAAACATTTTTCCTGCGTTTGCTGATATTTGGTACAGTGGAAAACGCAAGTCAAAGGAAAAGACGAGCAATAGAGAGCGGAAAACGTTTTCCGCATACAAATTTAATTGTTTGGTGGCAAATGTTATCTAGCTTGTTTTCAAGGTTGCTACCAAACATAGGAAATGAGTCATTTTACTATGTTCCTTAGTTGGAGTAATGGTTTCATTAAATTCAACCACGGGGCTTGCATTGACCGATGAACAACATGGTTCAATTTCATTGTCCAATCATTGGAAAAGATTACATTGTGTTTGTTGTATTGGTTAAATTCAATTGAGGAACCTAAGTTACTGTATCTAAAAAATTGTATCTAAGTTTACCATTTAAAATATTCTCCACCCCTCTTATATTTAGTTAAGATGAAAAAAAAAAAAAAAACACTCAGTTTAGATTATAAAGAAACTTGGGCACAGTAATGCTTACACTAAGTCTCAATTTCTAACACTAGGCATGACAAATAATTTACAGATTACATTTATATTATCTTTTGTATATCAATTTAACTTTTGTTGATTTTTTTTTTATTTTTTACTTTTATTTTTGTTTGTGGAAGTTTGTTTATTTTTATATTACTTAACATTGGGTAGTTCTCTTATGAACCAAAGGTCACTAGTTCAAATCTCACTTTCCCCCTCACCTTGGGACCAAAAACTTACTTATAAAAAAAGAAAAGAAAAAAAAAAAAAAAAAACTTGGACTACTTAACATTTTTGGAATTAATTTTGTTTTCAAGCTTTGTTTTGGAGTTTTTTTATTTAATATTTATTTTATTTTGTTGCACGTGTGGGGGATGGACTGCAGACAACGTACACCTATACTGCAAGGTGAAGTTTTAACTGTTACAGAGTGTTTGTGATGTTTTACTTGCTTCGAATTGTAGTTTGTGGGACTGATGATGTATATGCACTTAATAGCATATGATATTAACAGTTTATCTCTTTGAAAGCAGAGATTCAGTGCTCTATGCATTGGGTGTTGGAGCATGTGCACGGGATGCTGTGGATGATGGCGAGCTTAAATATGTTTACCGTGCAAATGGAGAACAATTTCTGCAGGTATTGTTAAATTCCAGGCAATTATTATTGAAATAAAAAGTGCTTTGGGATTGTTTCCTGTTATATGTATGGATGTTATTATTATTATTTTGTTTTGTTTGACATTAGAAAAGGGTGATATTCATGTCTTTATCATAAATGGATTTGGTTTCTAAGTAATGGAATTTTATGTTTGTGCATACTTCTTATATATATATATATATATACTTTTTATAGGTCTTGCCAACATTTGCTGCTCTATTATCACTTGCATCATTGCCAAATGGTTTCAATTTGCCAGGGTTAGAGTAAGTACCAATCAGATCAGAGAAAGGCCAAGGGTTTCTTTACATATTTATATGTAAATTTTATTTTGAATGATTTAGTATTCTATCCCATCTCCAAAATCTTACTCTAGGTGTGAATTTATACTGCTTTTCTGGATTGTAATCTCCCTTGTATGGATTTTAGTGTTTTCAGCATATGCAGGGATAACTAATGGGCATTTCTGGTTTCTTTCTACCAGATATGATCAACGTCTTCTGTTGCATGGGCAACAATACATAGAATTATATCGGCCATTTCCTTCAAGTGGTTGTGTAAGACTTCTGACTAGAACCTATTAATGATACTTCATGATTTGCCCAAATGCATAATACTTTCAGCTTCCTTGTCCTCAGTTTCATGTGAATGAGTCTAGAATTTCTTTAATGTTGGTCTTACCACCATTTTGGAACATCTGGTCTAAATAGGGTAAGAGTCTTGTCTCTCCATCCCCCCTCTCTCTTTCCTTTCCCCAAGGAGTACACAACATAATATAATACAATAATTGATGGAAATAAAACCTTTCTTTCCTATTGAGCATACATAGCATACTAAGTTGATAGTTATAAAAAATAAGCATACTAAGTTCTAGCCTCTCTTCTTAATCTTTTTCTTCTTCTTTATTTTTAAAGCAATTGCTCTGCTATAAATTATAAAATCATCTTGGGTTTCTTTTTCTTGTCATTTCTGTGCCACTTATTATCTTAAAAATATATTAAATTTAATGTTATTATATTGTTGATGCAGATACATAATAAGGTCAGTCTTGCAGGATTGCATGATAAAGGTTTGTATTATTACCAGAAACATTACTATTTAACAACTTGGTGTGGCACACACACGCACACACACAAGGAACCCCAACTTGAGGTAATATGTGTACAACTCGGTCATTTGTAAAACTAAGTAGTTGATTATCTAAAAAATGCTCCCATTGTGTTAATGAGCAATATAAAACAGTCTAGTAAGGGTCAAAACTTCATCTTTCTTTGATAGATTAATTTTTCTCTTGAAATTCACATCTTTGATAGGTAAACTTAATCTCTGGTATTTTTTTTGTGGTTTCTTGATTTTTGTTGAAGACAATATCAGTGGTATCATAAGCAGTGATCTAAGCTTTTTTTCATGTTTAATTCTGTTTTCAGGAAAGGCAGCTATCATTGAGTTTGAAACAAAGAGCTATGAGAAAGAGTCTGGTGAATTATTGTGCATGAACCGGTAAGGACTCTTTTAAACATTTAATTAACACTCCTTGTAAATGACACAGTATATCACTTTGCAGAACAACTGTCTTTCTGCGAGGTGCTGGCGGCTTTTCAAAATCATCTCAGCCATATTCCTACTCGAACTATCAAACTGACAAGGCCTCAGCTGTGAAAATTCCAAAAACTCATCCTTTTGCAGTGTTTGAGGATTCTACCCAACCATCTCAGGCATGTAGCATTAATTTCATAGTTGCTGGAACTGAAATTCCAAAATGGCTAATTATATTTATTTTAAACCATCGTTGTGTTTTAGTTTATATGCTATAATTATGTAACTTCATACCTATAACAAAACAGATGATGGAAATCCATATTTTTGGAACCATGGAACATGGAAAGAGTGAGAGATATTTAAATATTAATGACATGTTCTTCTGCAGGCGTTGTTGTATAGGCTATCTGGTGACTATAATCCTTTGCATTCAGATCCTATGGTTGCCAAAATTGCAGGGTTGGTACTTCCTTTAATTCTATAACTGAACTATTATCTAGCTTTTGCTTTCAATTTGAAACTGGTTGGTTGTGACTTTTGTCTGTGATTGAACTTTGAACAACTGTGATTTAAGATCCTAAACCATATTTAGATGATATTTTGGAGTACAATCATCTACTTAGATAATCTGTATGAAAAGATACTGACTAAATTTATCTCGAGTCATATTTATTGGCCAAAATATGTAGCTGGATCTCAATATTCAATGATATAATCAAGCATTATGTCAATTCTTGAAAGCACTATGTTCATCTTTGGTTGTTCAACTCCCAACATTTTTGCTCTTCCTGTGCAATAAGAATGTGACGGGAGGAATTTTGTGTTCACATAGCTTCTGAATCAAATATAATTGATTGCTCAATATGAGCCAGATTCTGTTGTACATATCAGGGTTTTTCTTAGGATTTATGAAATGATTTCTATCAAGGTTCACCATATATTGAGCATTTGGATGCATTCAATGACCTGGACTTGATTTTGCTGTCATGGGATATCCAGATGCAACCTAAAGTTTTATGTTTATCTAACTTTGTTCTAACACATTGTCAAAGATTCTCTCGACCAATTTTGCACGGGTTGTGCACGCTTGGATTTGCAGTTAGGGCCATCATTAAATGTATCTGCAAAGGAGACCCAAACCTGATTAAAAGCATAACAGGACGATTCCTTTCACATGTGTACCCGGGTGAAACTTTGATCACTGAAATGTGGCTTGATGACTTAAGGTAGAGACCTTTTTTGTGGCATTCTTTAGATGAAGTTTCTTCTTATATTTCTTTTCATTTTGTGGTTAACCACAGCGCATATTCGATTCAAAGTTTTATGAGTGTTCTTTCTAAATGCTTGGGGAAATGAGATTTTTGTTGGAATCTGCAGGGTTATATATCAGGCAAAGGTGAAAGAACGAAACCAGACAGTGTTATCTGGCTATGTGGATGTCCATCGTTTGCCTTCATCACTGTGAATTAACAAGGTTCATCATAAATATATCTTGTTGGAAGCAATTGAATTAAATAGGAGGCCTTAAAAGCTCAATGTTGTTCTTTATAATAATTGACTAGGGAGAACCTTTGATGATATAGGGGCACTCATTTCTTATAATTTTTCTTCTCTTTTATGTTGGTGACATATTAAATTCTAATTTCATAAGTTGCCACAATAAGATGTCTCAATATTTGATCTGTTTATGACATATATGATTCTTACTCAAATTTAGTTGTATTGGAAATGATCGAAACAAAAGTCTAGCAAAAGACAATTATATTGTATAATAACTCAAACAACAGGTTCAAATTTTTAATTATTTTAATTTTAAAGTCTGTTGTTTCTTGTTCTAATGACATGTAATATAATTGAAGTCAATTTCTTAAATATATATGGACCATAAGATACTTTCTTACAAAATATTTTAAAATGCACCCCGACGCTTAAGTAATGTTTTTAGGGCACTCCCTAACAAAATGTTTCTTAAGAGGGGAAAAAATGCTTTATTAATGATTCGTGGAATTGTAATATATATAGGATAGTTGTGTATGGTTTTTTGTTTTTGTTTTTGTTTTTTTTGTTTTTTGTGCTTAAAATAAGTTAATTTTTAGTTTTTTTTTTGTTATACATTTAACATAAAAATTACCAAAATTTTTACATATATATATATATTATAAAAACTATGCAAATAAGTTGTTTCCAAACTATATCTTAAAGAAGAAAATATTTTATAAAATTTTAATGTTTATTAAAGAAATATCAATTCATTTTATCACTGTATAATATATATATATTTTTTTTTCCCTCTCAATATATAAATTATAGCTTGAATTACTTAAAAAATTGAAAAATAAATTGGTATGCAGTCAATTCTGACATGGGTATTAAGGGAGGGATCCATTGAGCATTGACTATGCCTTTTGGCTTGATCTTAGGCTCTGACACACTCTTTGTAGACGAACCTTACAGAGGAACTCTTTAATTGTAAGAAAGTATGTTTTTTAGCTATGGGCCTAGCAAAAAGTTTTCTTTCATCCGGCTTAAGTAGTTAAACTAACTAAAGATAAAGAAAGTTACCCCCACCCCCCACTGGAAAAAAAAAATTTTTTCTTTACATTTATATGTTGAAAACTTAATTATGGTTGAGAAAATGAAGAAGGTATCTCAATAAAAATAATAATAAAAATCTCATGAGAACCACAACCACAAGTGTGAGACTATACCCATAATGTGAGAGAGTGTTTCATAAGATAATTTTTCTAAGATAATTAAAATGATTGGTTTTATTAGCTATTCATAAAAGCTGACTAATTCCACTTATTTCAATTACATAAGTTATTCACTACTTCCTTTGAAAGAAATTGTTAGTCCTCTATTCTATTTTGGAATGTTCCAAAATAAAGTCTTGTTTTTAAAAGTAATAAATAAATTTCTTTATTTTACCCTTTACTCTTTTTTTTTTTACAAGTATCCTTTACTTTATTTAAAAAGTAATACCATTTATTTAAACTTTAAAGTTTAAACTATAGATTTTTTTTTTTTAAAATAAAAAGTTTAAACTATAGATGATAGGTTTATTTGTATTGTTTTTAAGGGACAATTCATTAAGAGCATACACAGCACTGACATTAAAAATTTAGCTATTTGACATCTACAAAAGTCACTTTATCTATTTTACCTCTTCACACCCAACATCAATGAATCTATATTTTTAGCTATTTGATTAAAATAATACAAATAACTCATTAGAATAAAAATAAAAACAACCACAACAAACTTCAGTAACCAACCACAACCACAACCACAACCACCTCCACCATCAACTACAACTACACCCACAACCACCACCACTAGCAGTCCACAGTAGGAAAAAAAAAACCACCAACCCAAATCCTTAATCTTTTTTCTCAACCCAGACCAAACAAAATCACCAATCACAAAGCTAGGCTTCGGTGAGGAGGATGGTGTCAGCGGAAGGGGTGGGTCGGCGAGCTCCGAGTTTTTCTTCCCAAACCTCTTTCTCCAAGCACTTTCCCTTATAGGTTTCATTAGAAACCTCATTTTCTCACTCTTTAACTTTCTGGGTCTCTCTGATTTCATCAAAACTGACACAATTTGGCTGGATGACCCGACCCGTATGCTTGAACACAAACCCGTATCTGCTATGCTGATTCGAGAATTATTGTTGGTGATGAAGGTTCAGGATATCGTATGAGTTTGATGGAGAGGATGATATCAGGTGGTTGAGAGAGAGAAAGAGAGAAAAAAAGAAAAGAGAAGAGAGAGAAGCACATTTTCCATAGAGCTTGTTTGGACCGTTGGATGGACCGGAGAGAGAGATAGAAAGAAAAGAGAAAATATTTTTTTAATGAGAGAAGAGAGAGAAGTTTAATAAAATACTAGCTTATAAGCACGCGCTCACGTGCGTACTTAGTGGCTCTTCTATTTTTTGGGTAAAAACGCATAACACTCATCGCACCTCTAGATTTTTTTTGTGATTGAAAAATGTAATAATCCCAAATTATAATTGATGCAAATTATTAAATTTTACCCAAAAAATTAGTAACTTTTTAACATGGGTTTCTAATTTTTTTTAAAAAAAAAAACTTTTTAACGTGGGTTTAAAAAAAAAAGAAATATTTTTGGCCAATTAAAAAAAATAAAGAAAAAGAAAAGTTTAATCGTGAAGTTTGTTTCTAAATAAGTGGGTTAGTGGGAGAGTAATTCTATTTTGTAGGTAATGTTTTAGTGGGAGTTAAAGATGTATTTTTACTTTGTTGTACTTTAATTATGTCTCTACTTAAACTTAGGGAAATAAGGATATTTTAGACAAAAAAAAAAATTCGGTCCAAGCAGGAAAAATACTTAAATAGTAGTATAGATTATTATTTTTTTAGTTATGACACCACTACTCCAACATGCATTTTTAGTATTAGTGTTACTAAAAATAGTAATACCACAAATATTGTGGATGATCTAAGTAATTTAAACTAATGTACTTTCCTACTTCCGATGGTTTCTAAGAAAAAAAAAAAAAACTTTCCCACTTCTGACGGTTTCAATTGATAGAGTCCGAACCCAACACTCCTCCTTCCAAAGCTTATTGCCTCAACAAAGGCCGAATGGTTTGCTCGGCTGAATCAACCTCAAAACGCCAGCAACCAGAAGAAGCGGACAGGATCAGCAATTTACCGAAGTCTCTCCTCTGCCGTATCCTTTCGTTTCTCACAACAAAAGAGGCTGTTGTCACAAGCATTTTGTCGAGCAGGTGGAAGACACTCTGGACTCTTGTGCCAAAGCTTGACTTCGACTACTACGAACTCACAACGACGTCGTCCTCAGCTGAAGTGCAAAGTCATAAGCGGTACAATTTTAATTTTGCGCATATAGTCTCCAGAGTCTGGGCTCTTCGCAGTGCGAGTCAGGTACAAAAATTTCGTCTCCATTGGGATCATGGAGTTTATGACCCAGTACACATGGATACATGGGTCCGCGCTGCGATTGCTCGTGGCGTGGAAGATATTGACCTTAACATTGATCCTAACTCTAACGGATCTTTCTACTTGCCCTGTAGCCTCTTTAACTGTAAAACACTAATAGCTTTGAAATTGAGTGGCAATTTTGAGTATGATACTCCTCCATCTTCATCCATTGTGTTCCCGAGTCTCAAGATTCTGCATCTTGAATTTAACTTCAATAGCTGCGACTATCTTTTTACTCTACCCACTTTATGTCCGGTGCTACAAGATCTGTCTGTTAAAGTACATTGTAGGTACGCGGATTGGCATTGTAAATTCATTTCGCCTACGCTGAAAAGATTACATTTATATATGAAATTTGATGAGTTGCCTTACAAACTTGAAATAAAGGCCCCAGCTTTGGAGTACCTTAATTTTGGGGGTCATTTGGATAGCATATTGTTGGAAGATCTGTCTAACTTGGTCGAAGCGGTCATTGATATTGATGTTGATTTAACTAAAATTGATTATTATGAACACTATGGAAGTAGGGTATGGGACTTCATCGGAGAACTCGGTGACATTAAGTCCCTCCATTTGTCAGCAAATACCACTGAGGTAAAACGAGCACAAGTTTTTTCATGTTTTATTATTAAATGGTTTAGAGCTTCAATCTTGGACAAGCAGTAATATTGTTGTTTGTGACTTGTGATTGTTATATTGTGGTGCAGTTCCTCTGCAATGCTTCTGAATTTGATCCTCCCGTGTTTCATAATTTGTCTTTCTTAAAGGTTAAGGGTCCTTGTATGTTGCATGTGCTACCGCACTTGCTTCAAGTGACTCCTAATCTTGCTGTACTTCTTGTTGAAAAGGTGTGCTAAGTTCAAATGATGATATAATGTCTTTTTATCTTTTATTTTTTTTCATTCCTGAATTGATTCAAGTAACTACTTTCTTTTGTTGTTAGGAAGAAAGGAACTTTTTTAGTTGTGAAAAGGAAGAGAGTTTCACTTGTGACATGATATTCTATGAGGAGCCACTGCAACAAGTTGTTCGCAAATGTCTGTCATCATGCCTTACAACTCTTCATTATGAAGGATTTGAAGGGTTAAAGAATGAGCTGAAACTTGTTAAACATTTCCTAAAGAGGGCAAAGGTCTTAAAGACAATGAAAATCTCTTCTTATAATCTAAATTCAGAGGAGAAGCTTTGTGTTCTCAAGGAATTATTGTTGTTTCCCAGGCATTCTAGGTCTTGTCAAATTGTATTTAGCTAAACGATATAAAGCTGCTTAATATTTGGCTTAGGCAATGTCTTGAATTCATGAAGTCAATTGATATAAAATCGGTTCTTATGTTGGTGACAACCATTGAGTAAACTGGTACTTCCTTTAATTCTATTACTGAACTATTATCTAGCTTTTGCTTTCAATTTGAAACTGGTTGTGACCTTTGTCTGTGATTGAACTTTGAACAACCATGATTTAGATCCTAAACCGTATTTAAATGATATATTGGAGTACAATCATAAACCTTGAAAATCTGTATGAAAAGATACACACTAGGGCCCGTTTGGTTGAAGATTTCTAGTATCGTTGTTCAGTTTTCAGTGTTGTGGAAATACGTGTTTGAGTGTTATAGAAATACAGGTCAGAAGTGTTATTGTTGTTTAAACATTGAAAACTGTTGTTTAAACACTGGTACCAAACAGCCCCTAAAATATTATGTATTGGCCAAAATATGTAGCTAGATATCAATATTCAATGATACAATCAAGCATTAGGGGAACTGGTTGTCTGGATCTATATATGTGAGCACATTATTGAAAGATTAATGTTTGTTGCACACATCCATTCACACACCTTGAAAAATTATGTGTTCAAAACATGATTTCAGTTATAATTTATTAATTTTGAAAAAGGTGAAATCATGTCTTGAAAACACGATTTCATAATTTAACTGAAAATTGTGTTTTGAATACATGATTTCAACTGCCGTGGCGCATGCACACTAGTGTGTAATTAAAAACGCTCTTATTGAAAGCACTATGTTCATCTTTGTTTGTTCAACTCCAACTTTTCTCTTCCTGTTCAATACGAGTGTGCTGGGAGTAATTGTGTTCACATTGCTTCTAAATCAAATATAGTTGATTGTTCAATATGAACCAGATTTTGTTGTACATATGAGGATTTTTCATAGGATTTATAAAATGATTTCTATTAAAGTTCACCATGTTTTAAGCATTTGGATGCATTCAATGGCTTGGACTTGTGTTTGCTGTCATGGGATATTAACGAGGACGGTCCCTTTGCGGCCTTCCAGTTCGGTTTCTCATTGTTCTTCCTTGACTTCGATTTGATCCCCCACAAATCTGATGTGAGGTTTGACGTAATTTTTTTGAATCAGTTTGACGTAAATTCTTGAGTTGAAAGTCTAAATGCTGAATTTTCTATACGTCCCATGCTAAAAAAAGTTCAAATAAGAAAGGTAAAAAAAAAGCAAGTACTACTAGGCACATGGATGAGAAAACAACTTATGCGGACATGGTACATTCCTTTTTTGATAGAGAGGACATGGTTGTTTTGGAGAGAGGGAGGTTATAAATGTTGCCTCCTTAACTCTGTACTTGTGGCAAATAGCCCAACAAAAGTATTAACTTTTGTGATAAGTATATTAACATTTTAACATAACATATTTGGAAGTAAAATTTGTCTTGAGAAAGTTAAAAAAGTTTATAAAAACTACTTTAATTAACTAAAAGTATCTAAAATTATGTTAGTTTAGTCCAATACCAATTGTTAGAACTAAGCCCTTACCCACTGTACCAAAAGTTATATTTGATAATATGAGTGACAACTTAGCGCTAACGAGTTGACTGAATCCTTAACTTGATCTCTGACTTTAGCAGGATGTTGGACTTGACCTCTTACTATTAAGTGGAGAATGGAAAACCGGTTGAAGGAAAACCACCGGCAAATCAAATTCCAAATATTAGGGGGTTAAATTTTTTATTATTTTTTAATTTTTATATGTTTTGGAAAAAAAAAAAAAAAAAAAAAAAAGCGCCCGGGGGAGAGTTTTAACGGTAAAGAACAAGGTAAACGAATCCAACGACCAAGATGGCGAGGACTTGCACCTAATGTTAAAAGCGACTCGTGTCCCATATAAATACCCAATACTTTCCCTATACTCACTCACTCCACTTTGAACTAAAAAAAAAAAACTCAAAAGTCGAAACTCCCCGAGAGAGACAGTGCCGCCATTGCCCTCCGAGAGAGCCGTTGTAAAATGGCGAACGCGAACACGAACAATACCGAAGCTGAGCACGTTAGCATCGATTCCGAGGCGGCGCATGTTATCTCCTCCGCCGTGGAATGCCACGGCGACAACGATGATGTGGGGGCTCTACACGACGTCGTTAAAGGATTGCCTTCTCACGCCGTGAAGGACTTGTTGTCCGTCGGGGTTCGTGTTCTTTCGTCTAATCTAGGGTTTCTATATTATGCACAAACTTTATCGAAATTTAGTTGTAGTTCCAAATATCGAATTCGTGTAGTAATTTGGCAAAGGAATATTGAAAATGTCGCTTATTGATTTTCAAATTTCATCTTTCTTTCAATTTCATGTTGTTTATCATCAAATCTCACTATCTTTATACCTTTTTTTTACAGTGATACATTATTCTCTTTTCATTTCATGTTGTATTTTACACATTATAATGTTATTCCTGCTTTGGAGCTATATTAGATAAGTTTGGTTGTATTGCTTTGAAGAGTGGAAAAAATGTATTTATGAAGTATATTGAACCTTAACTGGTTAATTTAATGAGTTACAGGAATTCACATATATGATTGTGAACTCGCGGTAATAAATGTTAACTGTCTAGATAATAATTGCTTCAATAGAAACTTAATTAATGTGAAATTGGTCACGGTTGGTGTTCGTGTCTGATTTTCACTTTGAGAATGGATTTTAGTATATTCCTGAAAGAAAGGTCTCAGTTTATGAAGTCTACATTATGATATTCAAAAGTAGGTTTACCATTGATAGATATTTGTTAATTGCTCTGCACAGACATAGATTACGTGCTATTTATAGATTTTTTTTATGATTCTTGGTTTTTTTTTATTTTCTTTTTTGTTTGTAGGTATGCACCCGATGTATCCTTCGGCTATTTGGGATCCGAGGAAATATTTATTCAATTTCTGAGATCTCACCATCAATATTGAATTCAGTTATTGGAGAACAAAGACATGATGAGGACATCAGTTCCGATTCTAAGGAATCTGAATTTGAGGAAGTACTCTGTGCCCTTTGTTTAGGTATTTTGCAGTTCACCTATTGCGATGACAAAGAAATTCTAGTGAAAAAAGGAAGTGCTAATGATATGGCTGTTGCAATTTCTGAGCTGGTAAAGCGAGAGGGATATCAGATTGATAGCTTTTCCCTTGAAGTGTCCGTACCTCCAATTATCCTTGAAAATGAACACTCAGTTAGGTAAGAATTGTTGACTTGCTGATGTTGTAGAATATCTGAGCATGTGTCAGTAATGGTACTTCTCCTGTTCAAATTCAAAAGCCGGGAGTGCCTGGCCTTTGGTTAATAATTTTTCTTCCAAAAAAAAAAACAAAAGAAAGAGAAGGGAAGGAAAAATCCCTATTGCTTATTATGCTTGTCAGAAAATTTCGAAAATTCTTTAGGCTTGAAAATATTCTGATTTTAATGGGGGATCTTATCACTATGATTTGTGCACCTAGTGATTCTCTGTTTTCGTTCATTTTCTAACTTTCTTTTTACCTATTAATATAACTATATATGATTTGGTGACAATGATTTCAATTTCCAAATTTTTTAGGTTGTACATGAAAAGAAAGTATGGGACTGAACCTTGGTTCCAAGGAGGGCCATTTTCTCAAAGTATATCTGCAAAGGATTCCTTAAAATTCTCTTTAGCAAAACCCCTTGAAACATTGTTGGTGAGTAAAGATTTGCTTCTTATACTGAACTTTCCTATGATTGAAAAGAGTCAAGCATGTATTGAAATTTTATGTATGCGATTATTTTATATGAAATTAAAAGTTTCACAGGATTGTAAATCAGGTATAAGCAATTTCCGCATCCGTTTGACATTTTCTCATAAAGCTTCGAAAATGGTTCAGAGTGTAGCAGTGAGCAAACAGGGTTGCAAGAGAATAAAAACAGGCATGTGAATATTTATATCAACCCCATTTAGTCTTGTTGTTTCATTATGAATGCGATAAATGAAACCCTATAACTCTGTATTGGTCAATGTTAGTTGCTCTGTTTTCAAATTTAAAAGCCATAATCTGTACCAGATGCATGTCCATGCAGTTCTAATTTGTGTAATTATTTTATTCGGAATCTAAGCTTGAAGATCATGATGTGTTTCTAACTATCCCTGAAGAGAATTTATTGAGACAGATTTGCTTTGTTAAGGTATATGATTAAACAAGTTCTTTCAGAATTAAATTTTTAGGTTTATCATTTGGGAGATTATCTGATTGTACAGATTTTGTGTAACTGTAATTTGGAGAGCTTTGTGCTTTCTATTTCCTTTTTTTTTTTTTTTCCTGGATTGATAATCAGTAATTATACATACACTCCCATTGGGTCTTGACTCTTGAACCCACTATCTCACTGGACAAAAGGAACAATACTTTCTATTTCCTTTTTAAATTGAGATATTTGCAGTTACTGGACCTTAGGGTGCGATGGTGGGGACCAAGTGCCTAATGGTTACAATTTTTTTGTGCCTAGAGCCTTATAGCTCAACTGGCATCTGTTGGTGTTTCTAGCGGAGACATTCAGATTTCAAATCCCCCCATCCCCAACTATTGAATTATATAAAAAAAAAAGGTTACAAATTTTGGTTGATATCATCCCCCTACAAATAATTCAATATGTTTCTTGAGGAGATAGGTCTACATAAAGCATATACGGTGTTGTTGGTAGGTGAGGCATCCATTTAATGACTAAAAGGAGCAAATTCTAGGGGCTCTTTGTTGTTTTTCTGTCTGCTTAATAAGTAATTACTTATCTGGACATTGAAATTGCGGGTCTAAGATTCAAAGCCTGGTTGTTGTATGAACTGAGTATCCCATTTTAAATGTACATGGTATCGGACAGAGCAGTCTGCTCAGATGAGTTCAATTATCTCTATCCTTATTCCCAACTTGTACAGCTAAAAGCCTGGTAAATGATATGAGGGCAGTGGAGTTCCAAGTTGTTTTGTAATTATTGTAATATTTATGGAAAATTAATTTTTTTGCCGTTGTGTGTTTGTTGTTGAAGACTTGAAGCTATCTGATTGAATTATATATTTATGGTTAGTATTCCCTTTGTCCACTCCCTGTGTACCAGGGAAACTATTCTCGCTGTACCTCTCTCTTTTTATTTACCAATAAAAAAATGGTTAGGATTTTCGTGAACATAAGTCTTTTTGATCAATATTATATTACTTATTCATAAAAAAAAAACAAATGGTTAGGATATTCTTTATCCATAATATGCTATAATCCTCTTGCTAATATATTCCAGATTAAGTTCCATACTATGACTAATTGTACAATATCAGAAACTTCTATTAACATACAAATGTGTTCCTTTTTATTATAAACTTATTTACATTTATTCCTCAAAGTTGGATTCTGAAATTGACTTTGCTGATTGATACAGGCACAGGAAACAGTGTTGACTCTCTTGATGACTCAGTAGCTGGGGACATCGAATGCTCTGATTTAGCTGACGCAACTGTTGAAAGGTCTTTTGATGGTTTGCAAGATAATGAATCTTCTGAGTGCTTCAAATTCCCTCTAGAGAAGGTAATTATTTTGCTTCTTTGACCTAGAGCTTCTATTAGGATGGGGTTTGGTATGGTTTCTAGCAACTCCAATATGTAAATGATCAGAACACTTTCAGCAATGTCAAGTTTGCAAACTAGTTGTTGACCTCTCTTGCATCCATGACTTGAAATAGGCAATTCCCTCTCTTAGTCCAAGGGGTAGCACAATCAGTAGGGGGGATCACGCTTCATGAAGCGGAGGTGACTAGTTTAAATCTTCCCCTTCACTCTTCCTTTGGGGCCTAAATTAATTCTGTACTGACTCTGGCTGATGGGATAGAGGTGATTTGGAATTAATGGTGACAAGACAAGCATTTTTTTTTTTTTTTTTTTTCCCACTCTAGGAAATGGAGAAGCTGGGTAATCTTAGTCATACTTTTTGTACAAGTTGATATAAAAGTGTTGCTTTTTTAATATCAAGCATCAACTGGATCCTAAGTCACCGCACTTCATGTTGTGTTGATTGATTCATGTCTGATCAAATATTAGACTGATTTTGGTTTGGTTGTTAGATTTAATACGGTCCTGATATTATTTGCCTTTTTAACCTTTCTAGGTCAATGATGCTTGCCACTTGGTGCTTCTTTGCCAGAGGACACCCATCTACTTTGGTGGGAGATATCTGAAGGTAAACTATTTTCAATAAAGAACTTTATTTCCTTTTTGGATTATATTAGCACTTAAATGTTTAAGAATTTAGTGTATTTGGTGTCTAGTTTATCAATTTCAATCTCTTGGCTACATGTAAATACTTCGTGTGTGTTTGGATATAGTTTATAAGTTATAAACTAGCCTTTTGCTTTTTAGCTTTTATGTACAGTTTTTTAAAACCTCACTTTTTCAAAGTACAAGTATAATTTAGCCAAGAAAGCACGGGTGCGGCTCCAGAGCCGCCGCACTTGTCCTGATGCGGTGTACGACGCGCCGATTTTCCTCTTTTATTTATTTATATATTTTTTTTCGAGCCGATTCGATCCGATTCTGGCTGGAACGGCTGCCGAAACAGGCCGAAATGGCCGCTGGCTGCCATTCTTCTGCTTCATATGGTCTTGTGAGAGAAAAAAAAAAAAAAAAAAAAAAAAAGAGAAGGAAGAAGAAAATGAGAAGACACAAAGAAATGGTTAGAACTTAGAAGAGGTGAGGAAGAAGAATAAAAGTATATAACAAAAGAATATAAATTAAGTAGGTGAGAAAGTCATTATTTCAAGTGGGTAGGCTTGGGAATTGGAAAAGGAGTAAAGGAACCTTCTTGAAAGGTGGTTTTTTATTTACAATTACCAAAAATATTGATTTTATTAAAAACAAATCATAAATAATTGTTTTTTAATAATAAACTCTACCCCTTTATTTAAATTTTTTTATATAAAAAATATTAAATTCACTATATAAAAATATTTTTAATAATTTTTTAATTGCCGCACCCGCACCCTACTTTTTCAAAAATTGCCGAGTCCCGCACCTGCATCCGAATCCGGAAACGCACCCATGCTTCATAGAATTTAGCACACTTTCAGCAAAAAGTTTTCAACAAAAAGCTAAATAAGCTGTTTCCAAATGGATCGTATTACAATCAATCTTTCTTTATTTTGTTTGATTTCAAATATTTTAGTTTTAACAAGGAAACAGTTTGCTTCATTGCTGCTTCTTGTAAAAGCATAAGGGAGAGCATAAGTCAACCGATTAACTTACCCTAGAGTGAGTATGATTAAGTATGCAACCCAACAAAATGTTGGAATTGAGACCCTTTCTCTTGGTAAGGGGTTTCATGTGGCATATGTGTTCTTTCATCCAACTCTTCAGTCTAGGTCAAAACAAAAGCAAAATAAATGTGGAAAGAGTGCATATGACATGTTTACTTAAAAAATGAGGTGGTCCCTTTAGAGACATTAAATAAAACTTTAAACAATGAGGTTAACACCCTACATTAGATCATGCAGTCACGCTTCTTAATTGGAGGCAGACACCTTGGGCAAGAGAACAAATACAGCACCCCCCCCCCCCTCCCCCCTCTTAAGAAAAAAACTCACACGCACTAATAGATTTGATTTCCATTTAGAGTATTAGAATTTGTAGAGCTAGGATGTCTCGTGTGTGGATATGTTCTTGAATAATCCAATATGATCTATTATTAGACATCAAACAAAGTTTTGCAAGAATTTTGTTCTGTTAAATCTGGCAAATACATCTTGATACATATTTTACATTATTGGAGAACCTACGTATTACAATATGTGAATCTATATATATTTGATTTCCATTCAGAATATCAAATTCTCTAGAGCTAGCAAGCCCTCATGTGTGGGTATGATCTTGAATCATCTGTTCTGATTTATTATTAGACATCAAACAGAGTACCTGCAAGAGTGTTTTTCTATTAAATATGGAAACATACATCGTGATATCTATTTAACATTATCAGAGCATCTATGTTTCTTTAGGCTCCTTCGTGTTCTTTGCACTCGAAGTAGTCTTTCCTCAATAAAATATGTTGGAGCATCTATGTATTACAATGCTACTGGACACTTGAATCCGTAGTTTTAGTGGCAAAGCAACATTGACGGTTTTATTTGAACTTGAAAAGTGTATACTGTGCAACTTGCAATCCATGCTATCAGTCTCACTCAGTTACTCTTTGTATTGTAGTACTCAAGAAATGTGAGTCAAACGCGATGGATCATTGATGATGAAAGAATGGGAGAAGCATCTGTTGAGGTACTATCTACTTTTCTGATCATGGTGATTATTATTCTAATTGAGGTTGTTTCTATGAAGCAATGGGTAAAAAACTGACAGTGTACTGTGCTTACTCTCTAGGAGATAATAGGTAGCAACATCCAACCTCTGTGTCAAGGTGACAATTATAAGTTTCATGCCGCTGGAAGAGAGGATATTGATGTACTAAAGATCTGCTTTCCTTGCTGCAATTTTGACCTAAATGATGAAATCCTGAATTATGGAACTTATTTTTTCAGGTTCGAATGTTGGGTTCAGGTAGGCCTTTCCTAATTGAGGTACAAAATGCACGCCGAATACCATCTGAGGCATTTGTAAGAGAAATAGAAACAAACATAAACAATTTGGAAAATAAATTGGTGAGTTCAATGCCAATTGTATTTACACTTCTTCCTGATATTAAAAAACCATGATTATGATCAATGGTGCATAAAACATTTTGAGATGCAGGTTGGGGTAAAAAATTTGAAAGTTGTAGGCATTGAGGGGTGGACCATGATGCGTGAGGGAGAAGCAGAGAAGCAGGTTTATGTTTATTAAATTATTTCTTTGTTTATATATATGTGTGTGTGTATTACACTTGGTATACACTTTTTTACTTATATAAAAAAAAAAGTATTACACTTTGTGTAACTTTAAGTAATATTACACCATCTAATAATTTTTTATTAGATTAATATTTTGAAAATCCCACCATTAGATTACATGTTTTCTATGTTCTTAACACATGCCAAATTTTGTACCAATTGGATGTTATTTTCTATTTAATCCATAAGCTTATCTCTTATGCATAATTTTAAAATACAAAAAATTGAAATTTAAACATTTGATAAATGACATAGTTGTTGATCGTTGATCATCTTAAAATTTTGCAAGCTTTTTGGGCATGAGAAGAAAATGTAATCCAACTATAGATTTGTCAAAATTCACATCCAATAAAAAAATATCAAGTGATGTGACATTACTTAAAGTTAGAAATGATTCTTATTGTTACTCATATATCTCATGTAGAAGCAGTATGCTGCGCTTGTGTGGATTTCGCGCTCACTCGAGGATGTAGACTTGGACTCTATATCCTCACTCAAGGACATGGTGAGTTGTTTGTAAGCTTCATATTTTATTAATATTGATTTATTATCATAGTTTTTGCAACTTGCTAAAGCTTTGAATGTGATGTCTCTTATGATGCTTTCTTTACATTAATAGAATCCAACCAGTGTTTGGTAGAACCGTAGAAGTTCCCATGTTGTTGGACTCAAGGAAATTACATGTGTTGTTCGTTAATTCCACAATCCAAACACATTGATACACTCCATTGCCATGTTGAGTCAACTAACAAAGTGCCTGTTGGTATAGCTTATTTTTTAGTTTATTGGAAATGGGGTTGTTTGAAAAAACTGTACCTAGAAAAAAGTGAAGTTTAAGAATGTTTTACTTTGAAAAAGTGTGGTTCAAAACCGCTCTACTGAACAGGCCCTAGGTAATGCTATGGAGTAAAGTATGGTGTAGAATGTATAGATAAATGGCCAACCGTAGGCTTCACCACCGTAGGGTAGGGTGTTTGGCTTCACCACTAAATGTAGAAACATACAATCTGAAATATTCTTTATTTTTTAAAATTCTCCATCCCAAAATGTCTGGGGAGCCATCCTCAAATAGGCTCCCAATTACAATCATCATAAATGCCACAATTTTAAGTTAGAGTCAACTAATACACAAAAGGAAATAACTGAAAATGCTATAATCAGAAATAAAGACTGAAATCAAAATAAAATCACAATAAATGCAATGCCCTGGTGTCCCCACCAGGCTTACTTAGTGGATGTAAGCCATTAGGCTAAACCATGCAATCCTTTTTTCCTCTCTCTTCTTTCTACACCCTCTTTCTCTATATGTTCATAAAATCTAACACACTTTATCTATCCTTGCTGAATGAGAGAGTATTCTTATCTGCCTTTTGATACTTCTATCCAGTGGCATTTCTTTGTTTCTTGTCAGTTTCTTATATGCTCTATTTTGATTTTACTTATAATAAAAAAAGGATAAGGCCTGCCTGTGCAAAGTTTATTTTTGTTACAGAAGTTACTCACGATCCATTTCTGTTCTGTACAGCAAATTTTGCAGGGGACCCCTATAAGGGTGCTTCACCGTCGTAGTCCATTACAACGTGAAAAAATTATACATTGGTTGGAGCCTTACCATTATGTCAGATAGCCTTCTTTAAGCTCTACCATTATGTATATGTTCAGAATATCTAATTTTTTAAAATATCTTTTCAAATTTTAGGATGAAAATTGAGAGGATTGGTGGAAGTTCTCAATATTTTCTTTTGCATCTATGCACTCAGGTAATGTAATACAATTTCTTTTGATATGGATACAGTTATTTATTATCATTATATTTATGAATTTATCCAAATGGATGAGAAGGATAGGTTTAATCAGAGCCATGTTTACCTTAAATCTGAATCTCTGGTTAATGGTTATAGCAAGGGCTTCTGAAATTTGTTGGATAATGATACGATTTTGTTGTTAGAGTTATTAATTAAACAGAAATGCTAGGGCTTCAAGGGTGTTTTTGTTTTGTGTTTTTTGTGAAGTGGGTTAAGCTTTTTAGGTGGCTTTTGAGAAGCAGTCAAAGGGTTACTTCTCAAGAATGCTACAGCTTTTTACCTATCCTAAAAAGAAGGATTAAAGCTACAGCCTTTAAAAAGCTTATGCTCTCCCAAACTAGTTCCTGATCTTTCTTTCTTTCTCTTATTTATTATTATTATTTTTTTGGGGGGGGGGGGTGTTGAGGGAATGCCTCTCCAATTCTTCTGATGTGTAGGAAAATCAGCTAAATGTGCGCCCCTCCACCCCAACTTTGAGTCTCACAATATCAAGCTGCTTTTATTGTTTTTACTGTGAATTAGTGATTATGTTTGATTTCTATTGAAATCTATCAAGATTTAGTTGCGGAGGCTTGGTGATATAGCCACTCCAACGACTAATTTGTATCCTAGTTAATATAACTCCAAGGCACAATCTCTGCATTTTGTGATTTTAAGTGAAATATTATTAGACATTTTCATGAAAGCATAATGTTGTGGTAAGTAATTCTGGATAATTTCAGGAGTCAGATACTAATTGGTTTGGGGCGGCATATAATCCACTTCTGTACTCTTTCTGCTTTATTATAGCATACACAAAGGACTTAGCTCAGATCAGTATTGAGTATCATGAAGAGCCTGACAACTATGATATTTTATTTATTTGTTTTTTTTTTAGACGACTATGAATTACATGAATACTAATTCTGTATGCTCATATATGGCAAGTGGAAAACACTAATGATGGTCTTTTGATTCAGGCTGGAACATATATTAAGGAGTTTGTCCATGGGGATCTTGGCCGTACACATCCTAGGTAAGAGAATTTATTGGATTGGAAAATGATATCTGTATTGACCATCTTATCAGTTCCTACACTTTTGCTTTATGCCTTTACCTTTTGGTTCATTTTCTTTGTTTTATTGTTAAGGAATTTAGGGGTGTTCACTTGTAGGATCAGTTTAGGTTGTATATAAACCCATCACCCAAACCGAACTTCTTGGGTGAAGGGCCTCTGCTTGTGTCATTGCTGACAGAAGGTTTGGGTGAGGTTGCCCACATGCACGCCACTTTTACGTGGACGATCAGGTCTCGGATTGTGCTGCCTATTAAAGAAAACATTTTGACAGATGATTGGACTTGTTGGGTTGGTATTGGGCCCATTTTTTAAAACAAAAAGGAAATAATAATTTGAGTGTCTTGGGCCACCCTTCTATTTCAATTGTGAACAAGGGGTCCTTTTTTATATATTTATTATTGTTTCCTTTTTGAGATTTTTGGGCTTTGTAATAAAAAGTTACCTCACAGAAACTGCTAACCTGCCAAGTATCCAAAATTGCTAACCCTCCAAAAATCTCAACGCTTAGAAAATGAACACAAAATAATAAATGTACCAACCAAAATTGTTAACCAGCCTACGGCTACTACCTAGTGCCTACAGCTTACACAATTTGAACTTACACAGAACCTGAAAATCGCTTTATTGCATTATGAAGTAGTCTCACAAAGGTCCTATAATTGTCCCAATCTCGTACTTCTTATCATATACTCCAAATCGTCCTCACTAGTCACTCTCAAGTAAATCCAATAATTTGGGTCGTCACCCTCCAATTGCTAAAATGTCATTTGCGTTAGAGCTTATTATAGTTTCTTCTTATTTTCTAAATAAAAGGGAATATCGGATGCTGTCCAGAACTTTTTCTATTGCAATTATAGAAGAAAATGTGTGTAAAAAACATTGGCGATGAACTATCATATTGATGTCTTTATTTCGACAGGTCTGACGACCCCCTTTCCCCCCTTTTTGTGCAGTATTGGATCAATCCTAGGTTGCAGAGCAGAGATTCTACAACTTGATGTTACAGATGTGAAAATGGACTGTTTTCTGACAGAATAAGGTTATTTGGTATTCCACTATTAAGTTTCTGGATACCCTTCATTATGTGGTTTTAAAATTTTGAATGTGCTGTACTGCTGTTGCAGGAACTATGCTATTTTGTGCGTCTCTGAATCAATCCAGTGAGGCATAGCTTTTTGTAACTGACCAAAAGAGAGATGACTCCATGTTTTTGGCGAACTTGCATATTTCCCAAATTCCAGGTACTTCAGATTAGCGCTAGCCCCAGATGGGAATGGTTTGAGTTTCGGAATATAATGAGTAGTTATCTCAAGTAATTGCACTAGGAGATTCCACACAAATCTTTTGCATGTGAAGCAAGGCATGAACGGATTATTGTCCTGTGATTGTTATACTTGCTTTCCGTTGCCCCGTACTGTCCCGTGACCGTGTTCTACACACTTTCCGTTCCCTCTTAAGGAGAAGTGCCTTGACTTTATTTTGCACCTCATGCTCTCGTATTTTCTTTTGTATCTCAGCTGCCACTGGATTCTTCTAATACTGCTTTGTCCACGGCAACTATTTTCTTTCAAAGAATATATTGTCTCCTTTATTGGGAGATAAATTTAGCTATTTAATTGTAAAAAAAATTATTCAAATAAAAATTGTATTTTAAAGTTTTTTTTTTAGAGATAGTTTCAATTTATGTTGTCTACTCCTGATAATAACTCTTTATTATCAAATTAAAACACCGATTAAGTTTTTAGTGTAGATGGAGATTAAACCCTAGATTTCTTATTCGGCAACAAGAGACTTTACCAATTGAACTAATTGAAACCTACTACCAATCTTATCCCTTCTTGCCAATATGGCCATCATTGACTACATCTAGGGGTGTGCAAAAAATTGACGAACCGAAAAAATCGCTTCAAACTGACTGAACCGATGCAAAAATTTCAGTTCGGTTTCAGTTCGTTTCGGTTTTATTATATAAAAAACCGAAAATTTCAGTTTGGTTTTCAGTAGCAAATTCTAATACACCGAACCGACCGAACCGAACTGAAATATATTAAATAATAATTTGTACAAATTATTTCAACAAAGTTCCTAGTATCCTAGTGGCAAGGACACGCGCTTGTCTCTAGTCAGCCCAGGTTCAACCCTTAGTAATAGCCTTTTTATTTTTCCTCTCCTTATTACTAAAATTACGTCGTTTTGGGGTTTGCTTTATAACCCTAATCCTATTTTCAGCATTTGTCTTTCACTTTAGTCTTTAACAATAGCCGTTCTCTTCTCCCCTTTCCCTCTCCAATCATTCTCTTCCTCCCCATCTCTCTCTTTCTGTTAGTGTCATGCCTCTGTTTCTCTCCTTCTCCATCACACCGCCGTTTCTCTCTCTCTATCACACTGCTTCAGTACACTTCTTTGCAGGTACATTGCTTCACCGTTCTCTTTTTTTTTTTTTTTTGGTTTTGTGTTTGCTACTTTGCTTGGTGCTTGGTGTTTGGGTGGTGAGAAAACATGGGAAAGCAAAGGGATTTTTTGGGTTTGTTAATATTTTTTGGGTTTTTGGGTTTGTTAATTTTTTTTCTTTGTTTGCTTTCTTAGAAAATAAATGATAAGGAAACCGAAAAAACCTACCGGTACGCTGCTTCGTCGTTATTTTTTGGGTTTGTTTGCTTTCTTCGTTGGTACGCTGCTTCGCCGTTCTCTTTTTTTTTTTTTGGTTTTGTGTTTGCTACTTTGCTTGGTGCTTGGTGTTTGGGTGGTGAGAAAACGTGGGAAAGCAAAGGGATTTTCTGGGTTTGTTAATTTTTTTTTTGGGTTTGTTAATATTTTCTGGGTTTATGGGTTTGTTAATATTTTCCGGGTTTGTTAATTTTTTTTCTTTGTTTGCTTTCTTAGAAAATAAATGATAAGGAAACCGAAAAAACCCACCGAAACCGAAATCGATGGTTTTCCAATTACTTCAGTCAGTTTCGGTTGAGAATTTCACAAACTGAAAATTTCGGTTTCGGTTGGCCAACACTTAGAAAACTGACCGAAACCGAACCGACACACCCCTAACTACATCCCTCTTAAAAAACAAACAACTCCATCCCCCTTGTTATTAGAGAGATCGAGGAGTGAAATCCTGTTTCTATTGTTTGAGACTTCTCTTAAAGTGACTTCTCTTAGAGGATTGAAATCTTGTTGCTATTGTTAGGGGCTTCTCTTAAAGTGGAGATCGAGGAACGAGATCTTGTTGCTATTCTTACGATAAGAGAGAGAGAGAACAAAGTTATCAAATGATCATTAATAGTATTCAACCATGTGTGATTAACACTCTGTTTGTTTCGACATAAAATATTTGTAAAAGTAAAATATTTTCATTTTATAGTGTTTGACTGTGTACATGAAAATATTGTATAAAAATGGATAGAAAAAATTATTAAAAAATTAAATTTTTTTTATTAACTTCCAAAAAATATATAGAGGTGGATGAGGGAGCATCAAAGTCTACAAGGACTACAAAAAAGGACTACTTTGATTCTTGAAAATCAAGTTCTACCCTAGGGAAAAAAAAACAGAACAAATATGCTAAAAATTCCCAAAATCTCTAAGCAAATTGAAACATAAACACCCCAATCACTTAACATAAACTCACACCCACACCAACAGAGAGAGAACTTTGAAGAGAAAGGCTTTGAGGCTTCTTTTTGTTGTTAAAAATGCCATTTTTTTTCTTCCTTTGCAACAATGTAGAATTCCTAAAATTGTAATAAAGAATCTGAGTGTTTTAAAATTTTTTAAAATGCAAGTATAGAATCATGGATGATTGCAAAAGAAAAGAAAGTGCAAAATTCTTAACCAAGTTATCACAAAAATCGTTGTTGGCATATTTCTCACAGCCAACCACCACCACAACACAGCCACTAAAGCAACCCACAAATCATTTTAGCTACCCACCCTCCACCACCATGAACCTCCACCATGACCTACAATTTGTCCCAACCATCCACGACAGCCCACAAAAGTAGCCATGCTAGACCCAAACAAAGCAAAAACCCAAATCTGTAACCCACTTGGCAATAAAGGAAAAAAAAAAAAAACCTCAAGTGAAGCTGGTGATGGATAGCGCTGGCAAAGGGAGGAGCTGGTGATGGGTGGTGCCTAAGGTGAAGCCGGTGATAGGTGGGAGACAAGGACCATGGTGGACTGAGTTTTGGAGAAAATACTAATAGAGTGTGAGAGTGAGAGAGATAGGTAGAGTATCGAGCTGAGAGAGAGCACAAAATGTAAAATGTTTTACAAATATTTCAAGTGTAAAATATTTTACACAAATTTGCCTTGGTTATTTTGGTTGACTGAAAATATTTTATTTTTGACCAAATATTTTACTGCAAAATTAATACTGTAAAATGTGAATTTTTCTTCGAAACAAACGGAGCATAAATTATATGCAACTAATCAAATCTAGCCACATAAAGCAAAATATATGTTAAAGCCAGTCACGTCAGATTAGTTGGATTAAAGTTTATCCAAATTTACTCGAAAATCCAAAAATTATAGAACATATATGTTGATTTTGACCAACCCATCTATTGAGAATCACTCGCAATCCTTCAGGTCAAACAATTGGATTGGGCATATCCGATGTGATCACTCATAGATGTATTTATAGCAAAATTATGCTTTAACCTGCCAGGCCAACAATCAAACCAGTATCCAATCCATTTTTTAAAAGTCAAATGTTGAGTTGACTCATTTTCCCCAAGTTTAAATTCCTCCGCCCATCCAACAAGTTAAAATTTTCCCTTTCATACCCATTTTTTACTTCGAATTCCACGGGGTGGACAGATTCGAATCCAATTTTGCAAGGTCTAAGGCGCTTGTGTCCTAGTCTTTGAGAGTCACCAAGTCATATTTGTGGTTCTTTACTCATAATATTGTAAAGCACAATTTTTTTTTCCTTAGATGACTAGAGATTCATATGCGACAAGCACATCCAATCCAAGTTCCAAGTCAGTATAATGCCAAAAGAAAAGTTACCGACAATTGTTAACAACCATAATATAAAATGTAAAAAAAAAAAAAAAAAAACTTACATATGATGCCCTTAATTTTCTTTATTGTGAATGTGATTGTTACGAAGGAGAGAAGAAAATAGAAAAAGGAGCCACCCCGAACCCCCCACTATAAAATAAAAAAGTGAATTTTGATTCTGAATATTTATTTGATAAAGGTTTGTTATGAATACTTTTTTTGAAGATATATTCACGAAGATTTTTATAGTTGAGATTTTTCATTGAATAAAATATTCAACAAAAAACTCATTCAAAAACAAAAAATAAAAAATTCCTAATCATTTAGATTTGTAATTCATGCAACTCATTTCATAAAAATAATCTCTAATTTCATTTTCCTAAAAAAAAAAAAAAATACCAAGAGATATATAATGGCCATGAATTCTCCGTGGCTTTGTAGTAGTAGCAATTCTACTCCTTTTAGGGGCTTGGTGCGCAGTCGTAGCTGGTATCATCTGTTACTCTCTCTCTCTCTCTCTTAATTTCAGGCTCTCTCACTTTATTACTCTCATCTCAGCATTCTTAATTCTTACTTTATCTCTCATCAATGTGTTTTTGCCTTTTCATTTTATTAGAAGAAAGAAATTATAAAATTTCATATATTCGATTTTTTTTTTTTTTTTGTGATTACAATATATTCAAGTTATTTTTTATTATATTTTTTATAATATAATTTTTTTTTAATGACTACTCGAAAAAAAAAATTTTAGAGCCATCATTGCTCTCACATAGCTTTAGATATGGAAGAGAGAGGAAATGAAAATATAATTTTCTTGAGAAAAAACTTGAGACAAAAAGCCATAATGGCTTTGGCAGGCTTCAAGTTAGATTGAAATGTATGAGTTTTTCGTTTTATTTTTTTGTTAAAAAAAAAAAAAAAAAAAAAAAAAACTAATATGGTGTAGGTTGGATTTTTATTAGCTTCCGCGTTAGCTGGAATGTTTGAGGTTTTTGTTTTTTTTTTTTTTTTTAATACCCATTCTTCTTGGCTTATGTAAATGAATTGATGCACCATAATCTTATTATTTTATTATTAAAGAAAGGTTAGGATTTAAAGAACTTGATACCGAAAATAATTCTAAGAATTCTAGAGGATTTTGATCCTTCCACCATAAAATTTTTAAAATGTTAATCATTCACAATTAAATGTAATAGTAATGATTTTACCACACCATTAATATTCTAAAGGTTTGTTTGGAATCCACTTATTTTGTTAAAATTGAAAACTTTTTGCTGAAAGTACTGTAGATAAAGGTAAAAGATAGCTGAAATAGTATAGTGGAACCTATGAATAGTACCAAAAAGTACAGTGAGGCTCATGAATAGTAGCAAAAATAAGCTGAATAGTAAAATAAGTTGACAAAATTAATCATACCAAACGAACACTAAATATAAGCAAACTATGATAACATGATGAAGTACAAATAATTAAATTAAAAATTAATTTTAAATTGTTAGGATTTTAAGAATTCATTGAATTATATAAATATATATATATATAAAAATATATATTAATAGGTAAAACTTAGAGAAAGTTAAATTAGAATCCAATTTTGTGCTATGTGTCTGAATTTATGTGGGGACTACACGATAATTATCCACTTAAGTTTTTTAATTTTTGTGCCAAGTGAGTTAATGAGTACAAAATACTAAGAATCAAATATTAATGAACTATAAAATTTAAATAAATAAAAAACCAATCACATATACTAAATAAAAATCACTACACAACAAAGATCACCACACATTTTATCTTATTAAAAATCAGAAAAAAAAAATCATAAGTAGTATTAAATTTAGGTAAGAATAATTTGAAAGATAGTTAATCCCTTGGTTTCCATTAGCTATAGGATCTTCAAGTTGCTTGTAATGCTAATCTTGAAGCAATATAAAGATCTTAAGGGAAAAAAGAGCATTGCATAAGAAACATATGGTTTATGTGGTTTAACTTTTGGGCTACACTCATGAGTCAAAGATGGCAAGAATTATTTGACAATGAAGAGAGAATGATAAAGAAATTTCAATTAGAATTTGAAATTAGAATCCAATTTTGCATCATGTGTCTAAATTTATGTGGATACCACACTATAATTATCCACTTAAGTTTTTTAATTTTTGTGCCAAGTGAGTTAATGAGTACAAAGTACTAGGAATCTAATATTAATAAACTATAAAATTAAAAAAAAAAAAAATCAAGTATACTAAATAAAAACCACCGCACAACAAAGATCACCACATGTTCTATCTTATTAAAAATCGGAAGAAAAAAAATCATAAGTAGTATTAAATTTAGATAATAATTTTAATATGTGACTAATTATGTTTACTTTTTTAAAAAATAATTTGACTAATTATTTATATTTTTATGATAAAAATTGTGTTTAATTTTAAATGTATCTATACGTATGCATGTGTTACATGCTATTTTTTTTTTTAATAATTTGACTAATTATTTATATTTTTATAATAAATATTGTGTTTAATTTTAAATGCATTTATACGTTTGCATAAATTACATGCTAGTACAATATAAAAGAAAGAGCCATATCTGGGGTTTTGTCTTAGAAAAGAATGGTCTCCATATTCTTCTTATTAATAATATATATTAATTGTAACGATTTGATCCTAATCATCTGCATGGAAGGAGCAAAGTGAAATATACAAGTTTACTATTTGTTTTTTCTCAATTAAATATACAACATATATATTAAAAATGATATTAGGGCGAGAGAAACAACATGAAAGTAAACACACGAGGAGAATGGATGGAATGGGTAAAGTCAAAATTGGTGAGCCGAATTTCATCTTCTCAACCAAAATCCTTAAAAATCCGATCTTCACAAACAACACTTCATGGCCAAAATACAAAAGAAAAATATGAGAGAGAGAGAGAAAGGGACATGCAACTACTTTACCCTTTTTTTTCCACAACCCCACTCTCACTCAGTCTCTACTCTTTAAGTCTCAACCATCCTCAAATTCGTAGGTTCAGTTTACTTATTAATCTATATAGCAATAAAAGAGGTATCCCCATCCCCAATTCCCCGTATCTCCACGATGTACCAAAAATAGACTTTTTACAGTATTTTCTGCTACAACAACATAGGAAAAGACATATTATTAATTACTTTATTTATGACCCTTCTTCGTGTGGCTCCTAATATACTTGACCCCATAACATATCAATCAAAACAGGAAAACTACAGGATCACATAATTTTTCATAATTTTTTGCCACAATTATAACGTGGCAGAATGTGATTAGTGAAGAAAAAATAGTGGGTTCATGTATAAGTGATAGTTAACCACTCACAATTTGTCATGTCAAAGTTGTAGCAAAAAAATTGTGGAATAATTTGTGATCTTAGAATTACACGTCAAAAAATGTGTCTGCTTACTCTAGAGTCTAGTCAAACATTTTTATTGGCTACATGAAACAATATCTAAAGAATCTTAGTTTCAAAATTTAATCTCTCTTCTTCTTTTTTTCTTTTTTTTCCTTGTTTGGTAATGATAAATACCTGGGTTTTCTTCTCTTTACAGAAATGAGTTTTTTTTTTTAAATTTATTATTATTTAATTTTTTCCCCTATTAAGTTATTTCAACTTATTAAAAAATTGAAACTTTTTTTTGAGAGAGTTTCAACCTATGGCATCCGCTTTTGATAATAACTCTTTAGTATTTATTATCAAACCAAGATACCAATCGATTTTTGGTGTAGGCGAGAATTGAATCTCAAATCTCTTATTTAACCATAAAAATTTTTACCAGTTGAACTAACTGAAACCCACAAAAAATTGAAACTTTTAACTCAATAAGGCACAAGTACAACACATTAAAACTCTGTGGCAACAACTAAGGAAGCCAACCAAACGGGCCAAGCCATGATCCAAACTCCAAAGGGAAAAAGCAATTGTCATTTGCCAAATTTGAGCGCTCTCTCTCTCTCTCTCTTTTCCTTTCACTTCAGGCTTCTGGATTGCCCACATATTAGGCCCTAATGGGCTAGTAGTCCACTTCACTGAGTAACGGGCTACTCAGCCCAGTAAGTTATACAACTCTTTGTCACACTGGGTTACTTATAACTCTTATAAAAGAAACAATATTCCGGGTAATGGGGAAAAAACTTTAAAAAACACAGAAAAAAATTCAAAAACATCAACCGAACTTTAGGTCAAAATCATATTTAACCCTTATTCTTGTAATTTTAAATTAAGGTCCTTAAACTTTGAGAAATGGCAGAATTAGTCCTGTGCAGCCCATAGACAACTCGAGGTTGGGTACCTTGGACAAGTATTGTAGATGATAAGTATCGTGGATGAGCATCAAGTCTAAAGATACAATTACTCCCCCCCATTATGAGGAGCAGCAGTTATATGCTTAAAATCTTGCTCATAATTAAGATTGTGAATGAATCAAGTTGTTTATGAACAACTCGAACTCGACTGAGAAAAAAACTTATTTATGTTTGTTTGTTTAGCAAACAAGTCAAACTCAAGCCCAAGTTTATGTTCAATTATTAAATAAGCCAAGTTCAAACATAATAATATGTTCTTAAACAAGCTTGTGAACATAAAACTCAATTTAATTATATATAATATTATATTTTGGGGGTAATTACACCCAAACTTAAAGAAGAAAAACACTTTCCCCCATTGACATCCGATTGACCAAACTTTGTTAAATTAATATTAAAAATATTGTGTACTAATCTACCCTTTGCTTAAGGGAAAGTTTCCAAAATTATCTTATTTCATAATTAAAATTAATATTTTTTTTAAATTTAGAATTAAAGTGTATTTTAAAATATTAAATGTGAATTTTTTTTCTTTTTTTCAATGGGTAATAGAGATATTTTTCATTGCAAGTGTTTTGATGTTTGATAAATTTGCATTTTTATTCTAAATTTATCATTTATTTTCTTACAAACCATTGTTAAATTTTTGTAAGGAGATTCTTATAAAAATTTAGAATATTTCATTATTAACATAAACAAAATGGTTCAAAGATAGGCAAGGGTGGTGTAGCTCCTCCATTTCAAGCAGTGTTGCTCAGCTTCTCTTTGTTTGTCAGAAAAGTATTTGGGGTTTGAAATAGAGAAAAATTTGGGAAATTTTTTAATAATTTTAGAGTTTTGGGCTTTGAATTAGAAATTTATGTGGCAATGAGAAATGTGGCTTGATTTGATATGAGTCGAATGGGGTTCTTGTTGTTGCGGTTCTAAGAATGGATGTGCTAAAAGTTTGCTTGATCCATCATGGTTTACGGGGTCAAGTAGTGTGTGACAAGTTGTGAAAGCTGTTGTGTGGTGGAGAAGGGTGGTTGTTAACGGTTAATTAGTGGTATTATTTTCTACTTGTCTTATAAAAGTTGTGAAAGTATATTTGAAATTCATAAAATTATTGAAAAGTTTTCAATCAATTTTGCTATTTTTATATAATTAATGTTTTAATTAATTATGGTATCATTACGTCTCAACCTTCGGTCCAACAAACCTCTCTATTTTCCGGTTATTTCAATGCTTTTAGTTTTTAGAACCATAACTATAAATTAGAATAAGGGAGAGGTCGGTTTAATAAAAGAAAATTCACTTTTTTTAAAAATAAATAAATAATATAATAGGGTAAATTCCATTAACATTCCTAAGGTTTAGGCTAATACCAATTAAGTTCAAAACTTTTCAAAACTAACTAATTTGGTCCTAAAGCCAACTTAGTCCCTAAAACGGTTAAGAAAAAATAACCAACTGTTTATGGACTAAGTGTTTGTTTGGCATGATTAATTTTGTCAACTTATTTTTACTAATATTTATGGGCTCTACTGCACTTTTTCGTATTATTCATGAGTCCTACCATACTATTTCAGCTAACTTTTACCTTTATCTACAGTACTTTCAACAAAAAGTTTTCAGTTTTGACAAAATAAGTAGATCCCAAACAGACCCTAAGTTGGCTTTAGGGACCAAATTAGCCAATTTTGAAAAGTTTTGAACCTGGTTGATATTAGTCTAAACCTCAGGATATGTTAGTGAAATTTACCCTATAACATAATAGGGTGCCACCAGGTTGTAAAATAGGCAAAGAAAAATCACATTCGCGTAAAAACTCATAACATTACAGAGGCTAGGTGCTTCAACATTCACGTACCTTTCTGATTTATTTGGATGCTAAACGATGATGATACTTTAATTATCACTTGACAATACGAGAGATGAGATTGTAAAGTATCTTTAGTAATGAAGGCAAGCTTATTATATCTTTAGAAAGCTAACTGAACACAAGAGCTAGAAAAATAATTGCTGCAACATTCCTTTCGGTAGAATTGAATGCAACAAAATACAGAACATCAAAATCAGACATGAAAACTTGAAAACAATCTACAGGGGTTTGTAACAAGTATACATGATACAAAGAATTAGTTACAACTTATAACAACAAAGCATAGAGACGCTGAAGAGGGATAATCAAGATGTATACATTGGAAAACGTAAACTTTTCTGCCTGTTATATGATAAATTACAAACTAAATGAAATGACCAACAATTGCACACCTTGCCCACCAACATACACATGGAAACAAATAGAATTCAATTGTAATTTAGCTCTGTAGGATCTAAAATATCACTCCTTAAAATCGCAGCTCAGACGGTAAATACCAAAATGAGTTGGTTCTCAGTTTAAAAGGCACGATACGATATTATGTATAACTTTGTAGCCTGCATTGCAGATCAAGAACTATGTCAACTTCGGCCTTTGGTTTTCTCATGTCCCCCCCCCGGCCCCAAAAAGAAAGAAAAAGGAAGAGAGAGAGAGAAATAAACTATAGATGTGAATTCTATGATTCAAACTACCATCAAATCTTCCATATTGAAATCCTATGAATTAAGAACCTCCATAGGGAAGGGCGTCTAGCCAGAGAGTTAATTTAAACTCTTTTAACCGCTAGCATTTAGTCAGTCCATGATGCATCCAACATCTTAGCCATAAAACCGTACCGATCAGCAGCTTCATCAATCTGTAAGTAGAAGAGCAAATGACTCTGATAATTAACCACCCGGCAATAACATGAGAACCACTTTAGGGGAACAAATATAGTAAAAAGATTACCAATTTCTGTGTAGGACGTCCAGCTCCATGTCCTGCCTTACACTCAATGCGACCAATAATAGGATTGGTCTGGGGGCTCTTCTCTAAGCTTGTGCATAGAACATACTGCATGGTCTGACAATACATAGAAAAAAACTGTCAAACAAGGAAAAAGAACATAAAATAACACCCGTGCAGTGCACATATGCAATGACTAATAACATAGTTACAAATTCCAGTAGTTTGAGGAGAGGATAGGCAAAATGACAGCGGCATTCAAGTAATGCCCTTTCATATGCATGCAGTTGCACTTATGACCAACAATATAACACTGTTGAAGGAAATCTAAAAAGTAATTACATAGCCAGCAAACAAATAAATAACAAAATGTAATATATCTTATACACCAACTAATACTAGAACAATAATATGTAACATGATAACGTAGAAGCATTCTAACAGTAATTAGAAGTAAAAAAAAAAAAGGAAGGGGAGGGGGGGGGGGGGGCGGGGCACTAATGATAAAGAGACTAACCGCCAATAACTTCAATGAATGCAATGGCACAACCCTATCATCATGATCAGCGGTCAATAACATTATGGGTGGGTATTGGGTTGGTTGATCCGGGTGCTGTTCCCAAGGTCTCTTGACATTATGCAGTGGAGAATACCTAAAGAAAGAAAATAAAGATCAACAGTGAGCTAACATATGAAAATTATGAATTAAATATGGGAAGCATTACCATGAAGTAAAGTAAGAGCTTCACATCAAATTGAACATAGGCAAAACTTTACTCACTTGATTATCCAATGGAATTCTTCCTCCTTCTCTGAACAACCAAAATCAGAAGTCCACGCATGGCCTAGAAAGCAACTCTAGATCAATACATGATTAAAAAATGCTACCTAGTGGATGCAAAGGATTTAGCCTAACCTATGGTAAACTTGTGGAATCGTAGCATGTCCATAACACCAACATGAGCCAACGCACAACCAAAAAGATCAGGTCTCTGCCAAAGAAAAGAAAGTTCAGTTAATCTATGCACTCAAAATAACTATGACGAGAAATAGAACCAAGAATACAATCAAGCAAATGCACCATCTAAGACATCAATACCTGATTCACACAAGCCCCAATAAGAAGCCCACCATTGCTTCCACCTTCAATACACAACTTTCTGGGCTGGGTATAACGAGCAGATATAAGGTATTCGCCAACAGAAATGAAGTCATCAAAGCAATTCTGCTTCTTTGCAAGTGAGCCTGCTTTATGCCATTCCTCTCCATACTCTCCACCGCCACGGATGTTTGCTATGCAAAAAACAGCACCTAGATGCCTTGTGAGTACAAGGCGACCAACGCTGAATGATGGAGTAAGACTAATGTTAAATCCACCATATCCATATAACAAACAAGGGTGTGATCCATCCAAAAGAATATTCTTTCTGGCCACAATGAACACTGGTATCTTGGTACCATCCTTACTAGGCACAAAAACCTGGAAATGGAAAAACCAATCAAGTAAGACAAACACACATTTGAAGGCTCACACACCCCAGAGGTATAGAGAGACACAACGAAAAGTTGCCCCTAATCATCCAAATGAATGCAGCTAGGCAAGAAGGAAGAAGAGACAAATTACAGTGAACTAGAGTGTCAACAAGGTAAAAAGTATTACCTGATCAACACTGAACTCCGAGCGATCAAACCCAGGAACAACAGTTTCACGAAATATCTTCATACTGGGCACCTCAGTTTCTAAATTGCACTGATAAATGATACCAGGGGAAAGAAAGCTAGTAAAACCAAAAAAGACCACATTATCTTTACGCCTTGCAGAAATCCCACTAACTGACCCAATGTCAATGGGTAATTGATGTAGCAAGGAACCTGATTTCAAGTCCCTTACCTGAAGAACATACTTAACATCACTCAGGTAAGTCACAATCATTTGGTTACCATTAACAGCACAAGCTGATTCAAGTACATCCTTTTCGGCTTCTTGGATAACATCAGTCCAAACAGTTGGGTCCTTCAGATCCACTCGAACTAACTTATATTTTGGAGCATCTTTATTTGTCAGGAAAGTAAACAAGGTGTCATCATTTGCAATTTCATGGTATTGTGCATCAAAGTCATCAACAAGCTTAATAAATGGGAGCAAGTCATTTTTCCCCTTCAAACCTACAAGCCCATTAGGAAGGGTAGACAAGTCGCAGTAATAAAATTTGTTCACAGGGTCACAACCCTCGTCGATGTACAGAAGAACATACTGCAAAATAACAGAACAGAGAAGTCAGTTCAGGGAGGAAAGAAGCATTTGTATTTCTTATCTAAACCAAATTAATTAGGTCATGCATGCAAATAATGATGGTGCTTCATAAAACTCAAGGGATTTTAAAGCCCTTTTTTTTTAATCTCCTTTCAGTCAATTATAGGTCATCTCACTAAACCTCTATAGAGGATCTTATATTATCACTTCAACATCTCTCTATAATGTAAACAAAGGCAGTTTGATGCAAGATGTTGGGTTGCCATAATTTACCTTTCACTGTACAAATTTGCGCTAAATCTAACATAAATTAAGACAATAAATCCTCTAACATTAGTAAAAAAACTTAGTTGTCGTGCAAGTCTGAAATTAAATCCTTCTTCCCATGTATAATAACCCATTAATCTATACTGAAATTTTTCTGAAGCCGGCAGGGATTTCTGGGGAAAAGCTCAAAGGCAAGCTCCATTTCTAAGGCTAAATCCAAATTCTATAGAAATAGAACAACTCCAACTCTTACTTTTGCCACGGAGACAGAAACTTATAAAAATAAATAATAAATTGAAGAGTGTAGGTTCGACTGGAGTGCTAATTATGATATCAATACAATAAAGCAGGCCCTACCCTGACATAACCGAGAAAAGCCAAGAACTGAGATAAGTTACCTTCCCATCATCTGTAACACTGGCTCCAAACGAGTATTTAGGGTTTTCAGGATCTCTCCAACATAAAATATCTTCCGACTGATCCATTCCCAAGAAATGATAGTATAGCTCATGATTAAGGTTAGAATTGGTCTCCGTTCCAGCATCTACATTTTCTCCCTCTCTACATCATAACACTACTACCATTATAGATTCAATATAAACAATCTATGAAATCTTAAAAATGATGTAATAAATCCAATTTCTCCTGCCCAAACATACACAATGGTTTTTAGCAGTTCCAACATCCAATTTAACTTCACATAAAAGTATGTCCAGATTTTTGGCAAACTTTTTCTTTCTAAAAATTGGTAAATGCAAATTTTAAAACCCACAATCATCAAAGGGGCACCCTGTCAGGATTCCAATTTTGACATTTCGCGTATAATCTAAGAGCATGATGATGACTTACTTGGGAGCAGGATATCGGCTGTAGAAAAACCCTTTGCTATCATGAGTCCAAACAATGGAAGAAAACTTAACCTGAAATTACAATATATATAAAATCCCTTCCATTAGCCTTGTCTAGGATTTTATCAAAAAGTAAATTGTTTTACCAATTTGGATGAATAAAACATGTACTAAGATTAAGATACCCACCCATGATAAAGTATCAGCTTCAACTTTCTTATCCTCAACACGCATTACTTTGATTGTCACCCAATCGCTACCGCTAGCACTAAGCGCATAACCCAAGTATTTAGCATCTTCACTAACCGAATACGTATTCAAAGCTATGGTTCCATCTTCACTAAGCGCATTTGGGTCCAGCAAAACCTCAGGTTCTCCATCCAAACTATCCTGAATTGTTATTATTTCAAAAACAGAAATATATTTGAGAATATAGTATAGTACAGTATAGTATTTATAGCTCTGCTAGATCCAATTCTGGCTTCACGAACCTGTACATAGAGGACGCTTTGGGCTTGGAGGCCAGTGTTGTGGAAGTAAAAGTACTTGTCTCCACGCCTAAAAGGCGCATCGTAACGTGGATGATCAAAGAGCTTCGTAATCTTCTCGCGAAGCTTCCCTCTCGTCTCGCATTTCTCAAGCACCGATTCTGTCAATTTCACTTGCTTTTGCACAAACTCTTTCACTTCCTCTGCATCAGGATCTTCAAGCCTAAACATTAAATAAATTTAAAAAAATCAAGATTTCCAATCAAAATTCCTTGATTATTCCCGAATTTAACGATTCTATTCGCAAATACGAACAATCAAAATGCATTTCTCGTCCTAAAATATTTTCCCTGGAAATTGTTTTCGTGAACGAATATTACCATCGATAAGGGTCGGAGATTTTAACGCCGTGGTAGTCATCGACGACGGACTCGTCTCTACGAGCTACTGGGTACTGTAACGTTTCGTCTAGGGCACAGAGCGATCCCATTGAAGAATGGATTGAGGAAAATGAAGAAGAAGATAAAAAAGAAAAAGAACAAGAAGGTTTGAATTTGAAGTAATGTTGGTGCTTTGGGTTTGGGTTTTGTTTGTGTGGAAGGAAGGGGTGACTTAATACAGCAAGACTTTGGAGGCGGCGGGAATTTCGGGAGATAGTGAAAGTAGTTGGAGAATAGAAAATGGCATTGGCGTAACGAGTGTATGTGAACATTGTGAGGCCTTTTCTTAGGCCATTTGTTCAAGCAGTGGACTCCAGCGAATAAAGTGGCTTCTTGTGTTGCCATTTTGTGTCCATCATGTCGCCATGTTTTTGGGCTAGTAGCCTAGTCTGTCCCCTTCAATCTTCATCATGTTCTCATCAAACATTTGGCTTTAAAAAAGTTTCCGATTTTTTTTTTTGAAACTGAAAATTTTTTACAGAAAGTACTATAGATAAAAGTAAGTGTTAGTTGAAATAGTATAATAGAACCCATAAATAGTACCAAAAAGTGCAATAAAAACCATAAATAATAGTAAAAATAAACTGAATAGTAAAATAAGTTTAGATTAATATGATAGGTGGAGGGTAGGATTCTGGATTCCCCCAACTGGACCAAGTTTGTGTTGGGCTATTCCATAAATAGATAAATAAGTATACGTTGGTCTAAATATATATGGGCTAACTTGTTTTGTGGGCCTTATAAAAAAAAAAAAAAAAAAAAAACTTGTTTTGTGGGCCTGACATTCATTAATTTAAATATTTAATGTTGGGTTACCTTAATGTTTTGTTAGTCTTTAATTTTTAAAGTGGACTGGATTAGTCTAAGTCTTTATTTAGGACATGCACATAACTCCTGGCTACATTCAAACTTATTTAAGAAATTCATCATTCAAGAGGCATTTTAAATAGGGTCAGACTTAAGTCCAGTGTCCAGTAGCACTGAACCTGTTAAGATGGTGACACATGTATACTTTTGAACACGTGTCACCATCTGACTGAGTCCATTTTTAATATGCATGTAAAAGAGAGACCAATTATATATAAGAATTAATACCATATTCCTAGGTGAAACCCTCAGTAACAAGGCAAGTTTTATAGTGTTCCACCAATCCATCTACAAAGTTTTTTATCTTATAGACCCACTTACACCTAAATGCAAATTTATCCGGTGGCCATGTCCAAGTATGGGTTTTGTGTAGGATATCAAGTACCTCAAACTTAACATTCTGTCAAAGAGGGTCAAAACTAGCCTGACGATAGGTATGAGGCTTATGAAGACAATTATGTAAACCATCTTATGCTGGTTGATGAGGTAGGGTGCCATTGTTTTACAACAATTTCTGAACGAAAAATACAATTATGTTTAGACCATTTTATGAAAGATCTAACAAATTTTAATAGACTTCAATTTCAATCCATTATTATACAAATAATACATTTAAAAGATTTCACGGGCAAGCTTAAATAATCAATTATATAAATAAAAGATGATAGTTCAATAGTCAAAATTTCAATATTCTATGATGAATTCAGCTCATGAACAAAAAGTCAAATTTAGAGAAAGATTGCCAAAAGCTTTGTAGTTTAATTGACACTTCCGGAGTGTTTCAAATGGAGACATCTAGAGTTCAAATCCTCCACCTCCAACTATCGATATATATAAAATAAAAAATAAAAAACCGAGAAAAATTACTACATGAGATTTCCTTTAATTTTCTTTGCTGCAGTAATAGTTAAAAGAGAAAATAAAAAATAAAAAAAGGGAAGAAACAACCCCTCCCAACCTCCCACCAAATCTTCATGTTTGTTTGTTTTTTTGTTTTATAGTTACAATGAGGGTGGGGGGATTTGAAATCTGAACGTCTCTGTTGGAAATGTTAGAAGGTGTCAATTGAGCTATAAGAATCTTAAAAAAATCTTCATAATTGTAGCTAGTCAATCCATGATGCATCCAACATCTTAGCCATAAAACCATAACGGTCAACATTTCCATCAATCTGTAAGTAGAAGAGCCAATAGCCAAAAGTAACAATGAGACAAAAACGTAGAACTACTCTACTTTAATGGGGGAAAATTGAAATTGAAAGCTTACCAATTTCTGTGTAGGACGTCCAGCTCCATGTCCTGCCTTACACTCAATGCGACCAATAATAGGATTGGTCTGGGGGCTTTTCTCCAAGCTTGTGCACAGAACATATTGCATGGTCTAACAATAGAAACAACCATTTTAAAAACAAAACGAAAAGAAAATGAAATAATACAGCTGCAGTGTACATTTGCAATGACTAAGAAGTAAGAGTAAGAACATATTAACAAATCCAATAGTTTGAGGTGAGAGGATATCAACTTCCAATGCCTGCTAATCAAGCCATGCCCTTGCATATGCATGTAGTTGCAGCACTAACTACGAATGCAATGCCCCGTCTGCAATGCTCACCCAGAATCCATTAGTCACTTGCTTCGAGAATGCCCTCACTCAGTAAGCTTTTGGAACCGGCTCGGCCCTCCCTCTGGACTTATCTCCTCTTTCGGCTTGCCTATCTCAGATTGGCTACATGCCAACTGCACCTCCAAGCAAACCTCTCAGCACCACCGTATCCCATGGCATCTGCTCTTTCTCTTCGGTATTTGGTCCATCTGGCTTAACAAGAATAAGGTTGCCCTCCAATCTTCGCAGTCCAACCCCCACCTGTTGAAGGACTGTATTGCCAAAGCTCTAGAGTATCACTTCCTTACATCTCCATCCACTCCATCCATGCCAAGAGCTAGAACCAACTGCAATTGGATTAACTCCCCTATGGGCTGGTTCAAATTAAATACAGATGCATCTTGTTATTAATGATGAAGCTGGTAGGGGAGGCCTCATCTAAGACTCAGAAGGGCTTTGGGTTCGGGGATTCTCTAGGCACATCGGCACTCCCTCTGTTCTCATGGCAGAGCTTTGGGCCCTGCATGATGGCATCCACATGGAAAAAAATTTAAATATCCACAACCTTATAATTAATGTGGACTCCACTGAAGCCATTAAGCTTCTATCCTCACCATCCTGCTCTAATAGGCTAACTCAACCTTTGGTCAATGATTGCAGGGACACTCTCCAAGCTTTCCAACAGGTCCATCTCCTTCACTGCTTCAGGGAAGCCAACAGAGCAGCTGATTCTCTTGCAAAAATTGGGTGCGCTCAAATGGAGTTTTTTGTTTCTTTTGTAACCCCTCCCTTATATGTTATGGAGGTCTTAACCTATGACAGCACTCATGTAACTGCTAATAGCAGCTCTTATGTAACTGATACCCGACTTCCAGCGGGTTAACTTTTAATATAATTGCCTCTCTTTAACCAAAAAAAAAGAACTATGATACACTTATGGCTAACAATGAAGACAATGAAAACATCATTGAAGAAAATCTAAAAAGTAGTTACATAACCAATAAATAAATTACAATGCATAATTTATCTTGTTCCACCAGCTACTTTGTTAATACTAGAACTTATATGCAACATGATAACATAGAATCATTCTAACATTATACTTCAAGATTTCCTTTTTCTTTTTCTTTTTCTTTTATAAAGGCTAATGAATTCTAAATTTTGCTAAAGATAAAGAAGACCAACCGCTAATAACTTCAATGAGTGCAATGGCACAACCCTATCATCATGATCAGCAGTCAATAACATTGTGGATGGATACTGGGAAGGTAGATCCAGATGCTGTTCCCAAGGTCTCCTGATATTATGTAGTGGAGAATACCTGTAAAAAAAAATTACAATCAACAGTGCGCCAACATCCAAACTCTCCTATGTGAAGAATCCTAACACAATATTTCCAGAGAAAATTGCTTAGTAGAAACACCAGGTAAAATATTTGTTTTAGTGAATCTAATAAAAACACAAAAGTGGTGCAGTCCAAAACAAAGGGTAAATAATACTTCCTAATTGACAGATATCTAATGCAACCCAAGCTGTTGTGAACGTTCATGATCATGGCAAATAACAACTGATGTGTTGGATCATTGGATCAAGAAATAAGAATCAATATGGATACTGCTAGAACATATGAGATAAAAATAAGCATAGCAATCACATATAGCAATTGAATGGCAGTGAATGAACTGGATTAACTAGTGAACCACATGGTCCACATCCTACAAGTTCTATCTCCTTATCAGCTATTAATGATAACCTAGTATGGATCCCCAACAAATAAGGGATACTTTTCCATTAAATGGGCTTATTGGGTGGACCAAAGTAGGCTATTTGATAGGGTAAATGGTAGGTTTTAGATCAAAACTTGGAGCATCCAACCCCAGGAAAGGTCAAAGTTTTCCTTTGGATGTTGGTATCTGGACACTTACCAGTAAAGCAGCTTATGCCCCTGTAAATTGTCATTCTGTCCTCTTTGCCATAGGGAAGATGAGGATGAATTGCACCTATCTGAGATGTGCCTAGTCATAAGACTAGCTTGGATGGGGAACCAGTGGGGATTTAGAATTGGAGCAATTCAAACAAACACAATTATAAGACTAGTGAATATTCTTATCTCCACCCAGAAGGTCTAGTCGACCCAGAAATTCCAAATGACCAATTCACTCTGCTTGCATTGGAGTTTGGACACAGTTTGGAAACTCAAGAACAGCTAATGCATGGAGAACAATACAACACCATTATGGTAGTCCCAATTATCACAATTAAAGCCCATGCAAGCTACTGTGGTGGTCTAATGGCTGAAAAGCCCAAGTTAAGCAATGCTGAGCCCACTAAATTTACTCTATCTACAGCCCTTTTCACAAACATCAATGTAGACGCATCAGTGAGGGAAGATAGAAGGGGATGCCACTCTGAGCTGGAGTATTGTCTGAATGTCAAAAGTTTAAAATCAAATTTCATTTCTTGTGTATTTAGTAGGATTAAACAGTGCAGTGCATGAACGAGCTCAATGGGCAGTTAAAAGGAGGTTTTCTACTATGCCTGACTCATCTCAGTTCCCTCCCCTTCTGGTCAAGCCTCTTGCATCTGATACTTGTATAGCTTTTTCTGGTATATGAATCTTCTCAAGCCAAAAAAGAATGGCATGAATAAATTTAACTTTTGTCCAATATTACAAGATTGAGAATAGACAATGGTTTTCCAGTTTCTTACACAACATATGGTAGTTTTTTTTTTATTGGCAAGTTCCGCATGCACCCAATGGGTCTTGAACCCACCACCACCTATATTTTCTAAGGGGAGGAAGTGCCAATTGAGCCAGTGCTAATTGGCAATGTACAATGGAAAATTACAAATTAAAGATTTGAAAGATTGCCAGGAAGTATGGTAAGAGCTTCCTATCAGATCCTTGATATAGGATAAACTTTACTTACTTTTTTTTTTGATTGAATAAACTTTACTTACTTGATTAGCCAGTAAAATTCTTCCTCCTTGTCTGAACAACCATAATCAGAAGTCCATGAATGGCCTATAAAGCAACTCTGGTTCAATACATGATTCAAAAATATTAACTAGTGGATCCAATGGATTTAGACTAACCTATAGTAAACTTATGATATCGCAGCATGTCCATAACACCAACATGAGCCAAAGCACAACCAAAAAGATCAGGTCTCTGCCAAAAAAAATTGTTATTTAGTCTAAGCACTCAAACAACTATTACAAGTTATAGAACTAAGAAAATGCACCCTCTAATTACAAGCTACACAGCAATACCTGATTTATGCAAGCCCCAACAAGAAGCCCACCATTGCTTCCACCTTCAATACACAACTTTCTGGGTTGGGTATAGCCAGAAGATATAAGATATTCAGCGGCAGAAATGAAGTCATCAAAGCAATTCTGCTTCTTTGCAAGTGAGCCTGCTTTATGCCATTCCTCTCCGTATTCTCCACCACCACGAATGTTTGCTATGCAGAAAACAGCACCTAGATGCCTTATGAGTACAATACGACCAACACTGAATGATGGTGTAATGCTAATGTTAAATCCACCATATCCATATAACAAACAAGAGTGTGATCCATCCAAAAGAATATTCTTTCTGGCCACAATGAACACTGGTATCTTGGTACCATCCTTACTAGGCACAAAAACCTGGAGATGGAAAAAAATAATCAAGTAAGATGAGGACACATTTAGGGACTCAAACACACACCCTAGATGATCAGAGGAAGAGAGACACAGAAGAACAGCTGCCCCTAATCATCCACACTAATGCAGCTTGGCAAGAAGGTAGAAGAAGAAGAAGCAAACTAGAGTGACTAGGGTGTCAACAAGGCAGCGAGTATCACCTGATCAACATGGAACTCTGAGCGATCAAACCCAGGAACAACAATTTCACGAAATATCTTCATATTGGGAACCTCAGTTTCTAAATTACACTGATAAATAATTCCAGGGCTAAGAAAGCTAGAAAACCCAATAAAAACCACATTGTCTGTGCGCCTTGCAGAAATCCCATAGACTGTCCCAATGTCAATGGGTAATTGATGTAGAAAGGAACCTGATTTCAAGTCCCTTGTCTGTAGAACATACTTAACATCACTCAGGTAACTCACAATCATTTGGTTACCATTAACAGCACAAGCTGATTCAAGTACATCCTTTTCGGCTTCTTGGAGAACGTCAGTCCAAACAGTTGGTTCCTTCAGATCTACTCGGATTAACTTATATTTTGGAGCATCTTTATTTGTCCGAAAGGTAAACGAAGTATCATCATTTGCAATGGCATCGTAAAAAGCATCAAATTCATCAATATGCTTATTAAATGGGAGCAAGGATTTCTTTCCCTTCAAACCCACAAGCCCATTAGGAAGATCAGAAAAGTCACAATAATAAAATTTATTGACAGGGCCAGAATCCTTTTTGATGTACAGGAGAACATACTGTACAAAAATATCAAAGTGGAGTCAGTTAGAAGGAAATCCATAAGAAAGAGGAAAGAGCATTTGCACTTCTTATCTAAGCCAAATTAATCAGGCATTCTAGTTAATGCATGCATATAAATACTACATATGGATTGTATTTATAAGCATAACTAAAGAGGCAGCTCAAGTATAGAAACTCAACAACATGGTATAATGATGATGCTTCATATACAACTCAAAAAGGGATTTTAAGGTTTTTCATTTTTTGGGTATGCATTCAATTATATAATAGATCATCTCAAGAAAACCTCTTTATTCCTTTAACAAATTTGGCCACTAGACATAGAAATGATACATTTTTTTAAGGGAGTGTTAAGAAACATGCAGTTGGATTAACATCAATACAAGAAATTAAAGCTGACACTGGTCCGACATAACCAGAAAAGCCATGAAAAAATGAGAGAAGAATTACCTTCCCATCATGTGTAACACTGGCTCTGAACCTGTATTTAGGGTTTTCAGGATCTCTCCAGCATAACATATCTTCAGATTGATCCGAACCCAAAAAATGATAGTATACCTCCTGATAAAGGTTAGAATTGGTCTCTGTCCCAGCATCTACATTTTCTCCCTCTCTACAGCATTATACTATCATTATGAATTCAATATAATAATCTATGAAATCTCAAATTTGATGCACTAAATCCAAATTTTCCTGTCTAAACAGACGCAATATCATTACCATGGTTCATAATTTACAAAGATTCAAGTAATTCCTCCTTTTTTAAAATAAAAGAACACGATGAGGATGATCACTTACTTGGGAGCAGGATATCGACAGTAGAAAAACCCTTTGCCATCATGAGTCCAACTAATAGACGAAAACTTAACCTGAAATTACAACATATAAAATCCCTTCAATTAGTCTTGATATATTACCGATTCTCCTAAAAGCTCAAATTATTATAAATGGTGAATTTAATTACTTAATCATAATTCTAACACTCCCTCTCACGTTTGGGCTGAGACTCCCAGGGGTTCAAACTCAGAAACGCTTGCTCTGATACCATGATAAATATATTCAATTCCCCCAAAAGTTTAAATGGTTAGGAAATGGTAGATTTAATCGCAAAACCATAATTCTAACGATTCCATTTTTATTTATTAAAAAAAAAAAAAAAAACTTGTTTTTTTATCTATTTGGAATAGTAAGACATGTACTAAGATTAAGATACTCACCCATGATAATGTATCAGCCTCAACTTTCTTATCCTCAATTCGCATTACATTAATTGTCACCCAATCGCTACCGCTAGCACTAAGCCCATAGGCCAAGTATTTAGCATCCTCACTAATCGAAAGCGAGCTCAAAGAGACAGTTCCATCTTCACTAAGCGCATTTGGGTCCAGCAAAACCTCAGGCTCTCCATCCAAACTATCCTGAATAAAGAAACAGAGACACATAATAATAATTATGAATATTTCTTTACCAAATAACAATGGCTAAAATCCAATTCTAGCTCACAAACCTGTACGTAGAGGACGCTCTGGGCTTGGAGGCCAGTGTTGTGGAAGTAAAAGTACTTGTCTCCACGCTTAAAAGGCGCGCCATAACGCGGGTGATCATAGAGCTTCGTAATCTTCTCGCGAAGCTTCTCTCTCGTCTCGCATTTCTCGAGCACCGACTCTGTCAATTTCACCTGCTCTTCCACAAACTCTTTCACTTCCTCTGCGTCAGGATCCTCCAGCCTGAGATTTTTTTGGATCGTTATATCAATCAATAATCACTCACTTTAGCATCACTACTGGTGCTAACATAACATAACCACTCACTCATAGCATCAGTTTTTTTTTCTTTTTCTTTTTCTTTTAAATACAAATTATAGCGATTTTTTCTATTTTTTTTTAAGAAAGGAACAATAAAAAGTGCTTTGGATAAGATTTTTTTTTCGTTAAGCTCATAATTAGAGAATCATAGAAAACAAAATCTTGAAATCCTAAGAGATATTTATTTCGTGGAAAATGTGAAGTGAGAGACCCATTTTCGATGAATTTGATTACCATCGATAAGGGTCGGTGATCTTAACGCCGTGGTAGTCGTCGACGACGGACTCGTCTCTGCGAGCAACAGGGTAGTGCAAGGGTTCATCTAGAAAACAAAGCGAACCCATTGTGATTGTGATTGTAGAATGAATAAGTTGAGAGGAAGATGTATGGTAAAAGATTTGAACGCCAATTTTGAAATGTAGCTGGGGAAGTGTGATTTTAATTCTTGGAGGCGACGTGACTTTGGGAGGACAGACAGAGACATAAAGTTGGGGAAGTGTGAGTAACGTGTGCCTGCCTGTTTCACTTTCCCCCGCTCTGGCTAATCAAGCGAGTAAATTATTCTTAATCAAATATCTTAATTTAAAATGGGGTTTTATTTAGGTATTTTTTGATATATCTTTTGAACTCGGGTCTTATTCTAGAATATGAGATTTTGTAAATTGAACTTAAATAAATAATAAGTACTAGTCTCATCACACGCACTTTGCACGTATGATAAGGTTTTTTTTTTTTTTGAGTTTAATGTAATTTTTCAATTTGAATTTATCTATTGTTAGTGAGGTTACACATAAATGATGGGTTTAGTGTGTGGTAGTTTTTAGGAAAATATATATCAAACGTGGGTGAAATATATTTAAATAGAGTGTGTACTAATTTTTAGGAAAAAAGTTTATCTATTATTTTTTTTTAATTTTGTTAAATTATAATTTTAACCTTATTTTTTATTTTTTAAGAACAATGATTATCTAATTAGATTATGGATATTTTTGACATTTTTTGAAACTCTTATTAATATATAGAAAAGATAAACGAGTGTCCAATTAAATGAGTCAACTAGTTTTTATATTTAACACTCCAATTAGTAAATTTTTATATATATTTTTAAGTTATTTTTTAAAAAAGGCACACATGCAGTTACAATGAATTTGTGCATACATCTACTCATTTTGTTAACAATAATGCAATCATACCAACACCAACAATAATCATAATTATAGGCATACAAATAATATTAACTACAACTATAACAATACATAATATTTTACAATGTATTAGCTTCTAATATTTACAAAGCACATGTTTATACAATAATAATAAATCTGTTAATTTCTAGAGCTGTAAGTTAATAAGCAAAGCAAAAAAACTTACATTAACAAAAAACTTACAATCCTTAGTTGTGCACACTGAAGTAAGGCAAAAGAGTAACTGAACAATCGGAGGACCTAACTTTGTGAGGAGATGCAATTCTTAAGTGAAGGAGGAGAAATAAAAAGACAAGGGCACTTGCCTTGCCTTTTATTACAAAATGAAGAATAAAAAGACAAAAAAGAATATCTGAGAAAGATTTAGGTGTGATATGAATAGGTGAATATATTTCATGCAGAGAATAAGAATCAGATGAGATGAGGAGTAGAGATGATTGGTTGATTGAATCTTTGTTTTTTTTTTTTTTTTTTTTACTTTCTTTGCTTTTTTTTTTTTGTTTATAGCGTGCACATAAGAATTTATGTACTTTATTTGCTTTTTTTTTTTTTTACAGCATGTACATCAATCATTTTTTTCTTCCGTATTGTAAAAATCTATGTACTTTCTTTACTTTTTTTGGTTTATAGTGTGCACATCAATCATTTTTTTCTTCTATATTGTAAGAATTTATGTACTTTCTTTGCTTTTTTTGGTTTACAGTGTGCACATCAATCATTTTTTTCTTTCCCATTGTAAGAATCTATATACTTTCTTTGTTTTTTTTGTTTACAGCGTGCACATAAATCATTTTTTTCTTCTATAAGAATCTATATACTTTTTTTGTTTTTGTTTTTGTTTACAGCGTGTACATCAATAATTTTTTCCTTCAATTTCGTATTGTAAAAATCTATGTACTTTTTTTAGAATAAGAATCAATGTACTCATTGTACTTGAATCTATCCTTATTTGTTTCATAGGGTACTTTTACAATACGAAAGGAAAGAACATGACATACACACAAGCCAAATTGCTTCGGTCAAAAAAATACTGAAGAATAAGAATATGCGTACTTTTTTTTTTATATTCAGACATCTCTCTCTCTCTCTCTCTCCTCTATTTCGGCAATGCCATTGCCACAAACCAATTGCAACATTTTTTTTTCCTCCTATTTCGGCAATGTCATTGCCACAAATCAATTGCCACTTTTTTTTCCTTCTATTTTGGCAATGCCATTACCACAAACCAATTGCAACAATTTTTTTTTCCCTCTTATTTCGGCAATGTGATTGCCACAAATTCATTCCCACAATTTTTTTTCCCTCTATTTCGGCAATGCTATTGCCACAAACCAATTGCAACAATTTTTTTCCCTCCTATTTTGGTAATGCCATTGCCACAAATTCATTCCCACAAATTTTTTTTTTCTCTCTATTTCGGCAATGCCATTGCCACAAACCAATTGCAACAAATTTTTTTTCCCCTCCTATTTCGGCAATGCCATTGCCACAATCCATTCCACAAATTTTTTTTTTGAGAAATGATATGTGCACACAATTTTTACAACAAATCCTAAGTGGCAGGTTATTACTGGTTGTTGTTGTTGGATTAAAAAAGAAATCTCAGTGTTAAATTCAAATTTGAACTAATAATAACTAATCACCTGTGATTTGTTGTGAAAATGTTGTAAAAATATTGTGGACGTAGCACATTTTTTTTTTTTAATTCCTCCCCAGATTTCGGCAACCACTAATTTTTTTTCCTCCCATTTTCGGCAATGGCATTGCCACAATTGCCACAAATTTTTTCCTCCCCTATTTCGGCAATGGCATTGCCACAATTGGTTTCCCTTTGGGCACCCACCTAGCACTAGCACACTTCGAGCACTTCACACCCACTCGGTCAGCACGTTTGGGCAACAGGAATTTCGGTAATGAGATTACTGAAATTCAAAATTTTATCTCTCCCACTTTTTCTCTTTCTCTCTCATACTTTTGTTAGAATTTCAGCAATACCGTTGCCAAAATTGACTCTCTTTTCTCAATTTCCTAAATAACTTGGAACAGTTCCCATAACGCAAATAAACTTGAGATTCAGCAATATTCAGCCAAAATACTCTTCTTAGCATGCACCACACCTATTAAGAATACCCACATAAAAAATTGTGTAAACCCATAGTATACTTAAAGACTTTAAAAAATGGTACTTGGTGAAATAAACTAAGGAATATGTGAAATCAAACCAACATTAATGCATATGTTAATTAGACTCTTATTTAAATAATAATGATATCACACGATCCTTATTAAATGAAATAAAATGATCCTAAATGGTATTATTAAAAAAAAAGTCTTCAATATTTTACCATTTTGAAGCATTTAATATTGTCACATCTTTTATCTTTCTTTTTTATGAAGACGGGAAAAGAAAAAGGCATCTCATGCATTAGTCACATACATGATACATCCTCCTCTAAACAATATATAAATTTCACATAATTGTGGAATCAATAAATTATGAGAGAGAAAATATATATGTTCCAAACATAAGATAATTATTATTTAGTTTATCAAAAAAAGATAATTATTATTTATTACTCCTATAGCTTTCATGAAGCATGGATCACTACTTCCGCTTCTTCTTTTTATTTTTTTCCGCTTTATGCTATTCTTGGAGGTTGATAACCAACTATAATATATATTTCTTTTGTTGGAAAAAAAAAAGGGTTGACATAGGACTGCCAAGTGCCAACGGCATGAGATATGGGAGAAGGTTTATCTTTGCCATTCTTATTTTTGTTAAACAAACATATGCATTATTATCTTTTGAAGATTATGCTTATCGTATCATTAGTATTAAAAACTACATGGCTATGATTTGATTGTATGAGCGTGTATTTGTGTGGGTACGTATGTGCTAAGTATTTATTAGGTGGTTCTTTGTTACATAAATGATTACAAGAATTATTATCAAAAAAATGATTACAAGAATTTCTAATAGTAACTTGACTTGTCTCTTGGTATAAGTATAGATGTGACCTATGCTTTTTCTTGAGTCATTTAACCTCATACTAAGTGTAAGGACTGGATTTGGATCCCTGGCCCGAAAGGTGAATGGACTTAGGCCCAACAAGCCCAAAACAATGAATTTATAGAGAGTGGGTTGGAAAACTGGGCTCTAGTGAATCAAACAACAAACAAAGTGGATCTTGATGATAAGAGAATGAAGATAGACAAGTTCAAACTAAAGAAAGTCGTCCTCGGCACAGTCCGAGCAGATCAGTTCTTATATATTGATTCTCAAATTTGATTACAAGTTCAGTTCTAGATTGCTACAGTGTTTTTTTTTTATCTCTCTCTCTTTCCGATCCCCCTTTCCTTAGGGGTCTTTTACATTATATATCTCCCTTTGAATGATCTTGGCCCTCCACTTGTTGATCGTCAAAGTCACTAATTGAGTGCTTGTCCCATCGGACACCCTCATAGGTCCTCTGTGAGTTGGGGCGACCAAGGCAGCACTGTTCAGGGGTCTTCTCTACATAAATGTGGCCAGAGAGTTAGCTGCAGAGCATTTAATGCAGTGGTAACAGCTTTTTCTTAGATATTTCTCCACTCCCACCTTATCCCGTACGTTCATAGTGCATATCCTTAGCACCAGAACTTCCTGGAATTTCACTCTGGATAATAGAGCTCACCTTCTGACCCCTTATTTGCTTAGCCGAGGATATACTTCTCCTCAGCTTACCTCCCTAGCCTTTACAGCCATATCTTGCTCGTGAAGTCCTTGGTCTTACTCCTTCCTTACTGTTGATCTATTCTCGGACCATTGTGCTGCCTCGAACAAGCCCAAGGCCCAATATATATCTGGGCCTATGTCCCCACAATAGCCCTTCAAAACTCTGGTTTTCTCTTCCTATCCGAGGAGAAAAGTGGGGTTTTGATGTTGAAAAACAAATCTCATATGTTCCACTGATTTCTGCACGTGAGAGTGCCGTATCGCGTGTCCTATAATTGTTCCTGATGCTTCGGAGCCCGCGATATCTCATTAAATGCTCCAAGCGGCGCTCTGTTTCCCGTATCCTATGGTGAGAAGTAGATCCTACGGCTGGCATTTCTCCTTGAAATTTGAGCGAGATAACTCCCACTCAATTCTACCTCCTATATAAGGCACCCGGGGGAATCACTTTACCTTATTTTACAAATCCTCGCGTTCTCAAGAAATTCCTAACTCTCAAACCTTTAAGGCTTTCTAAGTTTCCAAAGTCTCCGAGTCCTTTTCTCAAAAAATTTGAATCTTCAAGAAGTACCAGAAGCACTACACGTGTTTATTCTTGTAAGTTTCTTCTTTCTTAGGTTATTTTCTTCTCGGCCGGTCTCCTCGGCCTTCCATTCTTTATTTCCTTTCTTTGAAAACTCCATTCATTTCCCTTTAACTTAACCAAATGGGTAGGTTTAAGCACCTTGTAGACTTTCCCGCCAGTATGGAAGGCTTCAAGGCTAAGTACCACATTCCATAGAAAGTAGCCCTGCGGTATTGTGCTCCAGACCGGATAGTCACAAATAGAAAGGAAGAGAAAGTTGTCATTCCTATGATCGCTTTCATAGAAGGAGGAATGACACTTCCCATGGGTAGGGTGACCCGAGACTACCTAATTAACCATAGGTTGTGTCCCTACCAGTGCGCTCCTAATCTGTTTAGGGTTTTAGGTAGTGTAGATACTCTTAATGAGCAGATGGGCTTGGGACTTACATGGCACGACGTCGTTCACATGTACAAGTGTCATTCTCTTGTTGACGCAAGATATTGCCTCAAGTCCCGGTCCACTGTTGTTAGGCTCGTATCGTGTCTTCCCAAGTCCAACAAGGGCATGAAGGACGACTATTTGATCGCCTCCAGGGAGTGGCACGACAGTCTTCACTACCCAACTCGGGAGGGAGAGCCAGGTGGGGTACCCTAGGTTTAGGTCCCTTGGCATGAAATTTAGTTCTCTTAGCTTTGCAATGCTTCTTTTAATATTTCATTTTCCTTTGGTAAAGGGTCTTGTTGGTCTAACCATAATCTGCTCCTCAGCTGTTTTTGCAGATAAAAGGCGCGTCGCTCCTAGACTCAGCCTTGCTAACGTAGCAGGTCTCAACAGGGTGCTGAGGTCCGAGATTTTTATAAGTGAAAACGGGTAACTACGAGCCATCCACTTAATATTGGACTTCGAGCCCTTGCCGAATATATTCCAAGACGTGGGCCAAGCAATAAAGGCAGGCGACCCTAGACTCCACCGAATAGACGTCTCACGGCCCAATTTTCTGGCTTGAGAAGACCTCCCACTGGTTGAACTTCCTCTTCAACGTGCTTTCCCTGAAGCAGCAGCCCCGAGGGAGGAGAATGCATCCTCCCGCCTATCCTTGGAGGCTGGGATAGACCAATTTCACCTCGAGGAAGAACGAGAGGTGCAAGAAGAGCCCGTTGAGATCCCAAATTCCGAGGGTGAGCTCGACAGAGCCTCAATAGCCTGCTCCCCCCAATTGATAGTCGCTGAGATTGATAGCAGTTCCGAGGAAGACCCGATGTCTTTGAATCCGAGAAAGGTTTAAGGGACCTCATGGCTGGATGGAATAAGGGGTCGTCGTCCAAGGAGGTCCCCAAGTCCCAAGATCTTGCCAATCTCCCCCCTCCCCCTCCTCTTCCCACAACCGCGCTCACCCTGCTTCCCCATTCCTAACTTGAAGAAGAAAAGAAAGGAGCAAGAACTGGAGGAGGGGGAGGTGATCCCTCAGAAGGGGATCAAGCAGCAAAAAACTGCTAAGGACAAATAGGCCTCCTCTGTGGAAAGTAAGGAGGACCCAAGTGGGGTTGAGGTGCACCGACAGTAGCACACTTAGGCTCCTCGGCTGGAGCTGGATGGCGCTGCCATCCCATGGGACGCCTTCGTCTGGGAGTTCCAAAGAGGGCATTCAGCTTACATTGCCAAGGCCTTGGAGCAGCCCCTTCTCATGCCTAAAGATATGGAGGCTCTAAGTCGTATGAGGCAGCCAGACCTCTTCATGTCCTTGAAGAGGGATCTTGCCATGGTAAGTTCACTATCAAATCTTTTAGATAGATGCTATGTTGCCCTTTTCAATCTTTTTTCTCCCCCTCCCTTTTTTTTACGTGGGATTCCTTTGTTGTCTTTGTGCAGGTTACCCAGTAGGTTTTTGTGGCCGAGGAGTGGGTCAGGGACGCCCGTAATGAGGCTAAGGTTGAGGCCCACTCCCGCGCTGAGGTTGAGAAGTCCTTGGGAGTGCTGAAGCAAGAGCAACTGGAGTTGGCTGCCAAGTTGATTGCTGATGAAAGGGCAAGAAGGAGCACTGAGGCTAGGCTGAAGAGCACCCAGGACCAGGCTGAAGACCAGCGCAAAAAGCTCTACCTCACTGAGATAGAGCTGGCTACACAGAGGTAGCTGGTCCTGGATCTCAAAACTGAAGTGGAAAAGGCCAAAGCAGTCATTCGGGCGGCCGAGGAAGCTGTTGAGGCCTTAAGGCAAGTATCTTACAATCTCGGGGTAGAAGAAACCGAGATCCGGCTAGCTGAGGAGTTGGCCAAGGTATGCAGGGATTACTGTAAGGAGACTTGGAAATAGGCTTTTAACCTTGCAGGGGTCCTTGCTGCCTCAAAGTGGAGGCAGCTTGGGAAGGTATACTATCATCCTGATATCCGTGAAGCCCCAACTGCCCTCCCATCTCCCTCTGCCCATGCCCTAGAGTCCTCTGAGCAGCCCCTGACTGTTCAAGCCATTCTTCCCCCTTCTGAGGCCTCCAAGGGATCCAGCCAAGTTGGTGATCAAGGCCAAGGAGTCGAGGTGGCCAAGGACAAAGGCAAGGGCAAGGAGGTCAAGCCCCCCTCAAAAGATAAAGATGCTGCCAAAGCCAAAGATGCCGCTGAGGCCAAGGACGCTGCAGTCAAAGTGAAAGAAGCCAAGGCAAGATCCAAGGAGGCTGATCCTAAGGCCTCAGATGCTCCTGCCCATTAGCCGAGCAAGAAAGAAGACCCTCCTCCTCCCAAGGCCAAGGCTTAGTATTAGGATTTTACTTTTTCTTTTCTTTTTCCTTTGTAGTTTTCCTTGTATATTTTCTTTTTTGTTGTGGCGTTCTGCCATTGTGTATAATGTACCTTTCCTTTCGGTTAATGAAAAGACTTTTGCTTTTCACTTTATGTGTCTTTATTTTTCTTTCTTATAATATTTATTCTCTGGTTGGTGTAGTCATTATTTTGCCATTTGATGAAACTTAGGACTGATAAGGTTGTTAACATTAGTGGACTGTTGCCACGCAAACTTCAACAAAAGCTAACAATAATGTAATGTACCTAAGCTCAACAAAATAGTAATGCATATTACTTGATAACGGTTGTTGTGTTCTATATACATTCTTTTGGTATTTTGATTATATGTTACTGACTTATTGTTGCATGCCATACGTTAATTGGAAATTTCTTTTTGATGTGATATGTGAAATTTCATATTTTATATGAGCCATGTTCTTCCCATTTTGTGGCACTGTTTAAGGTTGATTTCCTTGAAAATTATTTTTTGGTTGGAACAAAGATTATGATGGTTCAATTCAACTTATAACAAAGTCTTTTGATAAAATGGGTAAAAGAGATTTGGCTAATTAGTGAAAGGAATTTTTACACATTAAATTAGCCAAACAACTCAAATCTTTGGTATGCCTTTATCACTTTACATGTTTAAGATAGATTCAATGCAAAATTAAGAACAAGTAGTGGAACGTATAACGCATAATGTAATAAACCGAAATATGGTAAAGGAAGCTTTTATTAATAGTAACACTTTCTCAGGTTGCTTACATTCCACGGGCGTAGTACAACGTTTTCATCTAGATTCTCAAGATAATATACGCCTATTCTAGCCACTGAAGTGATGCGATATGACCCTTCCCAGTTAGGCCCTATCTTTCCCCAAGCCGGGTTCTTTGCGGTACCTAAAACATTTCTTAACACCAAGTCCCCAAGTGCTAAAGGCCTTAGCTTCACGTTGGCATCATACCCTTGCTTTAGCTTGTGTTGGTAGTATGCCAGCTGAACCATAGCATTTTCTCTTCGCTCTTCAATTAGATTTAAACTCTTCTCCAATAGTACGTCATTGTTGCTCGGAGTAAAAAAGCTTGTTCACAATGTTGGGAATCTAGTTTCTAGAGGAATAATAGCCTCGGTCCCATAAGTCATTGAGAAGGGTGTCTCTTTTGTTGATCTGTGAGGTGTGGTCCAATATGTCTAAAGGACGTGTGGCAGTTCTTCCACCCATTTTCCCTTCGCGTCATCCAACCTTTTCTTGAGTCCCCCCACTATGACCTTGTTTATAGCCTTGGCCTGTCCATTTCCCTGTGGGTAAGCCGGGGTGGAATACCTATTCGTAATTCCCAAGTCACAACAATACCTCCTGAAGGCTTTACTATCGAACTGAAGTCCATTGTCCGAGATAAGAGTATGAGAGATCCCAAATCGAGCGATAATGTTCTTCCAAACAAATCTCTTGGCATCCACGTCTCTGATATTTGCCAATGGTTCAGCTTAAACCCACTTGGTGAAGTAATCTGTGCCGACTAGTAAATATCTCTTGTTCCTTGCTGCCTTAGGAAAAGGTCCAACAATATCCAAGCCCCATTGAGCAAAGGGCCAAGGGCTGGACAGAGGATTAAGGACCCCTCCTGATTGATGGATATTTGGGGCAAATCTTTGGCACTGGTCACACTTCTTCATATATTCTTGTGCTTCCCTCTGCATGTTCGGCCACCAGTATCCTTGTGTAAGGATTCTGTGAGATAAGAATTTGCCTCCTGTGTGGCTTCCACAAATCCCTTCATGTAACTCCTCCAGAAGTAGCTCTGATGCCTCAGGGTGTATGCACAGCAAGTACGGCCCAGAGAAAAAGCATTTGTACAATTTTTAGTCCTCAGATAGCCAAAATCGAGGAGCCTTTCTTCGCACCTTGTCAGCTTCTGACTTATTCTCAGGCAAAATTTCTTCTTTAAGGAATAGCACTATAGGGTCCATCCAGCTAAGCCCCACCCTGATCTTATGGACATGGACCATTTCTCTCTTCCCCTCAATAGGCTGGTATAAGTCTTCAACGAGGATGACCTGAGGTAGACCCTGTGCTGAGGAGGCTACAAGGGTGGCTAGAGAGTCAGCATGTGTGTTACCACTCCTAGGGATATGTAGCAAATTGAAAGACTCAAACCCTGATTGCAAGCGCCTAACTTGATTAAAATATTCTTGCATCCTCACATCCCTGGCCTCTAACTCCCCTCCCAGTTGGCCTACGACCAACCTAGAATCCGAGAATATCTCCATAGCCTTTTTGCCCATTTTCTAAACCATGGCCATCCCTACCAGCAGAGCTTCATATTCAGCCTCGTTGTTGGTGGCCGAGAAGCCCAGTCTCAAGGATTTCTCAATAATGATATTCTCAGGAGATATTAGGACTAGCCCCACTCCGGATCCCCTTTGATTTGCTGCACCATCAACGTATACCCTCCACGATAAAGGCTCCTTTAGTGAGACCATGCCAACCAATTTTCCATCTATGTTCTGTCCCTCAATTTTTTCTTCAAATGGGGTTTCAACGAACTTGGCCACCAGATCAGCGAGGGCTTGACTCTTGACAAAGGTGCGAGGCATGTACTTGATATCAAAAGCCCCTAGGATCATACCCCACTTGGCAATCCTCCCTGTGTATTCAGCACTCCGAAGGGGGGATCTAAGCGGAAGTTGGGTGAGGACAACCACTGTGTGTAATTGGAAGTAGTGGGGGAGTTTACGCGTAGCATGCACCATTGCCAAAATGGCTTCTCCAGTGGTAAGTTACGGACCTCGGCCTCATGTAGTGACTTGCTCACATAATAAACTGGCCTCTGTACACCATTATCAACCCGTACGAGTACCAGGCTCATTGCATGGGAAGCCACAGCAATGTAGGCAAACAAAACCTTGTCTACCTCGGGCCTGAACATGATGGGTGGCTGAGAAAGGTATTCCTTCAACTGCTGGAATGCCAAGACACACTCCTCGGTCCATTCGAATCCCTTCCATCTATTCAACAACTGAAAGAAAGGCCTACACCTGTCAGCTGACCGAGAAATAAATCGGTTTAAGGCAGCAGTCATTCCTGTCAACTTCTGGACTTCTTTGGGATTTCGCGGTGGTTGTAGACTGTTAATCGCCTTGATTTGGTCAGGATTGACCTCAATTCCACGATGAGTGACCATGTATCCCAAGAACTTCACTGATCCGACACCAAAAGAGCATTTGGAAGCATTAAGGCGCAACTTGTGCCTTTTCAAGACCTCGAAGATATTCCCAAGGTCGTTGACGTGCTCGGACTCTAACTTACTCTTGACCACCATATCGTCTATATAAATCTCGATGTTTTTCCCTAGTTGTGACTCGAACATCCTGGTCATCATCCTCTGGTAAGTAGCCCCTGCATTCTTTAAACCAAAAGGCATCACTTTGTAGTGGTAATTTCCAGTGGGGGTAACAAAAGTTGTCTTCTCTTGATCACTCAAAACCAGTGGTATTTGGTGGTATCCCTAGAAGGCATTCAAAAAGCTCATCCGAGGATGGCCTACAGTTGCGTCAACTAGCTGATCAATCCGAGGCATAAGGAAAGGGTCCTTTGGATAGGCCTTGTTCAAGTATGTGAAATCCATGCATACTCGCCATTTTCCACTTTTCTTCTTTACTATCATTGTATTGGCCAACCATTCGGGGTTGAACACTTCCTTAATAGCCCCCAGCTTGCTTAAGCTTGTTCACCTCCTCCTTGATAGCATCAGAATGTTCTTTAGATGAGCGCCAGGGTGGCTGCTTCTTAGGGAGAACAGTTGGGTTGACATTGAGATGATGGCAAATGAAGCTCGGGTCCACCCCAGGAGCTTCGTAGGCACTCCACGCGAACACGTCAACATTTCTTTTGAGAAACTCTATCAGCTCTTCCTTCTCTTGAGGGGGTAACTGAGCTTCGACCTAAAAAAACTTCTCCGGATCATCACCTACAACAACTTTCTCTAAGTCCTCACATTTCGCCCTCTCGGCTGTCTCTTCCCCGGGTAACACCGGAGTCTTTGATTGCTATAAGCCCCTCTCAGCAGAGGCCGAGAACTCCACAACTGGTTGATGTGCTATCGCAGCGATCAAGCATTGCCTCGCCATGGACTGGCTCCCAATCAGCTCCTCAATCTGGTCCCTAGACGAATATTTTACCTTCAAATGCAGAGTGGAGGAAATGGCCCACAAGGCATGAAGCCAAGGTCTTGCCACAATGGCTGTGTAGGGAGAATAGGCATCTACTATAATAAAATTCACCTCCACCACCTCTGATCTTTGCTTGTACGGGTAGTCGAATCTGACCTTTAGGAATGACAACTTTTTCGTCGAAGCTTACCAGAGGCGAATCATAAGCTGTCAGGTCCTCAGGTTTCAAGCCTAGCCCGTTGTATAAGTCAGGGTACATAATCTCTGCTCTACTGCCTTGATCCATCATCACCCTCTTAACGTTGTACCCCCTATCCTAAGGGTGACCACTAGGGCATCATTGTGCGGCTATATGGTTCCCGCCTTATCTTCCTTAGGAAAACTCATCGCTGGCCGGTTCTCCACTCTAGCCCTTTTCGGCTCAGGTTTTGAGTCTTCGGCAGGTAACCGGGCTACAGACATTACCCTAAAGGGGCAAGAGCCTGTTTTTCTCGGGGCCGCGAAGATGACATTAATTGTGCCCAAGGGGGGCCTTGTAAAAGCGTTCCCCTAAGCCCTCGACCCTGCTTGGTCTCCTTGCCCATCGGGCTGATACAAGAACTGTCTTAACCTTCCATCCCGGACTAGCTGCTCCAAATGATTCCACAGAGTTCTGTAGTCTTCGGTGGTGTGTCCTCGTTCCTGGTGGTCCTAGCAATGAAGACTTTGGTTGCATCTCATAGGGTCTCCTCCTATCTTGTTTGGCCATTTGAAGTAAGGCTAATTCTTGATCTTCTCCAAGATCTGATGTATTGGCTCTCGGAACACCGTGTTAACCATCTGAGGAGCAGTAGGCCCAAATTGCCTCGCGAAGTCCTTTCGGGATCTGTTATTGCTGTAGCGATCTGACCTGAAATCCCTTCTCTCCTGAGGGATAACCTTACCATTCCCCTTGCCTTGTTGTTGGTCTTCCTCGACTTGCTTATACTTGTCAATTCGGTCCATGAGCTGACGTACACTAGTAGCAGGTTTCCCAGTCAAAGACTTCCTTAAACCATGCTCGGCAGGCAAGCTGACCTTGAAGGTCCTGATGACCACGTCATTAAAGTCACCATCTATCTCGTTGAACATCTCCCAGTATTTGTCTGAGTACGTTTTCAGGGTCTCCCCTTCTCGCATGGCCATGGACAGTAAGGAGTCTAAGGGCCGAGGAACCCTACTGCATGTAATGAAGCGAGACCCAAATGCTTGAGTGAGCTCCTTAAAGAAATCAATGGAACTTGCACCTAGGCTATCAAACCACCTCATCGCCATAGGCCTTAAACTGGAGGGGAACACCTTGCACATCAAGGCCTCGTTCTTGGAATGCATTGCCATCCTCTGGTTGAAGTGGCTTACATGCTCCACAGGGTCCGTTCGACCATTGTATATGGTGAACGTGGGCTGGGTGAACCGCCGAGGGAGTCTCCCTTCCTCGATTTTGCGCGTGAAAGGTGATCTGGAAATTTGGTTTAGTGCCCTGCTCATCGCGTCATTTCTCAAGCCTCTGGAAGAAGAGTTCTTGTTTCTGCGCTCATGGTGATAGTCTTTCTCATATGAGAATGACTCACTAGGAGGTGTCCTTGACCTGGGTCTATAACTACCATCCTCCTCGTCGTCAGAAGAGAAGTCAGAGTTGGAGGGGGTTTGCCTTCGCTGTTCGCGTCGCAGCTTCCTCTTCAAATAATTGATCTCTAGTTGCAGGACCTTGGTATCCTCCTCATGAGAAAGGTGGCTCCCATTTCAGGACTGGCTCCTGCTAGTATGGGTGGTATGCGCACTAACCTCCCGGTCCCTTCTTCGCTCAAGATTGACAAAATGGTCCTCACGCTGGGACCCCATAAACTCTGCTTGGTTTGGACCTGAACCTACCATAGCCGGACATTAGATTCACAACAACACCAGAATTTCCCACAAACGGTGCCAATTATAAGGACAGGATTCGGATCCCTGGCCCGAAAGGTGGATGGACTTAGGCCCAACAAGCCCAAAATAATGAATTTGTAGAGAGTGAGTTGGAAAACTGGGCTCTAGTGAATCAGACAACAAACAAAGTGGATCTTGATGACAAGAGAACGAAGATAGACAAGTTCGAACTATAGAAAGTTGTCCTCGGCACAGTCCGAGGATATCAGTTCTTATTTATTGATTCTCAAATTTGATTACAAGTTCAGTTCTAGATTGCTACAGTGTTTTTCTCTCTCTCTTTCCGATCCCCTTTTCCTCAGGGGTCTCTTACATTATATATCTCCCTTTGAATGATCTTGGCTCTCCACTTGTTGATCGTCCAAGCCACCAATTGAGTGCTTGTCCCATCGGACACCTTCATAGGCCCTCTGTGAGTTGGGACGACTAAGACAGCACTGTTCAGGGGTCTTCTCTACATAAATGCGGCCAAAGAGTTAGCTGCAGAGCATTTAATGCGGTAATAGCAACTTTTTCTTAGATATTTCTCCACTCCCACCTTGTCTTGTACGTTCACAGTGCATATCCTTATCACCAGAACTTCCTGGAATTTCACTTTGGATAATAGAGCTCACCTTTTGACCCCTTATTTGCTTAGCCGAGGAGATACTTCTCCTCGGCTTACATCCCTAGCCTTTACAGCCATAGCTTGCTCGTGAAGTCCTTGATCTTACTTCTTCCTTACTGTTGATCTATTCTTGGACCATTATGCCTCCTCGGACAAGCCCAAGGCCCAATATATATCTGGGCTTGCGTCCCTACACTAAGAATGATATTAGGTTGGATTTTTTTTTTTTACACCTATCAAATCTTTTAAGTCCACTATTTAATAAATCAAATTAACAAATCTAAATTAAGTCTTAAAATTCATGTTTTGAGTGTGTTATGTATATAACTTGCTCCACCATCTTTTAAAAGTTAACATGGCTTTTAAGTGGAATTTGTGGTTTGTGTTAGAACCTCATTCCCTTTCTCTTGCACATGTTTGTGTCTCAAACAAAAAAATTCTTAAAATACAACATAAAACAAATTAATAAATTAAAACACTTAAGTTTCTAAACTATTACTAGAATGACTCAATCAATTGATCAAGTACTTAACTATTACTAATTTACTAGAATGACTCAATCGGATTACTCAAGTTGGAAAATTTGCCAATCTAAACCAACCTAATTTGAGCTTTAAACAAAAGTAAATAACCAAAACCCATCAACTCATGAAAATTCAACCCGAGGCATTGGGTTAGGTTAAGCCGATCTTAATGGGTCAAATGCATACCATACTTAATCCCCTTTTTTTTTGGGAAGGACATACCCTACTTAATACTTAATAATACAAATTAAATAAGATTAATGAGCTATAGTGCATGTTTTTCAAAATCAAAGATTTACTTATGACAATGATTGTTTCTCAAAAAAAAAAAAACTTATATGACAATGATTCATGGGCATGCGACGCGTTCACAAACCCATGTGTATTTTTCTTAAATTTTGTGTTTTGTTTTGACTTCATTTTTTGAAGGACAAAGTTTAGCTATAAAATTAGTTGTAGTCTTAGGTTACAACTTTACTGAATAAAATAAACATTACTATATATTTTGAAAATCTAACCGTTGAATTACATGTTCTTTACACTCTAAATATACATGTCAAATTTTGTGTCAATCGGATATTGTTTACTATATGATTTATAAGTTTATATTTTATGTATAATTTTAAACAATGAAAACTTGCAATTTAAACAATTTATTGATGACATAGCTATTGATTTTCATTTTTTTTATAAATTTTACAAGTATGAAGGATATAAGAAGAAGATATAATCTAATCGTGGATTTGTCAAAATTCATCTCTAATAAAAAGATATTAAGTAAAATCGTAACCTTAAGTTACAATCAATTTTGTAACTAAACTTTGTCTTTTTTTTATAAAGTAAGACTTTTGTTAATGACTACAACAATGATAACAAGTTAAGGCGTATTTATTATTTTGTTAATTTTTTTGTTACTATTTTAAAGAGTGTAAAGTTGTGATTTACAACTAATTTGTGTTGGCTTTAATTCCGTGCCAAATTTGATTGTAATTCTGTTCAATCTTTTGTACCCTATATTTTATGTGGGATTTCTTTGTATGGGTTGTGTGTGAGAGAGAGTGTGAAGACTCAAGACTCATTGAAGATCAAAGGAGTTTTCGCGAGAAGACTTCTCGCGAAGTGAAGCCATGTGCTCAACCCATGACTTGAATGCGAAGAGTCATGACAGATGGTGACAGCTGGTTTTCGCGAGTATTTCGTGGGTAAGGCCTTCCCGCGAGATACCTGCGAAACATTCTGTTTTGCTATTTTGTCGTATCTGATACACTATGTCTCTACCCACACTATATATACCCACATTACCCACATATTGAGAGAAGTGTTTTTCAGAGAGAAAACCCTAACCATTACCCTTGAGAGTGAGAGATTGTCATACCCACAATCCTCTACATAATCCATTGTGGTTTTCCTCAACTCCTACTTCTCCATATCCAAATCCTTGAAAGGTTGATAGCCCAAACACTTACCACACCTGTACGGGGCTAGCCTCAGGCCCTACATTCCTCGGGTCCAAGCGTTGTGGTACATCATATGATCCTGTACCCATCTTTGGGCCTTAAGCCTCGGCCTAGACACCTCAGGGCCTAATTTGGGCCCAAGAGCTTAATGAGACCGCACTGGCTTGAATACCCTGAGCTAGCCTCCTCCAATCATTTTTATCCTGGTCGGGAAAGTTATTGCTCGGGTACACCCTGTGCCCAGCCACCTGACTGCATCCGTGGAAATCTCGTTGCTGAGCGGGCTTCAAGAGGTGGGTATCAGTTCCGATGCCACTATCACCTCACCCACCTAAACATCCACCTAAATGCAATTGAATTGGACCCCCATTTGCAATAATGAGGGGGAGCAATCATAACACCCCCACTCACCTTAGCCTATAAATAGGAGGAGCTGATGAGGAAAAGGGGGTTGACAATTCTGGGAAGAATACCAAGAAAAGAGAGTAAACACTCAGAGAGAGCGAATGAGAGATTCTGCTAAGAAGAGAGAAAGGCTTGAGGAAATAGAAGTATATTTAGGTCTGTCGAGCATTGGACCACCCACGGTAGGAAACCCAAAAGCCCATAAAACAAATAGATTGTGAGCCCAAGTAGAGGTTAAGCCTAATAGCCATATATTTTGGGTATGCACAATTGGCGCTATCTGTGGGAAACTCCTATAAAGCTGTGGTTCGATCGAGACTCACACCCGGGAAATGTCTGAAAGACGTTCAGGGAGTTATGTTGAAAGTGGCTCTCGGGGATCTTCTCGAGGAACCACCTGGCGGGAACGAAGACAGAAGAGACGCGAAGATAGGGAGTATGAGGAAGGGCAATCCGACCTTGGTGAGGGGTCATTTCAAATGTACCGAACGATGTCCAACGCTTCGGGGCGCGATCGCTTCAATAGAAGGGAAAAGAGAACTTACTTTGGGCTCTAGAGAGTGATGATCTGGGATGGAGTGTTTTTTGCATAGGAGGAGGATACTCGGCAGAGAAGTAATTGAAGGAGAAATGATGTAAAAAGTGATATGGACAAACAGAGGGGACTATTTATAAGGACCAGATTGGAGTGAAAGCATTAAATAGGGGAGAGGCGGGAAAACTCTTCCGCTCCCTTTGGTAACCCACACACGCGTGGGCTTGGTTCACGAACCGTCAGACAGTTCGCGAACTGGCAGGTTATAGTTACTGATGGATTTGACAGCCTGGCACGGTGCTCCTTTTAAGAGAGCATTAATGGACATCCGGTTCACCTAACAACTGACGGTTAAGATTCTCAGGGGGGTCACCACCACCGCTAGACTGTCCTTGATTCTTTCCCGGTAGCTGGGAACGAATCAAGGGGGGCTATTGTACGGGGCTGGCCTCGGGCCCTACATTCCTCGGGTCCAAGCCTTGTGGTACATCATATGATCCTGTACCAATCTTTGGGCCTTAAGCCTCGGCCCAGACACCTTAGGGCCTAATTTGGGCCCAAGAGCTGAATGAGACCGCACTGGCTTGAATACCCCGAGCTAGCCTCCTCCGATCATTTTTAGCCTGGTCAGGAAAGTTATTGCTCGGGTACACCCTGTGCCCAGCCACCCGACTGTGTCCGTGGAAATCTCGTTGCCGAATGGGTTTCAAGAGGTGGGTATCAGTTTCGATGCCACTATCACCTCACCCACCTAAACATCCACCTAAATACGATTGAATTAGACCCCCTATTTGCACTAGTGAGGGGGAGCAATCTTAACACCCCTACTCACCTTGGCCTATAAATAGGAGGAGCTGATGAGGAAGAGGGGGTTGGCAATTCTGAGAAGAGTACCAAGAAAATAGAGTAAACACTCAGAGAGAGCGAATGAGAGATTTTGTTAGGAAGAGAGAAAGGCTTGAGGAAATAGAAGTATATTTGGATCTGTCGAGCATTGGACCACCCACAATAGGAAACCCAAAAGTCCACAAAACAAATAGATTGTGAGCCTAAGTAGAGGTTAAGTCCAATAGCCATATATTTTGGGTACGCACAACACCCATTATGAGTGTAAAGTGAGGTTTTGGTGTTGCTGGGAAGCATTGGAAGAAGCCATTTGTTTGGTGGATGCAATCGGGCATATTGCGGGATCCGAAAAGTTAGAGAAGACATGACTCCATGAAGTCCCTTAATAGTAGGAGCTTGGAGGGCTCAAGTACATTGGGTAGACTAGGCTTGGAGGGTCTTTTGTTATTTGTGTACTCCAACTTTATTCTCTAGTGGATCGATTTACCGCTTGGAGGGTGGCAAAGAGGTTTTTCGCCGAGTTCTTCGGTTTCCTCTTCGATAACACGTCTTGGTGTTATCTTGTGGTTGTATCTCTCTCCCCTTACTCTTGTGTTTTACTTTTATTGTTTGTTATTCATGTTTATGCATTGGAGTAGTTATCGGTTTATTACGCTTCATTTGCTTTTGTTCCGCACTTAGATAAATTAGAGTAAAAGCAATCTAACCGTAATTTTAATTGAGAGTCTAAACAAGCTCGTGTTTTTACACAATTTCGAGCTTTCAAAGAATAAAGTCAAACTTTACATAAATGACGATCCAATCATTCTTTCTTAGATAATTTTTTTGGCTAGTTTAAAGGTTTTCTTGAATTATCGTAGTTACAGGCTTACAACATGAAAATGAAATTTTATTCTATTTATAGCAACTTAACAAGAGAATTCCTATCAATAATAAGAAAACATAAGTAGAACAACATTACACACAAATAAAAATAATAAATAAAAGAAAAAAAAGGTTTGTAATGATCAACATAAAGAAAAAAGAGTCACACACTTATTAACTAGACTCTTATTTAAATAGGAATGATATCAAGGACCAAAAAAGGAAAAAAAAAAGAAAAAAGAATGATATCACACAATCACTATTAAATGAAATGAAATTATCCGAAATAGTATTATTACAAAATTTTATTCCTCAATGGTTTTCCATTTTGAAGCATTTAATGTTGCCATGTTTTTTGCTACTTTATTTTTTTTTATAAAGATGAAAAAATAAGAAAGTATCTTATGCATTCGACACATACGTCCTCTCCTTCAAGATATATAAACTCCACATAGTTGCAAAATCTTTATACTAGTAGAGGGGAAAAACATATGCTCCATACTTAAGATAAGTATTACTCCAATAGCTTTATGAAACATGGATCACCCCCTTTTTTCCCTTTATGATATTCTTGGAGGTTAATAACCAATTATAAGATATGCAAGAGAGAAAGGTTGACATAGGACTACGGACGGCACGAGACAGGGGAGAAGGTTATTATTCCCATTCTTGTGATTTTATCAAAATAACGCATGCATTATTATCATTTGCATATTATGCTTATCATATCATTAGCATTAAAATCTATGTTATTTTGATTTTTTTTTTAAGAAATAATAATACTTATTAGAACACACGAACACGAAAGTAGTATATACTATATAGAGTTTTTTTAAACAGATTTATAATATATTACATAAACAGAGTACCATTACAAAATGGTCTAACATTTGTAGTAGTAGCTTGGGGGTTATAAGGACTGAAACTCTAAGACATATAAGTGATTACGTAAAATATAATTACATATGTGGCTAACATTTTTCTTGGGTCATTGTATCTCAGATTGATGAGAATGATGTTGGGTTGTGTTTATTTTTTCATGCCTAATAATTCTTTAAGTCCATTATTCAATAAATGATTGCAATTTACATATTAATTCCAATATTCCAACTTTATCAAAACTAAGTCTCAAAATATTAAAATAAATCAAATTAACGAATTTAAAATTAGTCTTAAAATCCAACATACAACAAATTAATAAATTAAAATACATATAGTTCAAAACTATTAATAAAAGAGGTTCGATCGAATTACTCGAGTTGGAAAATTTGTCAATCTAAACCCAACCTAATATGATATTTAAAATAGAAGTACATAACCAAAACCTATCAACCCTTGAAAATTCAACCTGAGGTATTGGGTTGGGTTGAATGGATACCCTACTTAATAGCACAAGTTAAGAAATATTAAATATTTAACTATGAGCTATAGTGCATGTTTTTTGAAATAAAATTTCTACTTACGATAGTGATTCATGGACATGCACGCACAAATTCGAATATATTTTTCTTAATTTTTGTGTTATGTTTGACTTCATTTTTTTTATTAGAGTAAAACTTTTGTTAATGGGTGCCACAACGATACAAGTTAAAGTGTATTTATTATTCTATTAAATATTTTTTTTACTGTTTTAAAAAATAAAGTCAAACTTTACGCAAATGACGATCCAATCATTTTTTCTTAGAGACATTTTTGGCTAATTTGAAGGTTTTCTTGAATTATCAGAGTTATAGTATGAAAATTAGGTTTTATTCAATTCATAGTGACTTAATGAGAGAATTCCTATCAATAATAAAGAAAACAAAACTGACATTACACACAAATAAAAATAACAACTAAAAGAAAATAATAAAAAAAGATCTGTAATGATCGACATAAACAAAACTGAGCCAACATGATATTGTAGCATTATAACAACAAATAAGAGCTATGTAATTTTTTTTTCCTTTTTTGCATCTTCACTTTAGAGAAAGAGCGATACGTAGAATTGAAGAACTTTAAAAATTTTCATTACACAAAAACTTGCATTGTAGTTTATAATTGAACATTTAATCTCTCTTATAACTTGTGCTTATAAGGCTCTTGTTAACATGACCCAATTTTTTCATAAGCTCTAATATTAAAATTAGTGATTGTACAAGAATATTCATATTTGTGATTGTATAAGCTTTAATATTAAAATTTGTGATTGTATAAGAATATTGAATTTTTTAAATATTCTTATACAATTACAATTACCAAACTAAGATACAAGATACACGACCTATGTTATTATAACTTGTGCTTATAAGGCACTTGTTAACCCTATTGAAGTTTGTAATTTATATAATAATATTTAAAAGCTGAAATGTAGTATTTGTTGTTACTACAATTCTGTTGAACCACATCAACATAACATTTTGGTCCAACTGATTCATTTCGGTGTACTTATTTAAGAATAGAAAAAGATAGGTTTGAGTTGAGATTGAAATGTACCTATTCTCTCTCAAAAAAAAAAAAATCAAATTTATTAAAAAATATATATAGATTTCAAACTCATGGATGCAGGGCAGCTCCATATGCATTTCAGGGGTGTTCATAACTTCCCAAAAAAAATTATACTTGAAAAAAAAATTATATGCATAATTATTTTCAAACTAACATGATTTGTCTAAATATTAAACATCCTAATTTGAGAATTCCAAGAATTTGGGTTTAAGAAAAATAGAATAATGCTATATCTACAATATTTTCATAACATATCTTAAGTGACAAATTGTTAGTAGTTTTTAATTGAACCCACCACTGACATCATTTATTTTATCCATCAATAAAAGCTTGTCACCTAGGATTTGTTGTAAAATTGTTGTGGACATAACATTTCTCACTAAAATTATCTTGGTCCCCTAAACATAATCCTGTAACCCTTTAAACAAATATAAATATATATATATATATATATATATATAAAACCCAAATAACAATAATAAAAATTGGACAAAACTTAAGTACAGTACCTTAGGTGCTATTCTTTAGGTTTCCTTCTTAAGATTCAGTTATGTGGCTACTTAACTAAAAAATACACTTCTATCCCATGAGGAAAAATCCACATGGCAGAATCTTAAAAGGAGAACCTAAGGAACAACACCTAAGTACTGTACCTAAGTTTTGTCCATAAAAATTAGCCAAAATAATAGCCTAAATAACTCAAACAATAACAAGATTAGGTTAAACAACAACAAATGAACAAAAGATTCAACAAAAAAGAACCCAAATAACAATAATAAAAATTAACCTAATTAACAGTAAAAATAGTTCAAACAAGAACATGATTAGGGCAAATAACAACAAATGAACAAAAGATTCAACAAAAAACTCATTAAAAAAAAAAACAAAAATCTCTAATTATTCAAATTCATAACTCATTCAACCCATTACATAAAAATAATTCATCATTTAATTTTTCCTAAAAATTGATACTTACAGAGATACTGTGGTCATGAGTTCACCTCAATGATGCCGGCAACTCCACTCTCCTTGGTGGATCGGTTCGCAATTGCAGTGACTATCATCTGTTACTCTCTCTCTCACTTTCTCCATTTTTCTCTCTCTATTATCAATTTAGATTCTCTCTTACTTTTTTACTCTCATATTAACATCATCAATTTTCATTTTAACTCTCATCAGTTGCTTTTTGCCTTTTAATCTTGTTAGTATAAAACTTCTTCTATTTGCATGTTTTTTATTATGTCAATATATTCGAGTTTTCTTTTTGACCACTCAAAAAAATATTTTTAGAACCGCCACTACATGGATAGTAATATTAAAAACCTTTGTGTGTAACTAGGGGTGTTCGCAGTACGGTGCGGTGCGGTTTTGAACTATTTTTAGCACTATACTTTGCGATGCGGTTTAGCCAAAATCATAATTGCACTGCACCTCATTTTTGCGGTCACATGTGTGATGTGTGCGGTGCGGTGCGGTTTAGAGTTTGTCAAAACCATAACTGCACCGCACCTTATTTTTGCGGTCACATATGCAGTGCAGTGTATAAGATGTGGTTTGAAGCCGGTATGTTTTTCAAATTTTGGGTTTTTTCTGCCCAACCCAAAACTAATTTTTCCCTTTGTTTTGGGCCAATTTTTAAACTATTGAGATAGTTTTTCTTTATTTTAGGATGGCTTTCCTAATCAACATTTGCTAGGATTATTAAACTTTTTTTTTTTTTGGAAAACTAGGGTTATTAAACTATTAATAATATATTTAATATTAAAAAAATAAATATATTAATATATAGAAAGGGTTTGGTGCGGTGCGATGCACTGTACTTGTGGTACGGTACTGTTATGTCATTTTGCGAGCAATTTTAGTGCAATTTTTGTGGTTTGGTGACACCCCTATGTGTAACCTACAATGATTTTTTTGTTTTTTTGTTTGCTGAATGTGTATCCTACGATGACTTGTTGAATAAGAAAGTCAAGCTTTATATTAATTAATTTCCGAACTCGAACTGGTGATCTATCATTTATAGTAAATAACACTTGTCATTAAACACTAGTAAGCAGAATCCATCCATAAAATTATTTTCCCTCCGTACATTGACCTAAACCAAGCACGACCTTAAATAGCAAGCTACATAAGGTACCTCGGCGCGTGTGTTACTGTCATCCTACTATTACTAAAAAAAAAAAAAAAAAACTTTAATCAAACTAAGAGTGAATCTGGAAATAACTTATTTATTTGAAATTAAAAATATTATGTTGAGAGTATTATAAATAAAATTAAAAAGTAATTGAAATAGTATAGTGAGACCTATAAATAGTACAAAAAAGTGTAATGAAACACATAAATAATAGCAAAAATAAGCTAAAAAGAAAAAAAAAACTGACTTTTTAGTGTCCATTTAGGTACAGCTTATTTAACTGAAAACTTTTTATTAAAATTATTTTAAATAAAGGTAAAAATTAGTTGAATAGTACAGTGAGACTCATAAATAGTACCAAAAAGTATAGTAAAACCCGTAAATAGTAGTAAAAATAAGCTGAAATTGAAAATGAGCTCGAATATTCTGTTTGTCCCAAAAGGCTTCTTAAGCTGCCAAACGTAACCTAACAATAATAATAAATAAAAAAAACCGCAGGCTGTGCCTTCCACGCTCCGCAAACCCACGTGGGCATATCATCAATTTTATTAAAGGAAGTAGCTTCCCCTGTCTCCGTAGTGGTCCCTGCAGTGCTGTTAACGCAAACCCAACGACAATTTCATCAAACCACATGATTGCGAAACAAACACAAGTTGAGAAAAAGGAGAGAGAAAAAGAGAGAGAAGCACGTATAACTCATACTCAGTGCCAGTAGTAGCAGTATCAACTTTATTAGCTTTTCTGTTATCACTCTGCTCAGTCCCTTTACTCTGAGAGACCATAAATTTTGTGTACAGTTCAATCTATAATTCGATCCTCATCATCATCATCATCATAGGGAAAAATGTACGGTTCATTATGATCCTTGATTCGCATTGTGTTTGATCTTCTTGATCAAATGGGGAGTGTTTCGTCAGAAGATGAGCTCGAACGATTGAGCGAGCGCTTCGAGAGCTACAGTATCAGTGCGGACGTCAGCGAGTCCGAGAGTTCCGGTGGTGGCTTTTTGTGTCGGCCCTACTACGATCACGATTGCGATTCAGAGCCTTCTCCGCTGGCCGGACCCGACTTCTCCGATAATTCAGCTTTTCCGGCGCAGGTTCCGGTGACTTTGCCAGTGATTGGCGGCAGACACGTCGTGATTCCGGCGGAGGACGAGACTGAGAAACCGGAGAGAGAGTTAACTGGTTAGTTGTTTCCAATTCTTTTCTCTTTCTTGGAGTTATCTATTTTTGGAAAATTTAACGGTCATATTTGGATTCAGTTTTTATTTTTGGAAGATCTAACGGTTCAATTTTTTTTTCCCCCTTATAAAGATTTGACTACTCCAATGTGTTACAATGTCGGTTGTTGTAATTCTACAACAACAGACATTGTGACATATTGGATCTGTACTATGTTTTGTAATTTGATTCAGTTTAGTTTTTTTTTTTTGATAGGAGGATTCAGTTTAGTTGGTGAGGAAAAAGAGTTAGGAAAATTAATATTAGGCCCTCCTTAAACTTTAGCCTTGTCATGTCATCCAAGGGACTAAAAATGGTCACTTAAACTTGACGAACTAAAATCATTCATGACTCATGAGCCAAACTCTAGGATCAACAGTGTGTATTAAGTCCTAATATGATCAAGTTTAACATGTTTAACTCTTAAAAGAAATGGAAAACTGGAATTAACTCTCGATTAAATCAGCATCGGGACCTTAGTTCAGCTGATTACTTTGGTTTTGTTGTGAACCAGAAGAACAAAAAAAAAAAAAAAACCAAAACAAAAAGGTTGAGTTACTAAATTTCTTTCAACTTGTTGGGCTTAATCCATGGTTATGTTTTATGTGGTTGCAGAATTAGAGTTGATGAAAGAGCGGTTTGCTAAGCTTCTGCTCGGAGAAGATATGTCAGGTGGAGGGAAGGGAGTTTGTACCGCTCTTGCTATCTCTAATGCCATCACAAATCTCTCTGGTCTGTTTCTTCCTTCATATTTTAATATGATAATTGATCTTACTTAATTTGGTCTTTTTTTTTTCTTTTTTTTTTTGTGCTAAGATTATGCATCTGTAATTTGTTGTGTGTTTGTGTTAGATGGGGGATGAAATAAAATGCGATAGAAAACATTAGCTTTAGAAACTTCAATTTTTGTGCAAATGGGTAGGGCTGCCTACTTTGTGTGCTGGGTACAACCTTTTTGTGTGTGTTTTAAATGGTTTTCTCGAAAGTGGACTTAGTTGATTTTATTCTATTTTGTGTATGCTTATATTCTTAGCATGAATTATATGTGGCAGCTACTGTGTTTGGGGAGCTGTGGAAGCTGGAGCCATTGGCTCCACAGAAGAAACCAATGTGGTGTCGAGAAATGGAATGGCTTTTATGTGTGAGTGACTCCATTGTAGAGCTCATTCCATCTGTGCAAGAATTCCCAGGTGGTGGGACCTTTGAGGTTATGGTAACTCGGCCTCGTTCAGACCTATATGTGAACCTTCCGGCACTCAAAAAACTAGATGCAATGCTGCTTGGCATTCTTGATGGGTTTCACGATTCTGAGTTTTATTATGTTGATCGTGGGATAATTGTTGCTGGAACTACTGACATAGATACATATCATTTATCTACGTCCCCTGTTAGACCTTCAATTAGGCAGGAAGAGAAATGGTGGCTCCCCTTCCCTAAGGTCCCACCAAATGGCTTATCTGAAGATGTAAGGAAAAAATTACAGCACTCCAGGGAATGCACAAATCAGATCCTTAAGGCTGCCTTGGCAATTAATAGCAGTGTTCTGGCTGAGATGGATATCCCAGTTGCTTACTTGGACAGCTTGCCCAAGGTACGGGACTGTTATGTTTTAAAATTGTATTCTCCTATTAAAATACATGGATTGTGAGCCAGATATGGATATTAAGTGAACAACTCTTCAACGACTTACAGATCTAACAAACACTAGACCTTCTACCATCATTAATTTTGATAAATTGATGAGATTGTTGCATTTTATTCTTGGTAGTTAGTATGGTAGAGAATTTTTACTGAGATTTTCTGATTCACTTATATGTAGTAAAGTAATTTGGAGTATTACAGAGTGTTTAGCTTCTGATAAATTACAGTTTTAAGGGACATAAAACTCTACACAGTTAGATTTGCTTGCAACATGCGAGCAAAGACATGCCCATGGTTAATTACATTTTCCTTGTTGAAGGCTGTATCAGTTAAAATTACTGTTGGGTTGCAGAAATTTCTTCAAATAGAGGTTATTTTTCCCTTAGACAGGAATGGTGGGATGGTTAACTGTTACTCTTATTAGGTTAACATTCTCTAAATTTTTTTGTGGTTCCAGACTTCCAGTGAACAAAATCCTTCACAAACTATTAGTCACATTGGACAGAAGTGCAAGTACTATCATACACATATGCAGAGGCATAGGTATTGGTAATGTGGTTCTTGAAAAACACTAGTAAGCAAGCAACGAAGTTCCTAAGGTCCTACCATTATCAAGTAGATTTTAGTTTGTTCCCATTTTAGTAAATATGTGGCTCATTCAAATTATGAACTTTTTGCTCATTCAAATCATTCGGATCAAATCTAGTTAGCTAGGAGGCTTCATTTGTTTGATAATCTTGAGTTATAATCAGATTAATATGGGATCAGGTCAGTTTACAGTCTTCCTGTTAAAATGTGTCCTTGCTTTATTGTTGTTTAATAGTGAGAGATGCTTGAGTATGTCATGACCTTTTAAATTTATCTCCATATTGGTAATAATGGCATTATAATTTTGATGACAAGTCTCTTTTGTCTGGATTATGGGGATTTTCTCCCTACATGAGGTTCTTAATGTTGAGAATTTGTCTCCTTTTCCTGAATCTAGGCCCTACATTCTGAAATCAAGTGCAAACTATGCTTGTAAATATTTCTTATACTCTGTCACTACATAAAAATCTAATTCATGCATATGTTGGTCTTCTGAATTGCCTTTGCTTGTGTGCTTGCCCTTGCCACGATAAGATCTTTGATATGTTTTGGATGAGAAGAAAATGCAGTGCCAATTCTCCATGTTTGTATGATAGTCCTTTTGTTTTATCCTTTGGTGGACAATTCAATTTCTTTCTTTCTAGTTAGATACATATATTTATGATTTTGAAATAAATCAGGAGACATTGTCTTTCTATTTAAACTGTCTCTGCATGTCTACATACCCATATTTCATGGCAAGATGATTTCATTCATTCAAATTATGTATAGAAGAAATGTTAATTTTAATTTATTTTTTCTCCTTAAACTTCCTTGGATGATGTTAATTTATGTAAGCACTGTTCTATATTTCCAATTTATCTCTCCCACTGAAGGAGGTCTGTAGTTGGATGCACTAGGTAATTTCTAGTTGCGATCTGCCTAGTCTTGTCAGATTCTTTATCATGCAATTATTTGAGGATCTTAATTATATTCTCTGTTAATGATTCATGCATCATGGACTAGTATAGGATTTCTATTGTCTATTGATTTTAAGAGCAATTAGATTTTTATCTTCCAAAGAGCATGTTACAGCTCAAGAAATTAACTTGTTTTGTATATTTTCTTCATTTTTCTCATTCTTTACCACATCATGATTTCTACTAATTTTTCAGAGTGGAAAAGCTTGTTTAGGAGAAATCATATATCGTTACATTACTGCCGAGCAATTCTCCCCTGAGTGCCTTCTTGATTATTTAGACCTTTCATCAGAGTACACCACTCTGGATATAGCAAACAGGATTGAGGCTGCTGTGCACATTTGGAGGCAGAAGTATCCGAAAGGTCATTCAATTCATGCAAAGGCTGGAAAGTCATCATGGGGTGGCAAGGTTAGGGGCTTTGTAGGTGATATAGAAAAGAGTAAGCTTCTAGCATATCGGGCTGAGACCCTCTTACAGAATTTAAGGCTACGGTTCCCTGGCCTCCCACAGACTGCTTTGGACATGAGCAAGATTCAGTATAATAAGGTGCCCTTAAGCATTTATCTTCATTTGAAACTTATAGTTTTTGTTATCCTCTTTCTGTGTTTTGTTATTGTTGTTTTGTTTAGGTATCAATAGCATCTCTGGTCAGCATATCAATATGCACAATGTAAAATATACCATGTGATGTCATCCCAACAAAGAGATCTCTTTTGCAAATATTATCCCTCAACTCATGCCATTGTAGCATCTTTTATGGCATTTTCAGACATGAACATTGACAAAATGAAAACTAATGTTGCAGGAAATTAGTAGTTAGTGCATTTCAAGATTGTATGCAGGCATGATACAGGTCCTCATGGACCAATTAAGGACCTTGAAACTTTTTTTTATGAAGTGCCTCTACAACTCCTCACACTCCCTTCTCCTCCAAAATCACACACTATGAATGAACATATATGCTAAATGGGAAGACTAATTTTTGTCTCTGCTGCAGGATGTTGGGCAGTCAATCCTTGAGAGCTATTCCAGAGTGATGGAGAGCTTAGCCTTCAACATAATGGCAAGGATTGATGATCTCCTATATGTAGATGATGCCACTAAGCAACGTGCAGCAGCAGAGTCAACTTCTCTGTATGACAGGGAAAGGTTTGGTTGTTCTCTTCCCAAACAGAAGTGGATGTCACAGAGCCCCTTCTCAACTCAACACTCACCGTGTGCTTCTCCATTCACAATACCAGCATTCCATTCCAGTCAAACAGCTGGAAGCCCCAGTAGAAGGACGCATCATGCTGTAAAGAGTTTGAGGTACGCTCTAGATGAGAAGTTAGAAAAGTAACTTTTTAATGATGTAGAATTAAGAGTATACACCATACAGTATGGGAATCTCAATGCCTACATGGAATCTGGCATGCTTCTGAATCAGTTTGAGATAACTTGTCTTTCAAATGCAGCTGACAGACATTTGTACCTTGATTGGTACTTAAGATTAGAAACACAATCGTTTTTATTCTTTTATAATAACATAGTCAGAGATTCTTTATGTAGCTTGCATCTGGTACATAGTTTTTTTCTTTTCTTTGTGCGTGTGTGTGGGTGGATGGTTCATGTAGAGTGATGGTTATCAGTTGTCAGATGCATCACCATAAACCACCTCCCATCTGCAACTCTCAGCAAGCAGTAGTCATTCATCTATGTTGCAGGAATCTTTTTTTTCCTTTATATTGCTGAGTGCCTATTTTCAAACTACGAAGTAGGTGTGTTTGAAAGCAACCTCTGAGAGATTGCTAACACTTGCTGAGTTGCCTTGATGGGTAAGTGGTTCTGAAAGAATGGAGGTAGCTAGGACCTGCTTTTTTTTGTAAAGTTTGAAAGGGAGATGGTGCAAATCTTATCTAATATAAATCTCAACTGTTTTGACTGATGGAATCATAGTAGAAAATGAATGATATGAATTCAAAACCTACTTTCAGAGGAAATATGTCATCGAGTGCTTCGAGTCCATAAAAGCAGTCATGAACCTGGCTGGAAGACCACAGCATATGCATTGCACTTGAGTTTGGGTCATCAGATTGCATTATGGGGCTGTTGAAGCCGATGTATTTTTGGAGCAAAAGCAGCTTTGAAACCGGAAAGCAATTATGAAGGTGAAAACAATGCGCTCAAAACTTGGATAGGGCTTAAGCTACTTAACAATTTCAAGATTGTTGCACGATGAGATATTTAGTCAAAGCGGCATTTCAAGCTCCTGAATTTGAGCTTTAAATTCTTTTCCTCAAATATAATAACCTTTTGTCATTATTATTATCGTTTCCGTTTTATGTAAAACAAAAAAAATATTAGAAGCACATATCAGCAGTCATGAGGAAGTAGTGCAAATAGCAAGTAATTACACAATGGAAGATAGCATCTTGCATAATTTCTCTTGTAGGTTTGGCTTTCATGTCCTCTGTAAGACATCAAAAGATTTTTCAAGTCTGCGAAAATCTTCACCATTGTTTCTATAATGCAATAAAACCAAACCAATATTGGATGGTTGGACCATGCTCACCGGTTCTTGAGGGATTCGCGTTTTCAGGGATTTTCAACTGTCGTCCATAATCTGCCTGCACTAATCTTCAAGTTACTAATACTATGTACCAGGTAACCAGGAGACATTGTCAAATCTTGGACACTGGACTAAGTACCTTCATCATCTGGGTCAGTTTTAGAGATATGATTGCTCCATCCTCGGAATTTGGGGTGGTAACAGAGAGAAACAACGATTCCATTTTAGTTGAGTGGTGGTTAGCATCTTGGCCCAATAGCAGACCGATTTATTTAAGCAATCAGGTTGGAGAAATTAGAAACAAAAAAGGTAAGAATAAATTAAAAATTAATTGCAAGTCTTGTTACCCTTTTAGCTCAGCCGTTTTTACAAAAGATAAAAAATTAAAAAAGAAGAAGAAGATGAGGAGGTCATGTTAACGAGTGCCTTAACAGCACAAGTTAAAGATTAATAAATATTTAATTATGAGCTGTAATATACATTTAAAAAAAAAATACACTTGTTAATGATTAGTTATGTGTGTGTGTTTTTTTTAAAATATATGTGTACAATGAATATATTTTTTGAAAAATGTATAACAATATTATTTAAGGGAAATGCCAACGAATACTTTTAGGGCATTGGTTAATAATCCATTTAAAGAAAGTTTTTATGGGAAAAGAAAAAAACCAATTAATATTTTGACAGCTTTTTTCATTTCCCATAAAAGTGAGGTCAAAATTTTCCTAAAATGAAATGTTAACCAATGCCTTAAGGTATTCGTTAGCATGACCCATTATTTAATAAAGCATTACATGCATCTTAACCACTGCTTTTATAGGACATTCGTTAACAAAATCCAACAAAAAATACCTTAGGCTGATCAATTTCATCCTTCCCCACTACAAAAAAAAAAAAAAAAAAAAAAAAAAAAAAAAAACTCCATAATACATATCGGTTTGGAAAAATATCCTTTTACATTCGTTTTTGTCTATTATTTTACATCAATATTCATAATTAATGCGGAAATATCCACATTTTAACACATGATAGTGGATGTAAAAAAACAAATGAAAGAGTATCATTGCCTTATCGGTTTTATACCTCAAGATGATATATCCCTTTTGTTTTGTTTTGTTGTTATTTTTTTTACTAGATTGCTTTTGATTTTGATTTTTTTTCTCTTTCTATCACTGTTCAATTCTCAAAGAGGCAGACCGTCTTAAGTCTTAACCCACTAACCAGGTACTCTGAAATCTAGAGCAATCTTTTCTCACAAATTTACAGACAATTTCATTCTCAAAAAAAAAAAAAAAAAAAAAAAAAAAAAAAATTACAGACAATTTAGAGTGGAACTGAAGAGGGAATATTGTTTCAGGAATACTGAATAAATTTTGAAATGGTACAAAGCTTTCAAGGACCAAGTTGACAAGTTCTTGTCCCCCCTATAAACGCATGTTCTTGGTCGTAAAGCAAACCAAATCTAAAGCAAGTTAAAAATAGCCCAATTATTCTGGTTAACGTGGTCCACCGTTACAGGCCAATCTGCTCAATAATCAAATGAGTTGGCCCAAGCAAATCCAACCTCATTTCATCAGGGGTTTTCACTTGGGTGCTGCTCTCCAATCTCCATCCTTCCAATATGAGCCGAAAGTATTGTTACAACTCAACTCTACCAACTTTTAATTCTCACTAAAATATCATTCATTTTATTTTATTTTATTTTTATAGACATTATAGGATTTGAATTTATAGCGTAAACCTCATTATGATTGATTTATATCATCAAATCAAGATAACAATTAGTTTCTTTTTAATCCATATTTGATGGAGTTAGTTTAGCCTTAAATTTGTTATATGTGTATCTGTATTTAACTATTTATAAGAGTAATGCTACAGATATAAACTGTTTTATAACATTTTTACAAACTGCTGATGTGGTTTTAGTAATTTTCAAATAATCATTAATAAACATAAATGTGATGTTAGTGGTGGACTTATATTCTAATAAGAATTTGTCATGTCAATAGTTTGTAAAATAGTGGAAAAATCTTTTTGATGTCTACTTTTCACTATATCAAAAGAGTAATGTTATAAACACAAACTAATTTATAACATTTTTACAAACTGTTGATGTGACTTTAGTAATTTTCAAATAACTATTGGTAAACATAAATGTGGTATTATTGGTGGACCCATATTAGAATTAATAAGAATTTGCCGCATCAATAATTTGTAAAAATGTTGTAAAAAAGTTTGTGGCTATAATATTACTCATATCAAAATTATCCTGATTTATATTAATTTTTCCAAAAAAAAAAGAAAAAAAATTGGAAAACTGTTAAAAGACAAATTGGAACAAAATTTAAAATGGCAAGAGGTAAAACAATTTGGTGAATAAGAAACTAATTTTATACCAATTTTATCCATAATTATAAGTTTATAACATCTAATCACTTAAATTTATATGAAAGTACTGAATTTTTTAACTTTTCCACGTCACAGTTACTTATTCTGAATAGAAAATGCATTATAGAAATGAAATTATTTAAAGAAAAATTCTGAGCATGCTCGCAGAACGTGAGATAAGTCTAGGGTCAAATTAAAAATTTTCAAAATTATGTGATTGGAGTATTATTACTTTTCTAACTCTTCTAAATTATCCTCTCTTTTTTTTTTTGGTTTGAAAAGAACTCTTCTAGATGGTCGAATAGAAAGAATTGATTCATTTAAAAGCAAGTGTCTAAGAGGGAGATTTTTTCACGGGTCAAACTAAATATATGAATAATTTTTACACGCCTAAGCATATTTGTAACATGATACAATATAATTCATGAAGTCGGTTTTATATGATTTTTTAAAAAATATTTCTTTCATTAAGTCATGTGTAAGATCTGTAAGAGTATCCTTGAAATTGTATTTATCATAATTAACATTATTTAAAAATTTTAAAATTAAGTTTTTTGGTTAAATAAATTAAAGATTACACAATACTGTATCATAAAATTTATGCATAATTTCATAAATTTATTTGTAAAATAGAGGGGAAAGATGAAAATTGAAAAAGGATAACACCTTTCCTTTCACGGTGACAAATAGCGCCCTTTAATTCATAGAAAAAGATAAGGTGACCACTACCTAAGAACATAGAGTATCATAGTTTGCAACCATAATTGATTGGTAGGCATAGCATGCGTTAGTTGTGACTTTAAAGTCTGCTGATATATCGCATCAAAAAGGAGAAAAAAAGAAAAGAAAAGAAAAAAGGTTTCTGCTGATATGGTTTCGTTTTGGTGAAAGATAGAATTAAAAGCACCAAACATCATTTGTCTCTGAGGGTTGTCGTAATAACTTCATGGGGACAATCATCATATTATAAGTTCAAGGTCTCTCTTCCTTTTACCGTGATTCTTTATCTTTTTTGTTCTCCTGTGTTCTTAAAATATGGATCTAATTTCACGTGCAGGAATATGTAGTCAGTCAGTACACAGTTATTTTTTTTATGAGGTTTCCCAACATGGATTTTGTCCGTTAGAATTGGAGAGTTCTTGGAGGTTTTTTTTTTTTTTTTTTTGCTTAACTTAAGTAGTTTTTTTACAAAAACGAGATCTTTTTTTATCAACTTTATACCGAAAGAGGATAACACTTTTTGCATAAGCAAAATCTAAGACATAAATCAAAATTCTAATGGTCAAACCAATGGAGCTGATCCATAATTTATAATGATGTATATAGTGTGTTACACATGTAGTAATAGTATCATTGAGTTTGGGTTAGCTTTAAAAAAAAAAAATTATTTAACTTTATTTTTTTGAGAAGAAAAAAATTATTTTAACTTATTTGTTGATATACACCAATTATTAGGTACAATAGTATTTATTCACTTTCAACAAATAAAAAATGGCCAAAACATACTTAATTTTTTTAAAGTAAAATTAAAATTTTTTTTTTTTTTTTTTTGAGGGACTACTACACACATATAATTATATATTGATAAGCTAAACAAAGAGAGGAAAAAAAGAAAAGAAAAAAGGTTAGGCGTTACACTAAGCTGGGCTTTTAAAGTAGTTATACTTTTTAGGCAATAATTAATGCATGTTATCACGCTTATCTAATATAATCATGTAGGGTTTGAATTAAATTATACAATACCATTTGAACAAAAAGAAAGAAATATATTATGGTATATGTGACTAAGTTCATCGAAGGAGCTCTAAACTAAACAAAGAGAGCTGTTCCAGACCAAGAAAATCATCCCCAACAATCAACTTTTCTATTATTTCGCTCTCACTGAGTCATACATTTGACTAAATTCAAAAACTCATTGACTGAAAAGGTAGAATAAAGAGAAATAGGAAACTGCAAAATACTACGGATATTAGGCTCAAAGCCTAATGCTTAAGAAAGCTGAAAGGCCATCAAAGCTACTCGAAAGTTTGACCACACTGAGAAGTCCTTTTCTTTGGTAACATCTGCATGATTTCAGATAGTCTTCTTCTAGATTATTAAAAGAACGAAAAGAAAAATATAGTCTTCTTCTAAGAATTCAAACAAGAAGAACAAAAAAAAAAAAAAAAAGTCTAGTGGCATACCTAATTCTACACTCAAATTTACAATATGTTTAAATTTGTTATTAGTGCACTCAAATATTTTTTTTCAATTAAATTCGTGTGTGGGTGTATAATTGTTGAAATCTAATTACAAAATGACACCAATCAAATTGTAAATTGTGAAATTGGGAATGATAGTAAACGTTTTGGAAAAAAAAAAAAAAAAAGCACTGTGGTGGTATTGCAAAAAATGAAAAAAGAGTAGATTTCAGATAGTCTTCTTCTAGATTATTAAAAGAATAAAAGAAAAAAAAAAGAAAAGAAAAATATAGTCTTCTAAGAATTCAAACAAGAAAAAAAAAAAAAAAAGTCGAGGCATACCTAATTCTGCACTCAAATTTACAGTATGTTTAAATTTGTTAATTCAACACTCAAATATTTTCAATTAAATTCGTGTGTGGGTGTATAATTGTTGAAATTTAATTACAAAGCCAGACGTAATCAAATTGTAAATTGTGAAATTGGGAATGATAGTAAACGTTTTGGAAAAAAAAAAACACTGTGCTGGTACTGCAAAAAATGAAAAAAAGAGTAGATTTCAGATAGTCTTCTTCTAGATTATTAAAAGAACGAAAAGAAAAAAAAGAAAAGAAAAATATAGTCTTCTTCTAAGAATTCAAACAAGAAAAAAAAAAAAATAGTCTAGAGGCATACCTAATTCTACACTCAAAATTACAATATGTTTAATTTGATGATAGTGCACTCAAATATTTTTTCAATTAAATTCGTGTGTGGGTGTATAATTGTTGAAATCTAATTACAAAATGACACCAATCAAATTGTAAATTGTGAAATTGGGAATGATAGTAAACGTTTTGGAAAAAAAAAAATAATACTGTAGTGGTACTACAAAAAAATGAAAAAAGAGTAAATTTCAGATAGTCTTCTTCTAGATTATTAAAAGAACGAAAAAAAAAGGAAAGAAAAATATAATCTTCTTCTATGAATTCAAACAAGGAAAAAAAAAAAGTCTAGAGGCATACCTAATTCTGCACTCAAATTTACAATATATTGAAATTTGTTACTAGTGCACTCAAATATTTTTTCAATTAAATTCGTGTGTGGGTGTATAATTGTTGAAATCTAATTAAATGACACCGATCAAATTTTAAATTGTGAAATTGGGACTGATAGTGATAGTAAACGTTTTGGAAAAAAAAAAAAAACATTGTGGTAGTACTGCAAAAAATGAAGAAAGAGTAGGTGGGGTGTGACTTTTACCATTTTTACTAACCCATTTATGATGATTAGGTTAATAGGGTTTGTACTTAGTACAGAATAGGTCAATAGGTTTTCTCTTTCTTATTTTTCTCAAAAAAAAAAAAAAGGGGTTTCTCTTTCTTATAATAATTGGATGTCCTTACTCCTTACTACGCGCTGTAATATGTGAGTGGGTAACGTTTTTAACATAATTTAAGAGCACTGTCAGTCCTCAATCATGAGTCTACAGATACGGTTTGGTAGGTGCAGAGAAACGTATTCTGTATCAGTAAATATCTGAGCTACCCTAATTTTGTTTTAAGGTACATAGCCTGCCCTAATTTAAATTGAAGAAACCCAGCAAATAATTAGGATGAATTACAATTTATTGCTCCATTATTATTATTCTGACAGTTTCAAATGATATATTAACTTCCATTTAATTTTTGAATAAAAGTGATATATTTTGATGAATCTATAGTTAATTACCTTAATTTCATTCCCAATTTTATATCCAGTCAAGTTTTTTTTTTTTTTGGTTAAATATCCAGTCAAGTTGTTAATTTGAAAGAGCATTTTTAATTAATTATTTTTAAAATATTTTAATACTGCTTTTGTAGAAAATATAAAAAAAATTATCAAAAATATCAATTACTTGTTTTATAAAATTTTTTTGAAAGTATTTCAAACTAATGTCTTTAACATCATACTTTAACAAAATTCATTAAGTTATAAACAACATTTACTTATGGAGTTGCCATCTTTTACAATGCAAACAACATTTTCAAATAGGTCTATTATTAATATTATCTTTATTATGCATCAATCAATTTCTTGACATGTTAAGTGTGAAATTGGATGAGTGCGTCGGATGGTTGAATGCAGAGTTTAAGAAGAGGATATGAGGAAACCAAAAAAGAAAAAAAAAAGATTTTTTATAATAAGCAACAAAAATTAGTGAAACATTGGATCACTAATTAATTGATTTATCAAACTAAGCATATTAGTTTTATCCAACTAGTATAAATTATATGTATTCGTAACCAAATAAAGATAAATACAATAGCAACTTTTTTTTTTTTTGAAATAAATACAATAGCAACTTATGACTAAATAATTATACTAGTAAATAGATAACTTTTTTTTATTTTTGAGAATCTAGTAAATAGATAACTGACATTTAACAATTAAACAGGCTTCTATCGAATTTGGACTAAAAAAAAACAATTAACAGGTTTCACTCCAAAGGTAAAAATTAACAGACAGGCATGCATGAAGCTATGAAGATTGAAATCTCAATATCCTTTGACTATGATCTTATAATTAACATGATTATACATAAAGGCAATAAACAATGAAGACCATTAAAAAGGCAAGGTCCGGCTTGAAGCCCTTCAATGGAGTCATTATTTCGGTCTCATGAGCTCTGACAAAATAATGTCTTTGTTCTCTTTTTTGGTAAGCAATGCGTGTCTTCTGATTTCCACTATAGCCTCCACTTTTTCAAATTCTATTTTCCTTTTTTTTCTTGTGTAAAATGTACTGGTAGACCTTCATGACTTCATCCTTCAAAAGCTTTTTTTTTTTTTTTTTTTTTTTTGAAGCTTCCCTGAATTAGATGCAAAGAAAAAAAGAGACTAAAAAAAAAACCCTAGGCCAGAATACAAACAAGAAATTAGAGTGAAAAACAAGACCCTCTTGAAAATGTTTGGTGAGAAAAACAAAAAAAGGTCAGAAAACTAGGGGTTCCCAAATAGCAGCCAAACAAGATCTACATATATATGATCAAACAGAAACCGAAGAGTCCGTGCATGATGTTTGTAATCAAGTCCATATAAAAAGACAAGATATCTGAACCTGCAACATGGATTACACATGAAGGAGAAATTGTACTACACAACATGGAACAAAACAAGAGTAAAGTTCGGGTGCTCTCAAGTGGCTAAGCATCAAAGTCCAGAAACTGCCACTGCATGATAATTCATCATCAGTAAAATCACATAAAGTAAATTAAAAAAGGAAAAGAGAAAAAGAAGATGTAGAAGCCAACAAAACATTATCATGTTGCTCTATACCTTTGTCTCTATCACACAACAGTTGAGAACAGCTAAAGCTGGAGAGGAAATATCATCATATATCACGAGGGTCTTACAAAGAGAAGCCAACATAGCTCACTTGGCAGTATGCCCACCTCCATGAGAGAGAGAGAGAGAGAGAAGGACAATGTTTTTCTTATATTGATGGAGGTGGACAGAATGCCAATAAACTTTGTTAGAAACCCTTTGCTAAACCCACATGAAAGCAAAGCACAGTCCTTGTATTCACCATTTGAAGATCCACACACACACATTCAAACTCATATATACACACGCAGAATGGGAGAGAGTGGGTAATAATGTGTATGGGAGAAAGGAGAGGGGGCAGATGGGTTCTATTTAAGATGTGATGGATCAAGTACAGTAAATAAGAGAGAGAGAGAGAGAGAGAGGGATGGGGGTCAAATTAATAATAATTGATAAGGAAAGTGAAAGAGAGGTGGTTTCAGACTGAGAGAGACTCAAAAAAGACGGATAAATAATCAGAGATTGGATGGTTCATTGATATGGGTAGTAGTATATTTAGAAGGATCAAAGGATCATCATAGTTATTCTTCCCCATTCACCTCGTTTCTGATGAAACCCCCCTCTATGCTATATGTATATGCCTCCACTCCTTCCATCAGTCTTTTCTTTTCTTGCCTTTTCTCTTCTCCACATCTCTCTCATAAGTCCTAAGACGTAACCCCTTTTCATCCCTCGTTTCTGATGCCGAAAGGCACACCCGATTCTTTCTCTCTCTCTGGAAGCGAAGAAAAGGGGTTGGCCAACTAAGGGAACTGATGAGTCTTCGCAAACTGACCACAAAATGACAAGGCTTAATAGAAAATCGGTTTCAGATTAAGGGGAATCTTTTTTTGTTTTCTAAGAAGATTAAGGAGAATCTGAGTTACTTCTATTATGTGTTTCCGCTCCAGCCTCACGTTATTTGACAAATAGGTGACTAGGAGCTATCTATCATTCATCATGACCGTTGAGTCATTTTTATACGAGTTCTTTTTTTTTTTTGAGAAGAAACTGAAATATACGAGTTCTTTTTTTTTTTTGAATCTAATATACGAGTTCTTTTATTGCTTAGTAGGAGTAGTGCTTCAATTAAGGTGCTGTCCCCAAAATGATAATCCTAACAACGCCTCCGTGGTATACGTGATATTACTCTTACTGTCATGTGATATGAGACATAATATAACGTGAGATTAATAACTTTACACTAGAAATCTCATTTTTTATTTAGCCAAAAAATAAATTACATATCATACCGAGTTTATTAGAGGGAAAAAATCTTTCACTTAGTACTTCAATTAAGGTGTTGTCCCCAAAATGATAATCCTAACAACGCCTTGGTAGTATATATGTTATTACTCTTACCGTCATGTGATGTGAGACATAATGTGATGTGAGATTAATAACTTTACACTAGAGATCTCATTTTTTATTTAGCCAAAAAATAAATTACATATCATACAGAGTCTATTAGAGGGGAAAAATCTTTCACTTGATTGAAGACGTCAAAATTATGACGTGTTCACTTATGGTCAATTATTATAATCTTGATAGGTTCCGTGCACACTGGACCCAAGTCTAAGTTCCATGAGAAAAACTAGTTCAATTGTGATAAGATTTTGAGATTAAGTGTAATGTTTTTCTTTGAGAGGATAAGAGTTATCTACCTATAGGATAGATCTTTCTCAGTTTCAACGATAAACCAAACCAAATCCTAGGCATGGTAATAATAAATAGAGAAATTACAGGGTTACAATAAAATTTCATAACATTTTTACAATATTCTTGTTTTAAGTTGTGATGAGTCTTGATATAATAATAATAATAATATATATTTTCTTTTTACATTTTATTTTGACCTAGATTGACAAATCCACTTAAGAAAATATTGAGATATTTTTGTAGTAAAAAATTGTATATATCGTTTGTAAATTATCTTATACATCCCTTTTTTTTTTTTTTGAGGAATTCTTAGACATCTCATATATGTACTATCTTTCTCATATTTAAGACGTGGTTAGTAAGAGTAGAGGTTGGGTGGCACGCTAGATAAAATAAAAGATAATATTATGCATCACATTAAAAAAGGGGGTTTTTTTTTTTTTGAGTAAAAAAAAAGGGGGTAAAAATCAAGCATTTCATTATATTCCACTTTATGGTTGATGTCATCGACGGTGGAGTTATTACTATGGTGGTGTTGTAGAATGTTCATCAAATGTACATTTGATAAGGATGGCCTAAGAGGGAAAGATATTAAGAACTTTATTTCACTTAGTTAATTTTGTTGTATAGAGTCCTTACTATCTTTCCCTCTTACTCTTAGGCCATCCTTACGTTTTTGGGGTCTTATAAATAAATGCTTGTCCTCTGTTGTTAAGGCGTATGATGCAAGACTATAGATTGGCCATCAATTTACTTCATAGTTTGGTGGACTTTCAATTTTTTTTATACATTCAGATAATAAATAATATTTTTTAATAATATTTGGTAAAACGTATGCAGAAAAGTCAAAATAAACAAAATATATTTGTTTTAAGATAATAACCCTTGAATTCACATGGACGATTCTAAAATCCACCATAAAATAAAGAATAAAACCCTTTCTAAAATTTTATTAATGAAAAAACTAAATTCTCTTGGCAGTTACAATTCATTTAAATAGAAAAAGAAACTCAAGACAAGGAGACGAAACCTTAAGTACACCTAAGGTTAGGAGACTCTTAAACACAATAATTCGTGTTAATCATGAAATTTTACTAGAAAAAAAATGAAAAATTACCAAAAAAGAAAAAATTGAGAAAATCACAAATTCAAATTCTTCAACTTTAGGAGAAATCCCAAAACAGACATGGCCTTATTTAGGTTTTTTACATTAAAAGTTATAATTTTAAAAAATTACAGTTAATAGCAAAAACAACTAATTAAAGGCCTAAACAAAGTAATTTGTCGAAAAGCATTGTAGGTCTTGGCAAGAAGGCCGTGAATTTTTTATTCTCATGGTGATTCTCTTCATGTTAACAAATTTTACACAAAATTCTTTCTATAGCTCTAATAATTACTACTAGTACTTGCTATTTTATGAATTTCTTGCGTGTTGACTTTTGATAGTTTAAAGTTAGTGCTTTTTGTTCTACAGCATAAACTGACAATAATACCAATGTGTTCTCTTCCAAATATATATACTAATATTTGATTTATGATGTTATCTATTCCCAAACAAATTAACTAGAATTATGGGATTCAAGTGATAGTTCAATGGTAATAACATTTGTGGCTCTAATCCTCTTCCCCTCCCCCACTACCTACCTAAAAAAACCCTTGAATTGTGATATGACTTTAAGTGTACACATCATGAAAATAATGAAAATGGCCCTAGATTTTTCTTCCCGCTAATATCACTTTGTAAACTCACTAAATTTTCAGTCCCAATCTACTTTTACAAAACCCTTCTGTTTTTTTATAAATTAATTTTTCAAAAATATGCTCAATCAAGTGTATCTTTATTGGCTCTCCCAAGTGAAAAAGAGAGATACAGTGACAATTAATTTAATTACATAAAATTTTCACATCTATTAATGTGACATGTTATGATTGTTGTATAATAAAAGTAGCGTTGCATTATGGTCTATGAGTTCACATTAGTTCAATAGGTAAAGTATATGATTATTAAATAATAAGTTTGCATTCAAATCTTGCTTATATAAAAAATCAATTGGTGTTTTTGGTATAATGACAAAAGTCAGTCTTATTAAACGGATTCTATAAGTTTAATTATATCTTAACTATTGAAAAAAATAATATTACATGGTTAGCGGTACGTCCAAATGAAAGAATTATTTCTTGAATCATAATTAACCATCTGAAGAGATTGTGAAAAGGATATAATTTTTTGTTATATCTTTGACGTTGCTCATTTAATAATTACATTTGAAGTTTATACCAAAGCAAAGTCTAAGAACGAGAGAAGTGATAAGATTGCTTACCAAAATAAGGACGACTAATTGAGCTTTGTTAGGCTCCTTCTGCTCAGTCCAATCCAAGTAATCGAGTGTTCTTGATAATCTAATATCCTTATTGTTTCTTCGATTCTCAAAGATGTTGCATCACCTAGAAATGATTCAACTTTGACTGGGAAAAAATATTGAATGGAGGACTAGAAGAAACGGGTCCTTAATCAGAAAATTCCTTAGTGCTAATTACTGGTGAAAATGAGCGCTCAACCAAGCTTTTTTAATGGTAATGGAATGGCTTATTGGTGGGGGAGGCAAGGTTATCAATCATGGGTCCTACTACACCACTAAGTGTGGAATCCTAGGTACCCTTCGCTCCCACCACACCCACAGAAGAACTGAAGAAACTACAGAATTCAAAGTATCAAAGTTCAAACCAAATGAATTCCTTTTGTTCCTTTCTTTCTGGCCAAATTAAAATAATAATCCTTTTGACCTATAAGCCTATAGGACATGTTGAAAATGCGATCAAAAGGTAAAACGTAGGTCAATCCTCCACAATTATAACATTAATTAACACCTAATATGTCTGCCATAGCCATATTTTATTGACTGATACACACAGTTATACAGTTACTTCATAGTCATACTTTGTTACCCCAAAATAAATAAATAAATAAATGGAAGAAGTAAGAAATGCACAGTTTCAAATACCACGGACAAAGAGAAAGAGATATGAAATCTTCCCTTTTGTCGATCGATACGTCGCACTCATCACGCCCACAAGGCCACAACATATATTTACACAACCCACTCCTTAAAAACACTCACCAGTCACCAGCCCCATCCTGCCAAATATTTATATGAAACAAACTTCCACAAATATTAATTGTTTATACATTTTTGTATTTCAGTATTTAATAGACCAATCCACGTATTCGTACTATTTATTGCTTCAAATCTACCACCCCAACCATACCCAATTAATTAATTTTACTACCTATTCAATTCAAAGTTTTCAAAACAACAACACTGAAGAAATGAGCAGGATCCCACGTAGAATTTATAGACTGATGTGGACTTTGTTCCCATATAAACAGTTCCGTGTTTACGTCCCATTGGTCTGTGAGCTACAGACCAGTTGTCCTGCTCAGTTGAGTTGCTATCTCACTCTGGGAGCCATGATTGAATCACCGGTACAAAAGAGACATTATATCGATAATGGAATAATAACTGAATAAAACAAAAACGTTTTTAGCTACAGCAAGAAAGTTTAATTTGGGGTTCTTTTGCTGCTGCGCCTTTACTACACAGCAAGCAAGTTTTTTTTTTTGAGAAAGATACGCAGCAAGCAAGTTTAACTTTCTCATTATGCTCCACAATCAAACTGAAAAAGATAGACCCAAATAATCTAAGTTTGCATTAAATTCTGTAGGATTGATTATGGAACTACCAGCATTATTATGGGGTGGCCTTACAAGTGACAACTGGTCAATTGAAAAAAGGCATTGCGATTTGGTATATATATGTAACCCTAAAAGACGAGTTTTTCAGTGACCTGTCGAATTTTGTAACCTTAAATGGTGGTGGGGAACCAAGCTGGCTTGGGAGGTAGTAGTCTCCTTTCATTTTTCAAGGAAAAAGGACAAAAGAAAAAGAAGAAGAAGGTAACTACCTCATAAATTTAGAGTCTGATCGAGCTAGGGTAGAAATTAAATCTTGAAAATCTAAATATATATCAGTGTACCTTCACTAGTAGTTTTTGTTAGTTAATACATAAAGGAAGAAGTACCCCAAAAGGATTTCTCTGTAAAATAAAAAACCCTCTAAAATTTTGAATGTAATACACTAATACTTAATCTCATATGTTGTTGTTTTATGTGTAAACCCTCTATAATAAGTTGCTCATGTAATGACCCATGTTCATATTTAAAGCTACATTTTTACATAAAATAATATCTTTAGTAAGTTTTGTATTACCCTTAAAAACTCAAAGAAATTTTTTTTTTTGGAGAGAAAAGACATCCAATTTATTTAAGCCAAAATAGCCATATCATCCTATCAAAAAAAAAAAAAAGAAAAAAAAAGCCATATCATCTTGAAGTACATGATAAATAAGTGGTGGAACATCTTCCATCCAAACAGCACAATTTGGATAATTAATTGCCAATCTAGCCAAACTATGAGCGACTTTATTATCTTCTCTCTTAGTACGAGAGTAGAGCAATTTAGAAAAATAATTAGAAAAAGGACCAACATCCTTAGTCAGGTGCTCATGAGAAGCCAAACTTGGATTATCTTCTACCAGTGCTTTCACGACAATTTCGCAGTCCCCTTCCATAAGTACTTGATCTACACCAACTTCCAAGCCAAACTCAAGAGCTCTAACTACATTCATAGCTTCAATTTCCATGGCCTGGTATGCTTGTGATAGTTGTTGGGCTAAAGCAGAAATCACAACACTTGATTGTTGCGGATGATAACACATATACTCGATTTATTCACTTGTATGAAAACAGTCCCATCATAATTGATTTTGAAGCAATTCGATGGTGGAGGATACCAGGTGACACGGGTTGCTGTTGTCGCAGTCTAGGTTTGGGGGGGGGGGGGGCGGGGTGAATTGCTTTTGAATTCGTCATGACTATCCTTTGAGACCTGAGCTAGCTGATCCGTGGGACAGCACAATCAAGTATTACACAATTAACAGTTTAAATATAAAACAATATAATATGGAAGTAAAACTCAAAAGGTAGGTTTCATGTTTTTACGGAAAAACCACATAGGGTTTTGGATATTTTTTCCAAATATAAACGGAAACCCATGTATGCTATTGAATAGAATTTTTTGCACTATTATGTTATTTATTTATTTATTAATTATCTAGAATCCAAGATAGGTTCAAATCATGGACGAAAACAATACTCCAGTTTTGGAGAGTCAAAGAATGAACATTTATTTTCTTCAATTTAATTATAAATTAGATTTAAAAATAAATTAATACATAAAAAATTATATTAGCATCCATTGAATATTAACAAAATAGAAACAAAAGAAAATCATAAAATAATTTTTTCTCAATACTTTAATAATTAATCAAATATCAAAATGGAACTTGATGTTCTTTTAAATCCCAAAAATCATATACAATTGATTTCATACTTAAATTTTTTTAGCAATTTCTATTTCTATGTACAAAATTAGAGAGCATTCTAGAAAACCATCTTCATTTTTGTTGTGAAACCTAATTTTATCAATATTCATAGTTGAAAACACCCATGTCATAGTGTGGTTGAAACATTAGATGTCTACATTTTTTTTTTTTTTTGAGAAACAAACACACACACATAAGGGAGAGGAAAATTGATTCTAACACAAAGACACACTATAATTCTACTAAAAAATCATGGTAACTTTTAAGGAAGAGTGAGGTAAGTTATACTACACATAACACACTCTTTTAAGCAATGTGGGACAATTATCATTTTTTTTTTTTTTGAGAAACAAATACACACACACAAAAGAGATGGAAATGGGTTCTAACATAAAGGCACACCATAACTCTACTCAAAAGTTATAGTAACTTTTAATGGAGGATTGAGCAAGTTATACTACACACAACACACTCTCTTAAGCAACGTGGGACAATTACCTTTTTTTTTTTTTTTTTTTTGAGAAACAAACACGCACACACACAAGGGAGAGGAAAATTGATTATAATACAAAGATACACCACAATTCTACTCAAAAGTTGTGGTAACTTTTAAGGGAGAGTGAGACAAATTATACTACACACAATACATTCTCTTAAACAATGTGGAATAATTACCCTTTTTTTTTTAGAAATAAACACACATACAAGAGAGAAGGAAATAGATTCAAACACAAAGGCACACATTTATGTTAAAAAGTCTTTAATTTTGGGAGGAGTATTACACGTTATGTACCTACCAACCATTTCTTTTTCCTTTTTCCTTTATAACCTCTTTGGACCTATGGAATTCTTGGGGTGGGTTAAGTATTGTTTTCATTTTTTGGGGCAAATTTTTAAATATTTATATAAACATATATCATTAAAAAAATCAATTTGGGAATGTTAGGGCATTATATTACACAATTTCATTTTATTTTTATTCATATTTTTTGTCCCCCCCGCGGGGGGGGGGGGGGGGGGGGGGAAGGGTCATGATCCCGGTGGTCCTAAGTTCCTAACTCCTAACATAGTTTTGTCTCTTTCTCAAACGGAGTTTATATGGGTTCTTCTTGCTACTTTTTAGTTATAAAAACTCAAGAATGAGCCGGATTTAATATTATTTTGAAAATACAAGATGGTCATTTCAATTGAAACTTTTAAAATTTATTTTGAATAAAAAAACTTGGAACTTTAATTTATAATCAAGTTCAAATTCAAATTTTAGTTGGAATAAAAGTCTTGAGACCTTAAATTGAAATTATATAAGAAGTATTATATAATAAAAGAAAAAAATATGTGGTCTATTTTTTGATCTGTAATGGTTTATTGCTCAACTTTAAGCTGTGTCTTTGACCACTCTTATTAGCTTGACTGTCTTCCTTCTAGTCTCAAGGCTTAGACAGTGCAGTAGTAGTCTAGGTGAGGCACTCTCTCCCGCTCCTATAACACTGAAACAGTTAATCAAGGGTAGCTTGGTATTATGTAATTATGTATCGAACTATCATTCTAACAACATCTAACTGAGCAAAGTATAAAACCTAAAAAGTTGGTGTAATCACAAGGAGTAACTTTTTGCTTCTTTTATATCTGAAAGCTTTGAATAAAGTTCATGGGCTTTGTTCCCTGTGCTCTGTGCAAGTCTTTAGTGTCAACTTTTATTCTTCTCTTCTTTTCTTCCCTTTTTGGAAAAAGTTCTTAGGGTTAGGTCTATGGTGGGGACCAAATAAAGTTTTGATTTTGCAAACTCTGAGTGGGTCACCGGGAGATTCAACAAAAGACATAAAAACCCATTTGATATATTTCCAAATTGTTCCATCTTAATTAGCTGCATTTCTGAGATTTCAGATTAAAAAATAAAAATAACAAACTTTTTAGCTAACCTCAACTCAAGCATATTTAGAACCTAAAAGTCAGGAACACTAATGAAATGCGCATTTTTAAGTTGACTAGTTGTTAAAATATTGAAAAACAAAAGCACTAAGTCAGGAACATGCAAGGCTGCAAGAAGAATTTTCGCTTTTTTCTTATTGCAGAGCTCGATGCACGGAAATCCACCTTTTTCATGATTATAATCTATTGGGGTTCAGGTGTAGTTGCTCTCGATCTGTAATGCTTAAGATTTGAGTATAATGTATCATCGCATGCATTTTCTTCTTTATACAAAGAAAGTGCAATATGAGTGTTGTCTGTTAGTTGGTGCTAATCAAAAGGAAGCAATTGTTGGTCCCAAAGGCCAAAGAAATGAAATTAATCGGGTGAAGGTAAAAAATCACATACAGAGAGTTAGGTATGCAGAAAAGAACCATTGTATTCGCAAATGAGGGTCTTACACAGTTGCACTCCTTTTATGGAGTGCAATGTTCCTCTCCGTAAGAAAAATGACCATCTTCATTTGAAATAAATCAATTTCATGATTAACTAGATATTTTTTAGGGGTGGTTGTGACTTTAAGATGCTGATTGAAAGTTTTGAATTCAAAACGTCATTAATTTTATGAGGTCTTGAAAATCACTGGACTAATCACTTGAGGTTAAAAGCATTTACCTAGATGCTTTGACTTCAAAACATTAAGTCCTACAAGTTGGTATAACTTCATTTTTTTGAATATAACAATAGATAGTTGAAAGTAAAATATTTGAACTCGAGATATCTTGATTAAAAATATTATGAAGTGTCAGTTGAGCTATAAAACCCTTCGTAAAGTTAGTGGAAATTGGACTGTCCTTTGAGCTGAAAGAAGAAAAAAATAATAATTAAAAGAATTATTATACTACGTTTATGGAAGAGTGGCAGACAGGTGTTGACATGAGAAAACTATTTAATATGCAGCATAATCAATTAAAGTCATGCTTTGCTGATAATTAATAAATGGAACTAGTTGTAAGTTGTAACAACATCCTAACTCCAAAGGCCAGTGGACAACGTCAAACTCAGATAGAAATGCTAATTATTTCACGTGTCCCACAAATGCTGCCATGCATTCATGATAATGGCTCTAGCCTCTAGTCCCTTGAATGTTAATGTGCGCAAACTGAGAACTGCCTTTTCAATATTTATGCGCATGTCTACGCGTATATGACCTTTCCAAGCAGTCGAAGACTAATTTTCATTTTGATTATGGTTCGCTACATTTCAAATTTCTCTAGCGATACAATATTTTTTATAACTTGTTGTGATTGTTATATAATAAAAGTTTTGTTAATGGTAAATCCAAATAATTAAACATGATGTTACTTTAATCATAAAAGATTATATTAGTAACTGTAAAAAAAAAAAAAAAATTGTGTCCATAATATTGGTCAAAACCTAATATTAGTAGTTCAAATGATGGTAATTTTCACAATGTGATTTGATGGATTCGTCAAAGGCACTAAGCTTTACATGATGCATGTTGATTGTTGTTTGTAATTTCTTTTTTTTTGGTAGAATCATTGTTTGTAATTACGAGTGATGAGAAACTATAGACCTTCGAGCCTTCACGGTAACTTTTGACCTTTTGAGAGAGAAAGATACTTGGAATTCGGGTACGTTTGATTTTGATTAAACTATAGAAAGATGACAAAGTTCATAGAAATTAAAAAGGACAAAGCCTTTGGGGCGCTTCGAGCTCTTAAGGATGGATAATGGGCTGTATTTGTTTGTTTTATCAATGGATGATAGATCCTGACACTGTATGTACGTCACGTGAGAGAGAGAGAGAGAATAGTTTTAGTGGTTTGGTTTTGAGGACATGATATTAATTAGAAATATTGTCTTGTTCCGTTTGATTGAAATGTTAGAGCAGACATGTGGCCAAGGTGTTGTCTTAATGAGTTTCAATTCAAAACATAAATGATGAGGTCGATGACGATGGTTATGATGTTGATGTGGGAGACTCTTTCCAGCTCTATTACCATGTGACTCTCTCTCTCTCTCATAGGGTACATAGTAGGTGGATCAAAACCTCTCTGTAAATATGTGCCATGCAAGTGATATCCATTATTACCAATATAGGCTTCCAATACATTGGGACCCATTCACACAAGATCCACATATATATATATATATATATATATATATATCAGCTCAATTGCAGATCTTATACCATCTAAATTTTGTCCCTCAAATGTAAAGCTGTATTTCCTGGATATAATATATACGTGGAGATCTTATACATTTGGTGAAAATAATATACATTCATAACACGTAGATGCTCTGTACGTACTGTAGTGTGATTTGACTAATGTAGTTCGGGGTTCATAACTCATTAACTCCATATGTCCCGGCACGATAAATTCTAAGTTATTACACCTACCGAGCTAGCTGTATTTTAAATCTTTCTTTACTAGAATTCTATTGATTATCACCATTGAAGTCTCACTGTCTCTTGCTATATAGAGCAATTCATAAATCATATTTGTGTAATACAGTTGCCAACAGTTGTATTGTGTGGAAACACCTTCGGTCGTTTTCAGTCATCAGTCTTTTCACCCGAAGAGGTGACACAAACGAGCAGAATTGAATGGTCACATTCTTATGACTTATAGTACAACATATCGTTAATTATAGGCTTATCGCTCTCTTCCCAGCTATAACCTTGACTGTATCCTTGCTGCATCTCGGACTCAGCTTATCTTTAATGCTCTAGTACACTGGACAATACAGACATGTTTGATTTTTGCCATTTGTTCGAATCGTTTCACTAGAACCAAGCCTTACGCTGCGTCTCATAGTGAGATTGTAGTGATTTTTCAAAAACCTGCTTATTAGGCTCTTGATTTTAGCCTGCCATGGACCTTTGAGCATCAAGTCCATCAAACAATAGGTTGGTGGGGGGCATGGGGCAGCTGCATTTTTTTATAGTACAAGCCCAAGCAAAGCTATGAAAATATGCTCTTTCTCAAACCCCATTGGCATTTGTTGATAAACGTATTTTAAGGAGAATGTCAGATCCAAGTTGATAGGAAGACAACCGATTAAGATAAATTGTAATTAGTGCAACATCAATTTCATATGTACATTGCTTTTATCATACACCTATCATCACTTACCATTTTAGTAATTATGAAATTTGTCGTGTCATTAGATTTATCAAAAAACTTGAAGCTAATACGCTCTATGCATATGTTACCAATGCAAAAGTAGAGATTGGAGGACTTATTCATAATAAAATGTTTCCCAATATTAGGCGGAATATATAAATTAGTCACTGGTTCCCAATGCAAAATTGGAGATTGGAGGCCTTATTATTAATACAATATATATAAAATGGCTGTAGGGAGAAACCAACCCCCAGCCAAGCCTCCTGGCCCCAAAAATAGATATGCAGATGAAGATAGCATTTGGAAGCATTATTACTTCTGCCATACTGCATATCCGTGGCCACAAGTTGCAAGTGACCACTCTCTGCCAGTTGGGCACCATGATCCATCCCCAATCTTCATGCACACATTCTCCCCGATGATTGCAGAGTATAGATTTGGCTGTGCCTCCATAATTCTAATTGATGATCGGCTGTGAATGTCCTGATGCTTTCGAATGTCCATCTGCAGACATATTTGAGAAGCTAAGGAGAAATTTTCTCGAAGAGGAAATTTTAATAAGGTTGTGGTTGCATCTGAGGATTTAAAATCAATTGATTTGAAGAAAAATTGCTAGTATATATTGCTTGACATAAATTTCATAGTATATGATGATTTGAGTTTTGGAGAGTTTGCTCAATCTATTCATCAATGGAAAAAAATTTGCTATTTCATACTATATTCAAGTCATTTATACTAAAATTTGAAGCCCAAATCCTTCTCTTTAAATATCTCTACCCAAATGATCCATAAGTTAAAACAGTTCGCAGCATACCAATTTTACGATTTTGTCATGAATGGCGTCTCCCCAATCATAAAAATGATCATAAAACACTGATGGTATCCCTGGATGTGTAAGAATATATGCATAGCCCTGCAGAAAATAATGGAGTCATATGTCATTGCCAGCATTCAAGAATTAGATAAAAAAGTCATGAGAAACAAACAAAACTTTCTTTTGACTTGGTGAAATTGATGGCGAGTGAGTGATAATATTAGTTTGAAGCTTGAAGTTTGAACTGGAAGGAAAAAACAATATTTTCTGATATGTATTTCCTACTAATAAGAGGCTCATTGTCAAGAAAACGTAGTAGGATACTCTACTAGTTGTCATACTCAAATTCAGAAGTCATTCATAGAAAAGAAACTGTGGGTATCCTAAAGAGTATGTAGTGACCTTCCTGTTTTAAGTTGTAATACCTGTCACCTGGTGGCCACCTGTTTAGGATAATGACAGATAGACCTCATGAAATTAACCATAGGCAATCTGAATTCCTACATGCAGGACATTACCCATGACATAACTCTGAACCGAGTCGAACAGGATTTTTGTGTAGCCATTATTTTCTTCGCTTATGTTGCACAGATAAAGGAGAGGCTTTTCAAATTCAAGATTTCAAATGTATTTAGAGGGAAAACCCACAAAGAAAAGATTCTTTATGCAAAACTAGATTCACAATGCTGTCAATAGAAAAGGCACCAATATAAGCCTATAATGGTAGGAATACAATTTGGAATTTCTGGTTGAGCTGCCAGCCTCAGAGACATTTTCTGTCATTTTTCCTTTTTCTTGTTTTATTGGTAAGATTTGAAGCTAAGATATACACCAACCACATCCCACCCTTTTACCACATGATGATGGCAGAGGTAAAATAGCAAAGTTAAGAAATTATCTTTGCATGAAATAATGAAGTTGACTGAGGCACAGTTGTAAATTGTTACTACTTCAAATCAAATCCACAAGTTCCCTAATTGTTGACTCTCTAGAAAGAGTAAACAATTTATCTGGAAAACCTACGCACCATGCATCCAAATATTTGGCAATCAACAGAGAAAAATAAAACCCACGTCCATGTGACATGGACAACCACATATTTTCTCTCAACTCACCTAAGCCTTAGATGTAATTAATAATTATACCTTGCCTATTAGACAAAACTACAAATTTGGACGGTTAAATTAATAAGTAAAGTTCTTTGCTTTTTAAGACTAAAGTTAATAGAAACAACTGTGATGCAAAAAACTTAACAAAGTTACATGAAGACAACAAGTTTACATACCTCCAAAATGTGATTTGAGGGGAAGGGCCAATGAGCCTGCAAGAGTAAAAGACTAGCTTGAGTTGATTCCATACTTTCTATTAGTGAACATAGGATTAATATCTAAAACATTAAAACTGGTAACATAAACATCACAATTATATATGAAAAAAAACATAATTGTAGATTATGTTGGGTTATAATTTGGAGTTGGAATGATCCCACAAATGTTGAAGTCCAAATAGGACCTATTATCTACAAATCTGACCTCACTTGGGACTTTGTTGACCAGCAAGGCAGCAACCAAATTTTTTTTTCCCTGGGTTAACAAAAGAACCTAATGGTATGTCTCAAATCGAGGGAGTGGGGGGGAGAGGTGAGGGGCCCTCATCCAACATAGGGTAAGTAATGAACCCAACTCAGTAACCAACTTTATTCTACTTTTACAAACAAATTAACTGATGTTATAAATGCTCAACTGTCAGCCAAGCAAAATCTTAATCACCACCATTTGTGGTAAGCTATCCTAGAGCCTAACCTGAACCCTTCCAGAAAGATGCAATTCATATGCAGTTTCATACATCACAAAAAAATTATGCACCATGCATGGACTGTGCACAAGCAATTGCAATAAATTCATACAATCATCTAAAAATAATCACAGCCTTCTTGCATCAATAGCAAAGGAAATTAAGTACCTGGGTTGAACCTGTATCATGGTTATCTAAGAATGTGACAGCTCTTGAAGGCCACCATCCCATTAGACCTGGTGGTTTCCCTTGAGGATCACGTAGACGCCAAAGTTGTCCCTTAACAGCTTCCTACAAAGAAATGCATAAATAAATATCTTTTCTAAGGTAAATGTATAAGACCTCAATGGAAAATGTAGTTTTTGCTGTTATTTATTAATATTACACGTATAGGTTAGCCCAAACATACCGAACATAGCACAGAGCATATGCCTTAATAATTCCTGAAAACTAACATTTTGAATGGATAATTACAATCAACACCCCCCATGCCCTTACCATATTTCTTTGAAAGTACCATCACTAATTACATAACAATCTCTAAATACCTGAAGAATTCCCTTTGTTGTGAAGTCAAATGCAGTTGAAAGCTGTCCTGTGCCATCAATCCAATTGATTAGCTGCTGTCTATGGCTATCTGCAGGTATAGATTGCAAATGAAGGGAAGCATCAGAGAAGCAGCAATAGAATCATGATAATGGAAATAGTACGCTCATCACAAGATTATAAATTTTATAAATAAAAAAGGGTAGGGATTTTTTTTTTTTTTTTTGGGGGGGGGGGGGTGGGGTGAGGGTGAGGGGCTGGGTGGAACCAATAGAAATTAGAAAAAATGATGCTCAAAATGAGGCAGTATATGATATTGATGGATAAAGTCAACAACATCAACACCAAATCTCTCTGGCTGGAAAATAAAGTAAGCCAAGTGCATGCTTTCAACAGGGAGAAGCTAGACTTTGTAAATTGACATTTATGTTTCAGACCTATGCTACTCTTACGGAATATGATCCAGTACTTTGTATATCTCTTAAAGCTAAATTACTTTTTTTTATAGGCACTAAATTATTTCACTCAACCAAAAAATGAATCATACATGGGGAACTGACAGAGAATACTGGTTATACACCCAAAGGTAAATAATCTAAATTACTTCTCTAGCAAATAACCTCCTCTTCCAAAGGTCAAACTCCATTAACAAAACTTAAAGGACTGGAAATAACCAAAGTAGCCCAACAGGCATGTCTTTTGACATTCAGATTAAAGGGGGAAAAATGAAGAAGAAAAATCAACAATGCCTCAAGTCCATCTTCAAATATACATAAGAAAATACATGTTGAATAAAGAACATCAACCTAAGACATTATGATATCTAATATGTTGATAGATTCATGGTTTGTTAGTGTTTTGATAGATTCATGTAATTTACGTGATTGATTGTATGGTCCTCAGTTGTTTACTCCCTTTATACTTGGGAAATTCTCTTTTTTGATAGCAATAAAAATCGCATTACTTATTAAAAAAAAAAAAACCAATATGTTGAGATAGTGGAAACCAAAACTCATCACCCTCCAAAGCTGAAACTAAATATTACATGTCAGCCACAAGTCATAGATTAATTATTAAAACTAGGGTATGTGATCAACCTCAAGAGTTGCTTTCTTATTTTCTATTTTTCTAATTTCTTTTTCCACAGCTTTTAAGTTCTAGACAAAACATATATCTATTAATTTAGAGTTCAGCTAACTTTCTTTATGATAAACCAAGCAATCAAATGTTTTGGACTGGTCCATGACAAGCATAAATGAATCATTATACCTTGGTTGTAGTCCAAGCCATGACCATTATAGTTGCAAGAATCCCAGTACTCCCCAACAGAAAATAATGGCTTAGCTCCTTCAATATATTCTTTCACATATTTTGCTGAATAACTAAATTAAAACATAGAAGAGACATGAACAATGAGCAGCAAGTAAATCCAATAAAATACAATTTATTTCAAAGCGTAGGATAATAGTTACCCTCTTGCAAAATCAAAACGAAAATCCTGAAACCCAACACTATTTCGTAGCCACTGGAGCCATGCAGAAATATCTTTTCGAACAAATTGTTGGCTATGATCAATATTTGGAAACCCATGGAAGTTGTCCCCAGTGCTTTGATTACCCTAATAATAATAATAATAATATATGAGGAATCATGCCAAATTGAAAATATATTAGCTATGCAAGTATCATTACCAATCCACCAGTACAAGATGTGACAGCATGTTCGTCCCATGGTAAAGGAATTCCATCATAACGGTTATACATTCCCCCATGCCCTTGAGTAGTTCCACAACGATGATTGATTACTATGTCAGCCATCGCTCTAACTTTGTATTGCTTCATTTTTTGAAGTAAAGCTCTTAACTGGTGCTCAGAACCATATGAAGAATTGAGGGAATAAAGGTTCTGTGGAACATAACCTGTAATTGAGAGGAAAATGACAAAAAACACAATGAACAAGATCCAAAAAATATAAAAAGTCAATTTACATGTTCAATGAATTAATTATTCCAACCTTGAGGTGCGAAGGAATGAGTTGCTGGTGGCAGCCATGCTGATGTAAATCCACATTTTGCAATATCAGGAACTTTCATTTCCAAATTTCTCCACCAATCATATTTATGAGACTCCCAGTTAAAAGCCTGTAGAACATTTTTTTTTCTGTCACCATCTATGTGCTTCAATGTTCTTAGCAGGTCTAAAAAAAAAAGGTCGTACCCAGTGTATAAAGGACCCACTTTTGAAAGGTCTAGGAGAGGTCATAGTAGGTAGCCTTACCCCCAATTTATTGGAGAGGCAATGTTCTTAGCAGGTCTAAGCAATCAAAATCTGAGGTCTGGTATGATATGATTGAATGTAACTAAACCTTACATATTTCAGAAATAAAGCTACAACAGCTTCTGTATTAGACCGGACATATCCCATTTGGAAAAATTGAATTGTTTTACTTATCTTATATAGATTACAGATGTTATGTGCAGGATACTGTCAGGTGATAATGGCCCCAGAAATGGCTTTCTGTTCTATGGAGTAAATAACAGACAATATCCTTGTCAATCTTACCTGAAAAAGGATTTCTCTTCCACTACGTACAACTGCACCTGCAAATGAATCCAACATCATAGTTTGAAATCAATTAAAAGATCCATATCTTTATCTTCACAAATCCAATATTTCTAAAATAACACTTATTATGACACCCTTCAACTCAGACTCATGTTTCACTGCACCACCAGCAACACAAATCTGAGAAACAAGGATCAACAAAGCCCCTCATTTTGTTATCTCCAATTTCTCCTTCAGGATATGAACATTAAAGTTCTCATTTCTTACAAAAGTTGACAACTTAAGTCAAGATTCTATTCCCCGTCTCTATTTCATTTTCCTCTTTATATGTGTGTGTGTGGGTGTGAGTGCATCAAAACATGTAAAAGTTTCAGATATCTTCACCTCTTATAATCTCAACATTAAATTATACCCACAAATCATTATACTTCTCTATCTAACCAAATTTTCTAAGCATACACGTAAAACAATTATGGAGCCTATACTATGTCATTTCAAAGCTACATTTATAGAGCATTCATATCATCAGATACCAATTCCATTCTCAATGAACGTCAAAGTTAGATGACATAATCTATTTTATTTATTTATTTATAAACATGACTTCATCTATTTTATTACCACTACTGTTCACATTAATAAAACAAGGAATAAAATGCATGTCCAACGAGTAAAAGAATTGACCCTTTTTTTCTTTTTTTAAAAGGCATACCAAGATCATTCTGCTGATTTCTTTCATCAAAACCCTGCAATTTCAACAAAAGATAAGATTAAAGAAAGAAATGCAACATGCAGGTCAAAAACCTACATTTATCAAGCAAAAAAAAAAGTGTTTAAAAGGTTCAGATATGAAGAAACAATTTGTTAAAAAGTATTCTTTGTTTATTGAGAGAGATTGGAAACAGGATGCATACATTGCTCGGGTAACCCATAATGAATTACAGCGTAGTTGTCCAAATGTTGCCGCCGGATCGCCCAATACAAAGCACAAAGATATCCTGAATCCACAATGAACTCACAAGGTATAGATACTGTTCAACTTATATATATAAGTGAAAAATCTAGTTTAGACCCCAATAAATTTATGCAGCGGAATGAACGGATTTATTGCACGGGTTTCTTAGGATTCCCACACAGATATCACAAGCAACCGATATTAACCACAGATATCAAATAGTAAAACTAAAACAATAATAATAAAAGCAGTAAAAGCACACAGATATTTGGTAACAAAGTAAAAACCAATGAAGAACCTCTTTAATGGAAAATACTACTCTAGGGACCTAGTTCTATAGCAAATCTACTAAGGAAGAGATACAAAATTCTACTTATAAAACACTTTTACAGCTAGACTCTCTATTGTAACCTCTGCAAACGCCCCACTTGTCTTTCCGCCATAGCCCCAGAACCTTTGGAATCCTTCTATAGTAATTTCCTCCAAGAACTTCTCTCCACACGAACCAAAATGTCTGGCACTCCAAGGAACCTCCTTGAAGATTTGTTGTAGTAAACTCACTGGGAAAAAAAAAAATGTTTGTGGTTTCAAAGAAAGGTTTAAGGCACAGGGTGTTATCAAGAACACAATTTTTTTTTCTCTAGGCACAATGATGATTTTTCTCTGTTTATTCTTAAGAAGAATGTTTCAAGATATGAAAGTTTTAACTTTGGTATAGAAGTCTTCCTCCTTCGTGCATAAGGTGCTTCATGTAGGTTCAGAAAGTAGGCTTTAAACAAATGACAAGCGAACTCTCAAGAACGACACAATGTGCCACCTTCAAAACATTCATTTTCTCACTCATTTCAAATTCAAATTTGATCAAATTGTACCCATTTTGAAGTTCTATATATCTACATTCCAATAAATAATAAAAAATTCACTTAGAAATTCATTATGGTGCAAAATATATGAGCAATCGATCATCAATTCATAATCTTTGAACATATTGAAATTTTATTGTCTTTAAGCAACTTCCGGCCCAAACTCAACCTTAACAAAATTATATCGATACAACCCAAATTTGATATTTCTGGCACTATGATTTGTCAACACTATAAACAACTTAAAAATCTAACATGAAGAATGAAAGAGAAGAAAAAACGTCGTGGCAAACATGATCCCAATCTAACCATTATTGATTATTCTAACTTTATTTTCCTCACCCTCATACTTTCCATAAACCATATAGAACGCCATAAATCTCACAACAAAGTAATGGTAGCTCATATATTTAGCTAAGAAATCTTTTAAACAACAATTTCATCGTAGGGACATGTCACTAGCTCAAATATATATATATATATATATATATATATATATATATATATATAAAGAAAGCACAAAATGGTACATGTTTAACGGTTATCAATGTCAACATTTTGCAGGCATAGGCATAAACAAAATAACATGAAAAGCTTAGGAAGGCACATACCAAAAGCTTGAGGTTTGAGAACGCAGTGTGGGCTATGGGGTAGCGTGCTCGGCCAATATATAGAGAGAAAAGCTGAAGATTCGGTCGAGACCACCGAATTGGAATCACGCAGTTCTATCCATAAGATGAAGGAGAATTTAGCCCCAAAAAAAGCGATCAGAGAATTTGGAAAGTTTATGCGATAAAAGAGAAAACGAATCGTACTACGCAATGAAAAGCCAGCGGTTGGGAATTTCACAACTTGTAGAGATGAAAAGGGAATCGGCTTTTCGAAAGGGGATGTCAATGTTGCGCTTTCCATTGGAGGAAAATGTTCATATTTCAATGGTGGGAACTGAGAAGTGAGTGACTCGGTGGGTTTTGAGCGTCCAATGCCGTTGCTTGGTTTTACAAATTCTAGAGTGGGCGTGAAGATCAACGGTTTTGGGATATGCGCGTGGGTTTGCCGCACGCCGTGTGCCAAAAAAGCCTTGGGAATTAAGCAACTGCCAAGTGTGCAAGCGGAATGGGACTCGTAGAGTTGATGTTGACGTGGATGGTGCAATTGTGCCAGCTAGATTCTTCTTTTAGGATTGTCCAACCCGATCTGCTACCCGAACTGAGTGATCTGAGATTTGACTGATTCGCTCAATGTGGTTGTTGACACCGGGTTGCCTCCTTTTCAAAATTCGATGAGATCGGGTCAAGTAGCGAGTTTCCTCTTTCAAAACTTGATGAGCTCGATGCAATTGATGTTGGCCTTCTACCTTCGTCGATCTTTGCTGCTCTTCATGTTTGTCGTCCATAAATCGAAATTTTTGTTAGATCTCAACTAGGTTTGACAATATCCCGACCGATACAACGAGATCTTAATGGAAAAAGACAAGATCCATCAAAACAATAACGAAAGTAACAACTTTGTCTAACCAATGTGTTTTGACGGATTCGACCGTTAGACCCGTTAAGGTGTGGCAATTGAAGATCCACGGTTAGCAATGGGTGGCATGATTCTAGACCCTCGTTAATCTAGATCCCGTTAAGTTTACATTCATCATCACATCTATTGGGGTGAAATGCATCGAAAGCAAATTTGTTTTTGCTGTTGGAGCTGAAAGCGAATGTCCAGAGTGCAACAGGATTGTCCATGAACAATATTTTGTCAAAATATTGTTTACTAGTTTTGTCTTCTTGTGTTAGTAGGATACTATTTACTAGTTTTGTTTGGATAGTGTTTTGATACCAATGTGATTATAGTGCTTTGTAATATACATACATATATATATATATATATGTGTGTGTGTATATATATATTATATATGTATGTATATATTAGGCGCCATAATTAGAAATGGTCACGCATGAAAAAATTGATCAGTCACTTTCTTCTTAGCATCATTCTTTTTTCATCATGCTTTTCCAATGTACCTAAAAAAAATGCAATTCTTCTATCTACGTATATCTTGCAAATAAGCCATGTCAACTTTAATGCCAAGTGTAATTCGATAATATAAGCGACAAAGACGTGGTCTCATGGAACTGCCTCATCAATGATTACTCTCAACGGGGCCTATAGTGTATTTTGTCATGGAACTCTTCCAATGTATGAGTAGAGAATGCTTTGCCAAATGCCCCTATTTTGCCAACATTTTCACTAAAATTTCGAATATGATAGACATCTACCCATGCAGTACTTGCAGTTTAAACTGCGAGTTTTTATGATGATTTTGTAATTTGTTTAGAGCCCACTTCTTAGTTTGTACTATTACGGCTTATATTGGAAACTCGCAAGATGTTTGATAAAATGCAAGAGGAATTCAGTTCTTGGGCTACAACGATTTCTAGGTATGCAATGAGACAAATGACTGAAATGCTTTGATACTTTTTGAATTCATGCGTCAGGAAGAGGAGGATGCGAATGATTTTGTCTTGACAAGTGTTTTTAGTGCATTGGCAAGTCATGAACTTGCAAATAATGGTAAGAAAATCCATTGTCTTGCATTTAGAAATGGGCTGTTATAGTTTGTTTATGTTGAAAGCACTCGTCAAAATATGGGAGGTTAGATGAGGCATTTAAAGCTTTTGAGAGATTCAATGAAAAGGATTCTACTACATGGTCAGCGAGGACTACAGAATATGGATGGTTATGCACAAAAAGGGATTCTCATTAGGCTTTGAAATTGTGTTCACAACTGCATTTTGCTGGGATTAAGCCTAGTGAATTCACTTTTGTTGCGACATCAATGCTTATTGTGGCGTTTGTGCTATTACATAAGGAAAGCAAGTGCATGGTATTCCTTAAGCAAGCTCCTTTCGATATGTATGTTGGCTTTTTTGCTGATTGCTTATTGCAAAAAAATGGGTTCAAGTATATTTTTATTTTTAAAAAAAATGATGCTTTAAAAAGTTATACTTTAAACAAAATAAGATAAAAACTAAACGAAAAAATTGCTATCAAACGAACAAATGTGGTGACATAGTTGATTTGATTATTTACAAGAACTTGATGTTGTTTTGTGTAGATCATTAAGAATGGGAAAAAAAAAAAATCTTGAAGTCCCAAATGGAAGTGCTCTCTTCAATCATGTATGCAAAGTAAGGGAGTTTGAAAGATAGGGATAATGTGTTTAGGAGGATGCCCGATGAAGGATGACCGATGAAGGATGCCGAATGCAATGAAATATGGCCTTCAAAATGGGTACACCATGACATTTTAATAGTTGTTTAAGGAGCAATTATTGGACATGCAATATTGGGCTTAAATAAGCTCTAGCCCATTTATTTCCTCTTCATAAGATATTGGGCTTTTGACACAAATTACTTCACTACCCGGGTTGGGCCATTGTTCCATATTTTCTTTGTTACTTGGGTTTTGAATTTCAAGACCCATAATTACAAGTAAGCTCATCACCATGAAGCTACTAGGATGGCAACGGGTAGGAAAAACTTGCATAGGGCGAAAACAAGGTAGGTTGAAGGTATTTTGTTATCTCTAGAGGATATATATAAATTGAATATATATATATATATATATAGATATTAAAAAATATTAACTAATGTATAAAAATAATTTAAACATATATTAAATACAATATTTTTATAGGTCGTATATTAAACGGGTTAAATAGATCATGTTGTGTCATTCCATTTATTAAACGAGGATGTTAGGCTTTAGGGATTTTGACACAATTATCATTTTAATTAGTTTAGGATTGAGTTATGTATTATAATAGTCTTACCTCAAAATGACACGAACCAAGATTATTAACACAAATTGCCAACACTACAAAAATCCTTGCATGATCCTTTTGTCTCCTCTATTTCATGTGATTTTTACTCTTGTTTTGCCCACTTTTGGTCCTGTCTTGCTCGCATCATTCGAAATGTGTTATGTGTGTCTATATAAAAAAAGCAAAAGGATAATTTTTTATTTTAGATAAGATGGTTAGGGATTTTATATTCTCGATAAAATTTTTTATCAACCTAACCATTAAAATTCTTTTAGTCAATCAAATATATTTAATATTTATAATTCAGGTTTATGTTAAACAAAATTGACTTTTTTTTTTAACATATGAATCATTTTGGATTGATTATTGGTGTACAGTCATGGACCTATTACCCTTGGCCCAATATTAGTAAGCCCAATACCAATAGGAATAGACCATTGTACCTAGTGGGCGGTTCACCTTGCCCGGCAGATCTGGATGGTAATGGTACCGACCATAAGTCTGGTGCTACTTGAGCTTGGTTCGAGCAACCTCGGTATTGCCTTAGGCAATATCGCTGCCGAGCAATGATCGGCGTCTAATGCAAGTTCCAAGGCTCCTATTTCCCAAGTGGGACCCATTTTGTCAGGAATAATCTAGATGGGCCCTTTCCGCATGAGTGATGAAAAGGGTAATCATTAGTAGTCCACTGAGGCAAGACTATAAATATAAGAATCACATGAGAACAAAGGGTTAGACACCAAAGGGTGAGAACTAGGAAAGTAACCGAGCATTAACTTGAAAGTGTTTAGTTAGAAAGGCCAGTTACTTTAGCAAGCCTATAGTCAAACTACCCAGGAGCTGCCCATTGTAGGATACTCAAAAGTCCACTAAAATAAGTAAATTGTGAGCCCAATTATGAAGTAAGCCCATTAGGAAGGAATTGGGCACGCACAATTGGCGCCGTTTGTGGGAATCTCCTACTCAGCTGTAGTTCCATTAAGATTCACTTGACCAAATATGTCCGATCATCGCTCGGCAAGCTATGCCGATAGTGGGCCTAGGGGTTCGTCTCAGAGTTCAAGCTGGCGAGAAAGGAGGCATAAAAGGAATGAAGATCGAAGACACGAACGGGACGGGAAGCGCTCTGGCTTGGGACAGGGGTTGTCTTAGACGTACTAGTTAGCATTCGAAGTCCCCAAGCAAGATCACCAGGACATGAGGGATCAAGAATTAGAGTGCTTGTGCAGACTAGTCAGGGACTTGGAATTGGAGGTGCGGGGTAGACGTCGAAGAAGGAACCGCAATGAGTGTCCTGAAGGATCTGTGAGTGTTGGGGGTAGTCATGGAGAAGCGTCCCGCCAATCTGGTTCCCGTTGGTCCAGGGAAAGATCACGAGATTTCGCTGACAGGGAGTCGAGTTCCCCTGAACAGTGTAAGCACCGGAGTGCCACAATAAATGCCATGAGCCGCGCGTTACGCAGGGTGGCTCAGTCACCGTTCTCGGACGAGATTGAACATGCACAAATGCTGAGGAGATTTAGTAGACCATCGTTTATTTCGTATGACGGGAAGACAGATCCTGTTGAGCATGTTAATCATTATATTCAAATGATGTCTCTTTACAATTAAAACGACGCACTCATGTGTAAAGTATTTCCTTCTAGTCTCGGGCCTACCGCTTTGAGGTGATTTAATGGGTTAAGGAATGGACCAATTCATAATTTCGGAGAGCTAATTCAGAAGTTCAGAGTCCCGTTTAAGACGTGCAGCCGAGTACCACAGCCGGTGGATGCATTACTCTCTATGAAGATGGGAGCTGGGGAAACTCTTCGGGACTATGCCAATAGGTATTGGGAATTGTATAATGAGATTGGTAGAGGTAATGAGAAGGTGGCCGCAAGTACCTTCAGGCTGGGTTTGCCTAAAGACTTAGAGTTACGGGAGTCATTGACTAAGAGGCCTCCAGAGAACATGCAACAACTTATGAGGCGCATTAAGGAGTATAAAAGGTTGGAAGATGATCGGTAGCATATTAAAGGAAAAGTGCCTGACACATCACAGTATACGAAGGATCATCGGTTTGGAGACTTCTAACCGAGGACAAGGAGAGAATTGAGAATTCAAGAGCCCAATGCTTGTCCTAGGGAGATCAATGTGATGTTTAAGGAGTTGGTACATAAAATTCTAGAACGGATAAAAAATGAACCCTACTTTCGATGGCCGAGCAAAATGGGGGGTGACCTAATAAGAAGGAATCAAAGTCTTTATTGCACTTATCACCGGGACAAGGGACACACCACTGAGCAGTGTCGAGTGTTCAAGGACCATTTGGAACAGTTAGTGAAGTCCGGGCATTTGAAGGAGTTTGTAGTGAACCTTGAGGGTGGTTTTGCTGGACAGGCCTCCAGATCACGGGGGAATACACTCCCGCCCTCGTTAGGTGTAATTGAAGTTATCCATGTAGCCTCCATGGGCATCATTGTGAGTCAGCGGAAGGGGGTACACATGAGTGCGTCGTTTTAATTGTAAAGGCTGAGGACTTGTCCAAGTATGATACCTCTCTAGTGGGAATTGATGGCCAAATGGTGGTACCAAAGGGACAGATTTCACTTCCAGTGAACACGAAAGGAAAGGAAGTGATGGTAAACTTCATTGTAGTCGACTCATTTTCTCCCTATACGGCAATACTCGGCAGACAGTGGATTCACGCGATGGGGGCAGTCCCATCCACTTTGCATTTTAAGGTGAAGTTTCATACCAACCATGGTGTTGTTGTGGTTAAAGGAGACCAGCAGGAAGCAAGGCAATGTTTAGTGGCAGCAGTAAACCGGGAGATAAAGTAAAAAGAGTCTGCTGAAGAGGTCCCTTTGTAGCAATTACAAGAGCCCTAAGAGGGCCAGGGGGCTGACAGTGCCAAGGATTTGATTAGGGTAAGTATACTTCCATACGAGAATAAGAGTTTTCAAATAGGAACAAGTATGAAAATAAGAAAGTGATGACAACAAACACCCATTACCACGATAGTGTGCCACTCAAGCCTGAGTGTCACCGCCTCGTCACCGCCCTCAAAAAAGTACTGCACATCGTTAGAAAGCTCAAGGGCTTGGCCCAAGCTCCGAGCAATTCGGCCACCTTGCCCTTTTTCCCAATTCCGAACACTGGACGTAGTAGGCAAGGGCTGGTTGCCAAGCCTAAATGCGCATTGCCATCCCGCTACTGGCGCTACTGAGGATGAAGCAATGTTCGTACCTACCACTGTTAATGGTTGGGGAACTTGAGCAGGCTCTCGGATGACGAGAAGGGCAATAGACTAAACAGAAGGAGTCTGGGAAGGAACGTCCCCTTGAGGATCGGTGGGCTCATCCGTGCTACGGGGCCTCTTACGTCTGCGGGGAGCTAAGGGAGAGGGTGCATGCTGTGGGGGAGTTTGCTGAGCACCGGGCAAAAACCGGTCAGCTGTCATAGTTTGCCTGACTACCATTTTGATATCGGAGTCCTCGGGTTCGGTTCCTTTTGAAGAAGAGTCCACGGATTCAACCTCCACTTGCCCTTTGGCCCGGATCTCTTCGTTTGGCTCCTTGATGGGGATATGTTCGACCCAACAGTGAAACACCCTATCCGCGAAGCCATCCTTGACTGGCAACAACGAACCTTCTCTAATCTGCCGAGGACCAAGTCTTCGAGCCTCACCAAGCATTAACCCCCTAGGTAGAAAGCCCTGCAACCTGATGTCCAAATATGATAGGAGCAGGCTGCCTACGGTCAGTGCTTGGCTAGGGTCCTGGAAACTGGTGTATGCGGGAGTGTGGCCGAGGATAAGATGGGCTGCCAGCAACTGGCCGTCAAAGTGCATGAATATCTCAAACCTAATCACAAAATTCAGGTCCTGCGCGTGTATGACACTAGGATCTGCTCTGAATCATTTGGTGTCTGCATAAGCCAAATTTTTTTTTATTTTTTTATTTTTTTATATTATTAGCGCCCAACAAAAAAAAGCACATATAATAACCAGAACGGACAAATAACAAAAGTATAATAAATGAAGGTATCGACCAACGTCCCTAGGTGAGGTCGGGCAAGTCAACTCATCGATAAGCCAGTTGCCGCTCACATGGACAAACTCTCTCGCCGAGTTTCTGTTGGAGTCAGGGAGACATGATATTAGCCGTACCATGGTGTCCTTAACCTTAAGGTAATATCCCGACTTCTCATTCCCACACAAGCTATACATGAAATTAATGTCGTGCTGGTTGAGGTGTAAACTGTACAAGTCTTTAAGCCGATTAACACTACTCACTACTTGGTAAAAATTTGGGGGAAGCTGATCGGGGCAAAGGCCATAAAATCTAAGGGTCGTGAGTATCAATGGATCTACAGGGAACCTCGCCCCACCCTCTAATATCGCCATCAATGGGAAGAAAACCACGTGTGGGCACCTATCATTTGCTATGTTATCTTCGTGACAGTATGCCACATCTACATCTAAGGGGATGTCAAACCTAGCCCTAAAATTGGCTAAGGTAGCCTCACTCCTAAGGAGATGAGAAAAACTTATTCTTATGTATCAAACAAAGGGAAGGAAAACTTAAAAGTAAAGGGGAGAGCGAATGACTTACAGTAGAAGTGCTAAGAGGGACTTGCTCGGGAAGGAATTTGTGCTTGGTAACTTAGGGCGTTCAGAAATAGAGGAAGTAAAATTGAAACAAAGAAATGAGGGCTATGTTTTATAGGCCAAAGGAATTTTACAAGCATTAAATGGATGTTCAGGCAGGAGAAATGATTAAAACCTCTGTTTTGTAATCGTCGCACGCATTGCCTCGGTACACGAAACGCTAGATGATCACAGCCGTCAAATGGGACAGCTTGTCATCCCTTCTTCTCCACACGCGTAAGCTGTCTTGTTTGTAATAAATGAATTGACGGTTAGTATCCTCGAGAAGTGAAACAGAAACCTTAATCAGAACTTTTGATTCTATCCCCGAGGATGGGGAAAGAATCAAAGGGGGGGCTATTGTACGGTCATGGACCTATTACCCTTGGCCCAATATCAGTAAGCCCAATACCAATAGGAATAGACCATTCTACCTAGTGGGCGGTTCACCTTGCCCGGCAGATTAGGATGGTAATGGTATCGACCATAAGTCTGGTGCTACTTGAACTCGGTTCGAGCAACCTCGGTAGTGCCTTGGGCAATATTGCTGCCGAGCAACGATTGGCGTCTAGTGCAAGTTCCAAGGCTCTTATTTCCAAAGTGGGACCCTTTTTGTCAGGAATAATCTAGATGGGCCCCTTCCGCACGAATGATGAAAGGGTAATCATTAGTAGTCCACTGAGGCAAGGCTATAATAGAAGAATCACATGAGAACAAAGGGTTAGACACTAGAGGGTAAGAACTAGGAAAGTAATCGAGCATTAACTTAAAAGTGTTCAGTTAGAGAGGCTAGTTACTTTAGCAAGCCTATAGTCAAACTACCCAGGAGCTGCCCATTGTAGGATACTCAAAAGCCCACTAAAACAAGTAAATTATGAGCCCAATTACGAAGTAGGCCCATTAGGAAGGAATTGGGCACGCACAACTGGTTAAGAATGTTAACATGAAATTACCTCATTTATTAATCATTTTAAAGCATACCGAATTGCTTTGAAATGAATTCATTTACACCTTAGATTTTTGGCATAAATGCACTTTTAGTCCCTACATTTTGACTTTTTTCCATTTTAGTCCCTACATTTTTTTTTTATCACTTTTAGTCCCTAAACATTAACGCGGGACATTTAAGTCCTTGAAACACCATTCCGTCACCAAACTAACGGGGAACACTGACGGATCAATTTTACACATGGATCAAATAAAATAACAGGAAGAAATCAGACTCACCAAGCAATAAAATAATAAACTCACGTGAAGAAGAGGCAAGCAATCTAGCGCGCAGGTAAAGAAGAAGAAGAAATAGAAAGCAATTTACACAAAACCACACCATTCCCTTGTTGGGTTCAACTTCTCTCCCTCTCCCAATTCTCACATGAAAAGAGAGAGGGAAAAAGAAGGAGATAAACATCAATTTGCTCTGTTTCTTACCAATTCTAGAACATATGAAACAGAGGAAACAGAGCATCAAACAGAGCACCAAATGGTGTTCCTCATTTTCTTCATCTTCCTCTTCTTCTTCGATGTCTCCCTCTCTGACCCTCAAGCCTCTTTAGTCGGCGAATTTTGTGGTTCCATAAAGCTAGAATCCAGCCCAAACTTCATTCCTAATTTCATATCTTCAATAGAAGAAGTATCTAGAAAAATTAATGATGAGCACTAGGGAGCCAATGCTGTGCTTTCGACAAAGCCTGAGATCTTCACATACGCTCAATGCTATGGTTTCCTCTCACACAAGGATTGCTTATCCTGCTACTCTGAGACCAGGACAAGGCTTCCTAAATGCCTTCCTTCAAACTTGGCTCGCATTTATCTTGATGGTTGTTTCTTTCGTTATGAGACCTATAACTTCTTCAAAGAGTCCCTCAATGAAAAGCATGACTACGTGAAGTGTAGCCTGCCCACAAATGTTAGAAAATATGTGTACATTGGAAAGGAGTTTCAAGAAAAAGTATTTAAAGTGATTGAAAATGTGACTGACTTGGCAGTGTTGAACAAAGGTTTTGCATTGTCAGGGGAAAGAGGGAGGTCTGGAGGCCGTTTATGCAATGGCGCAGTGTTGGATGACAGATTGCTTGGCTCTTCTTCATGTGAGTTTATTATTTTATTGCTTGGTGAGTCTGATTTCTTTCCGTTATTTTATTGATCCGTCAGCCACGTTAGCGTTCCTTGTTAGTTTGGTGACGAAATGGTGTTTCAAGGACTTAAATGTTCCGCGATAATTGGTTTAGGGACCAAAAGTGATAAAAATAAAATGTATGAATTAAAATGAAAAAAAATCAAAATGTAAGCCCTAAGTGCATTTGCGCCTATATTTTGTTGTGACCCCTCCAGTTCCACTCCCCCTATTGAGAAATTGACTATTCGATCATTTCTTCGCCAAAATCCTTATTTAATTTTTAAATTTGCTCTCATCCTAGGGTTTTATGAGGGTTTAGAAGCAAGTGTCGAACACAAACCTCAACACTCAAAAAAACCATAATGGATACATCGACAACCACCTTGTCCAAACCCCACACAAACCACTGAAAATGGAAAGCCCAGATTCAAAAACCACAAGATCTCCTCCACCACCGCCACCACCACAACAAGAACCCGAACCCGAACCCAAAAAGCTTAAAATGTCCACCACCACTACTTCGGACGACGAAGACACTACCACCACCACAAGCCCCAAAAAGCAAAGATACAAGCGCCGCAAAATCGCGATCTTCTTCGCCTACTGTGGCGTGGGCTACCAAGGCATGCAAAAGAACCCAGGTGCCAAAACCATCGAATCCGACCTCGAAGAAGCGCTCTTCCTCTCCGGTGCGGTGCCCGAACAGGACCGAAACAACCCGAAACGCTACGACTGGGCCCGCTCGGCCAGAACAGATAAGGGTGTCAGCGCCGTGGGTCAAGTAGTCTCGGGCAGGTTCTATATCGACCCGCCGGGTCTCGTCGAGCGGCTCAATTGGAATCTCTCCCCTCAGATTCGGATCTTTGGGTTCAAGCGTGTGACGGCGTCGTTTAATGCCAAGAAGTTTTGCGATCGAAGGAGGTATGTGTATTTGATACCTGTGTTTGCACTTGATTCCTCTTCGCATCCCGATAGAGAGAGCGTTTTGGCTAGTGTAGGGTCTGGGAATGAGCTTGTTAAGTGTTTAGAATGCTCCGAGAGAGGCCGTAAGGTCGTAGGTATAATGGGTAAGCGTAGTTTTGAGTTTAAACCTGTGAGTCCTGAGTCAGGCATTTCGTCGAACAGTGAGGATGCTATAGTAGAATCTAACATTAACAATGAAAATAGGGGTTCTGTTGAAAATGGTGATGCTGATAAGTCAAATTCTGAATCTGTGGAGGAACCTAAGGTTGTAGATCACAAGGAAGTTTCTGAAATTGTGGTTGAAACTGTAAGTTCTGACCAGAATGAGGGTACTGATGAGAAAGCAAATGGAGAGGAGAAGGGTGCAAAGGGAAGTGGGTTTTGCTATGGTGAGAAAGAGAGAGAGAGGTTTAGTGGAATTTTGAAGCATTACGTGGGGACTCATAACTTCCATAACTTCACCACCAGAACAAAAGCCGAGGACCCTGCTGCTAAGCGCTTTATCATTTCGTTCGAAGCAAACACTGTGGTTACGGTTGAGGGCATTGAATTTGTCAAGTGTGAGGTTGTGGGACAGAGCTTCATGCTTCATCAGATTCGTAAAATGATTGGGCTTGCGGTGGCTATCATGAGGAACTGTGCTCCGGAGTCATTGATAGAAAAAGCTTTTCAGAAGTAAGTGCTCCCTTCTTTGTATTTATTGCTTGCACTTTTGTTTGAAAACTTACAATGTGATTCTCATAACATTATGTACCAAAAAAAAAAAAAAAAAAAAAACAATTGCAGGGATGTGAACATTAATGTGCCTACGGCTCCTGAGGTTGGTTTGTTCTTGGAGGAATGCCTCTTTAGCTCATATAACCAGAAGTGGAAAGACACTCATGAAGAGCTGTCGATGAAAGCATATGAAGAAGAGGCGGAAGAGTTCAAAATGAAGCAAATCTACTCTCATATTGCCTTAACAGAGCATAAAGAGGGAGCTGTGGCCCTTTGGTTGCATTCTCTGAACCACCGGAATTATCCAGATTTACGCATTGACAACAATGAAGACACCAGTAATGGGAAAAGTACTGAAGTAGTGAACATGGCTGAGTGAATTGGTACTGCAGGAAAGATGATTTGGAGCACTGCATCATCTTTTATGTGTGCCCTTATTTACAATATTCATATACTAATTGATCACCATGAAAAACAATCATGTGTTGGATGTATGACCCCAATATGTGTTCTGTTTTCAGTTCATCATTTGAGGTAATCCATTTACATAATTTATATGATTATTGACAAGTTTTGATAGGATTACTGCAACTGTTGGTGGTTGTTTTATAGCATATGGATATTTGATATACTTGGGAATTTATTGGTTTTTTCGACTTCTTGGGAAAATTTTCTGCAGCATCTTTTTCAGTTTCTTCATTTGTGGCATTTTCATGAAGCCGAATTTGTTTTTTGAGAAAATTGATGAAGCAAAATTTAAAATTGACTCATTTTAGCTTTGTTAAGTCATTCTCCTAAAGCTTTATTAGTAATTTTTTGGAGAAAAAAGAAACAAACACATGCCTCGCATGTGCCACCAAAATTATTGTTTAAAAAGGGGAAAAAAATCTGAGGCCTGCTCCTTCGGTATGTATAAGTTTTTGTAACCTTTTCTTTCCCACCCTTTTTGTGGTTTAGATGGTTGGATAATTGGAGGAGCCTAATGCTAGTTGAGCATTTTGGATATCATGTTGCTTGGTACTTTTGTTTAGGATGATTAAAGCCTCCAGGAGTGGAGAGGCCAAAGCGTATTATGAGCACTAGAACTGGGTAAACACCAGAGGCAAAATCAAGATTTCAACATCGAAAATATCATGTTCTATCTTATATGCGCCACACAGATGTATAACTGTATGAGTTGTAATAAGGTAATATTTGTATTGGATATATGGATTTCAACATTACATCAATATTATGTTCAAATAATATATTGAAGAGACAGGCAATTTCTCACAAATGCAACCATCAACTAGTAGGCAGAAAACATATTGGCATGGTCAAACTTACTGTAAAGCACTTGGATTACACTGCAGAGGCATGATACATTGATACTTACATCTTTCATGCTTTAATTCATCAAGTAACAAAGAAAACTTTAGATCTGGAGAATAAAAAACACAATTAATTTTGTTATGTCTTCATATTAGACACAAAATAGCAGAAGCAAAATTCCGTGGGTGATAAAATCGCAAATGAAGCTTTTGGGAATGAGAAATGTTATGTTTACAACACTTTTACAATAAAGTTTAAGTACTAGATTGTTACTTGTTGTTTAGCCTTTTACTGATGGGGCAAAAAAGAAAATAGCTTGTGTACTACTACTTAGGATTTATTAAAATGTTGTGGATATAGCATTTCTTTTAAAAAATTAAGAGGCAAAAAGACTTTCTTTTTAGGAATTGAGAGGCAAAAGACCCGTATATAGGTTAGGCAACAAAAAATGCAAGCAAACAATAATGTGAAGTGGTCTATTGATGTAATTGTGAATGATACCCTTTCTACTATAAATATTTTTGAGGATGTATCTTTCTATTTTATTAGAAGAGAGGGCAATTCTTATAAAAAAAAAAATGAAAAAGAAGAGGGGGCAATTCTTCAGCCCATCTCTTAGCCTTTTGGGCTACCTTCTGGCATAAATCTGGGCCTATTCCCCTCTCTTGCCCTCCTGATATTGTAGCTCAAGCTTTGGAAGGAGATGGGTTGGGGCCCCAAAGCTGGTTGGTTTTGGCCTTCTTTGCAATAAAATGTGGTTATTCAGAAAATAAATAAACATTTGTGAAGGACTGAAGGGCATAGAGTCAATGACACTTATTTTTATGATGGTTTGGCGACCAAACATTGGTTAGAAAACTTTAGCATTTTCCCTATTAAAATTGTTGGTATGCAATAATGCAATACTCACCGCTAGCGTCAGTAATGGGCCTCTTCGAGGTCAGTATCAATTGTTACGACGGGGCATTGAATATTGATGGGATTAGGAAGACTCTCTGAGATTCCAAATTAGTCTGAGTGAGAGTCGGAATTCCTGGAAAAACATGAATTCCATAGAAATAGAAGAAATGGCGGTTGACTGGACCCAACTCCCGCGAGACATCCTGGAAACAATATCCAAGAATCTCACAATTTACACCGACTACCTCCGATTCCAAGCCGTATGTCACACGTGGCGAATCTCTGTCCCAAAGATCCCTCACCACCTCCCTCCTCAACTCCCATGGCTCATGCTCCCACTCTCCCAACAATCCCAATCTCAATCCCACCGACCTTTCCTCGACCTCTCCGACCACAAAATCCACCTCCTCAACCTCCCCGAAGCTGCTTCCCACCTTAAACGCCGATGTGGCTCTTCACACGGCTGGCTCGTAATCCTCGACGAAACCCCGACAATTCTTCTCCTTAACCCTCTCACCCGAGCCAAGCTCAATTTGCCTCCTCTCTTCACTTTCCCCAACGTTGTCACCTTCAACTACTCCGAAATCGGCAAAGAATACGCCCTCCGATCCTTGTCTGGAAACATCTATCGCCGTAGTTTGAAAGAAATGCGCGACTCTTTCGTCAAAAAACTCGTCCTCTCCTCGAGTCCTGCTCTAAATACCAACTTCGTTGCGCTGGCGATTCTCAATCAAACCGGCGATTTAGTTTTCTGTAAGAATGGTGATCAAGCTTGGACTTTCATACACGACGCAAGGTTTTTCTGCGAGGACGTGATATACTATAACGACCTATTCTACGCGGTGGACAAGAACGGTGGTGTTGCTGTGTGCGATGTACACGGTGAGAACTCGCCGAGCGTTTCGATTATCGAAAGATTCGAAACCCCGAGACAATTCGGGGGCGATATGCAATACTTGGTGAAATCTGGGGACGATTTGTTGTTGGTTACACGGTACTTGGATCTTGGATACGAAGATGGTGACCCTTACAACAATCCCAATGTGTTCTACAAAACGGTGCAGTTTGAGGTTTTTAGAATGGATTTTAGCGGAGGACCGCCGATGTGGGAGAGGGTTGGGGACTTAGGTGATCGAATGTTGTTCGTTGGAGAGAATTCATCGTTGTCGTTGTCGGCTTCGGATTTCCGGGGATGTTTAGGGAATTGTATCTATTACACGGATGATTACTGTGAATCGAATTATGATGGTGCTTTTCGAGATTATGATATAGGGATCTTTAAATTATGGGATGGAAATATTGAAGCTTTACCATGTTATCACCCAAATTCACATTCTCACTTACATTGGCCTCCTCTTTGGGTTTCACCCAATCCATGCTAAATATTGGAGCCTGAAGCCTTGGGTTGATGTAAGTTATTCACTTCTGGGGGTCCTAATCCTTTAGTCCTTTCTTTCTTTTATATGTACATATATGTTGCTTGTAAAATTGCTTTGAATTCAATTGATGATTTTAGCATGCTTTTGGTCATTACATTTACCTGAAGTGACTTTGTCTGTTGGATTTTTACATGATGGTTTAGATATTTAATTCAGATGGGAATCCTAGAGATCATAAGGTCTTTGTACAGATTAACTTATGTAAAACAATATAATAAAAGTGTGCTTTGATGCGAAATTGGATTTCTACAGGTTGGTTAGTTGTTTAATTCAGATGAGAATCCTAGTAATCATAAGGTCTTTGCACAGGTTAACTTATGACAATATCTGGAAATTTTACTGTAGAATGGATATAATAATCAAAGTGTGCTTTGATGCGAAACTTGGGTTTTTGGCTATGATATATGAGGATGATAATATATGTCTCTTTTACTCGGTGAATGAGGCAAGAGATCTGGACCTCGTGATGCAAATATGGTAGGCTTGCCTGATAACCCTCATAATATAAAATTGGCATATTCTGAAAATTGGATTAAAAACGATACATATAAGTAATGATGTATAAATGAACATAATGTTTGTGATGTCTTAATTGGGGCTGGTCAATTGAACAATTAGAAAGTCACTAGAGTTCCAACTTCCAAGTGTAGGGAGGGGAGGTCGGAGCATATTTTGAACAGAAGAAAATAGACATCATATTATTGATATTTCATTCACTTGCACAAATTTATAAGGTAATATTCCTCAATCCTCTCCCGCTACCTCACCCTTCAACAAAGTAATCTTGTGGTGGGTATTTCGATTTCAATAATTGATATCTAATGTTTCATATTATATAAATAATTTTAAAAATAAAGGTGACAGACACATTATTTACTACACATGCAATTAGCCAGCAAATATCAGGCAGAAACCATATTGGCCATTGCCAAAGTACCAATCACTTGGATTATACTGTATTACCATTTTTTCAAGCTGAACATACCTAAAATATGGTCACCCACAAAAGCATTCTTGTGCAAGTCCAAGAGAAAAGAATATACTGCAGTTGTCATTGTAGAATAAGGCTCTAGATACTGCAAGAAATAACAAATCCTGATTTTTAGACTCCCGTCTTAGAGTTTATTCACACTTCAAAGGTTCCAAGAGTTGCACAAGCTGAAGATTTGATCTTGACCCTTTGTTTTTGTTTACCTTGATTGACTTCTTAAGTTTGGCTTACTCAAAATAGGTTTACTCCACGACAGGAATTCAAGAACATCTGCTTATTGCCAAATAAAAATGGCAGATTCTTGTTGGTCTAATAACATGTTTTAGGTTTAAAATTTTGAAAATACAATTGATATGTACTCCATAATCCTGAATTTAAAACCCTTTGAACTTTCACTCAAATCTTTGATGCATTAGATGGCCAAGTCAATTAAAAAAACGTTGTCACCAAAGTTTTACTTTGAGAGGGGGACACCAGGTTGATGAAATTGTTGGTTGCACGATTGACTACTGTGGGTTCCCTTTTTTTTGGACAGTACCTAGGCCCAAGTGGTAACGAGGATCTTGGGCCTCCAAAGGATTTTATATTTGTTGGTTGGTGGACTGGGCTTGGTTTACTGCAGCTATATTGGGCTGATTACGAACCAATTTGTGCACAGAAAACATAGGCCCTACAACATGTATACATTCATACATACAAACATATACATATTGTAAAATAAATGGCTGAAGAACAGTAAAGAATTATCAAAAAATGTAAGTAAAAGACGTCAGGTATCCTTAGAAAATAAAGTGATACTTCATTATATTGAGTTTTTAGTACATTGAACCCTATTTCTTGCCGGGATATGCCACGAAGTTCAAAAAAGTTCAAAAGTCACAGATTTGGATAGCTCTTTGTAGGCTTCCAAGACTTGTTAGGTTTGAATCCGCTTAAATCCAAGTGTATCCTTAAGCACTTATAATAGGATCTCTCATGATATCTTTCTCTTTCTCTATTTCTTTGAGGTTTACTGAGTCCCTCTAATGCTCTTTTTGCTCTAATTAATTGTTGCTGAATGAATTTTGCTGATGGCTTGATCCTCATTTTATAGTACTTTCCTAGGGTTTTTTGGTATACTATTGATTCCCTCCATTTGCTGCCCTGGGTACTAGAATCAATGTTGTATCAGCAACATTGGTAGCTGGTCCTTTCCTCATTTTCTCATTATATTCTTCTTTTGAGGTTTCCCTCCAAAAAGTCCCCAACTGACCTTCCTCTTTTGGGGGGTCCTGATGGGGCTAACTTTTAATTTCTTTTTCCAAGGCTTCTAGAGAGACTTTTCAGAACCCCTTTTTGGCTACTTCACCCTTTGTCTTTTTTTCTTCAAATAGGTAGATTCCTCCTTGTCAAGTTGAAAGATCCCCAGCCACCTTCTTTCATGGTTCACCTTCTTGCTTTTCTCGAGGTACCAAGCTTCCCTTCATCAGGTGCTGGTTCCTAAGTCATCATCTGTTTTCAAAGCTTTTCTTCTGAGTTGTAGGCGGTTGATGAGACATGTCTTTTTTCGTTCCTTGTATTCATGAGTATGCTTCCTTGAGCTGTCCAACTCCCAGCTGATTCTTTCCTGCACTTCTCAAGGATCCCTTCCTTGATTCTGGCAGCTCCAAGGTATCCTGGTCTAGTCTTTTTCTAGGTTCCTTGGGAGCTCTTCTTACAAAGGTTGGGCCAAGTTTCCTTTGCTTTTTCTTCCTTCTCTAAGGCCTAGGACTTACCCATTCATGAGCTTGGGCTTCCTTTTACCCATTTTAAATGGGCCTTGGCTCACGGATTGGGCCTTTCTTATCTTTGAGGGCCCATTAGCTTTGAGTTTCAATACTTATAAAATTTTAGACCTCAACAACTACAAAAAAAAAAAAAAAAAAATAATAATAATAATAATCAACTAGAGGACATTAGTGTGATGTTGATTATCAATGTTTCGATGCTTAAATTAGCAATCAGGTTTGCGTTGTTTTAGACAAGAAGAATGGATTTAGTATGTACCTTCTTTTTTGAGTATTCTCCTTTTTGAAGATTGTTTTAGGCCGTTACTGATGGAGAAGTTGTAACCATTGTTATTGATCTCATATCCTAATTGGTTCATTTCTCTACTAGTTTCTTATGCTTAGATCATGGGTATTGGTTGGCATCAATTTGGGAACTAATATCATTATATTGCAGAGGTTCAACCAAGTAGGTGGTCTATTTCTACTAAGTAGGTGATATGGCATTTTTTGTCTTGCATATTTATACCAGTGATTATCTAAACCCAAACCTAATTCATTACCTAGTCAATAATAAGATAATAATCAGGCTCTTTTTTTTATTTGAATAAAATGGTTGTCAAAACCCACGAATGAGGGTCTTTTTTGGAACACTTAGAAATTATGCATGAAAAATATCAATTGCTTGATGAGCTTCTTGAAGCACATCAAAGTTCCTTTCCTAGATTCAAACCTAATCAATGTTGATCAATGTGGTAAATCATAGCTAATTGCAACTTTTGTATTTCCATTTTCTCCCGCATAAATCATTATATAGATGTGGGTATTAAAAAAATGGTTAAAATCCAAAGTTACTTCTTATTAAATTGATTGTCATTTTTGTCCTTAAAGTTCATCAAGTTTGTTGCCAATCTAATTCTTCTGTCCACTCCTGTTAAAAAGTTGTATATTAACACCTTTTAAAATGACGTAATTTTTAAATCTCTCTCTCTCTCTCTCAGAATTAGTATGAGGTGGTAGTGGCATAAAGTTCATGGCTCAAAGATTGGCTCACAAAAGCAAGCTTATACCTTTCACTTGGATTAATCTCCTCATCGATCACAACTCTAATTAAGTGTCCGTTTGAGATCCACTTATTTTGCTGAAACTGAAATTTTTTTTACTGAAAGTACTATAGATAAAGGTAAAAGTTAACTGAAATATTACAGTGGGACCCATAAATAGTACCAAAAAATGTAATGGAACTCATGAATAGTAGCAAAAATAAGCTAAATAGTAAAATAAATTGGTAAAAATAATCTTTACCAAACGGACATTAAATGTTGACCCAAACAATAAACCAAACTCATGATTTGGAGAGAGTATCTTAAGAGACTAGCCTTTCAACGTGTGTGACCGGCCCATACATGTGGGATTGAAAAATATTGTGAGACATAAAACAAACCTATGCAAAATGATGTTATTTTAGTAATCAAATAATGAAAAACGTACAGAGCAAAAAATGTCGTTTGTGATACTTTATCTCCTTCAATCTCTCTCTTTCTCTTTCAGTTAGTTTGTCGTCGTTCTTGTTGTCTTTTACTTGCATCGACCAAGTCGCACTGCACTAAGCACAATAAAACCAACCCTAATGTGACTTGTCGATTACCCTTCCTAGGTGCAATTCGGTTAGGTTTTTGAGAAACTTACACTATGAACACCTAACTTCGAATTTGAAAACTGGAAACTTTGAGTTAAAATTATTGTTCGTACAATACGTTGGTTGACTCTAGAGATATGAGTGAGAGCACTGTTCGGTCAAGGGAGGAAGACGAGGAGCTCCAGCGGAGCACCAAAAAAGTCAAAGAAAGTCACCAATTGAGGTAGAGCCATCAAGACCCTCCTTATCCCGACCAAGGTGGGAGTGGCTCATATAAAGAAAAGCTTATTGGAGAGATACCAGGAGCTTTTGAGAAGACTTTTGCTTTTGAAGCTAACATGGAGACTAAAGTGGAGTCGGATGATGAGTTCTCTGACCTCCCATCAGGTGAACTAGCGGTGAAGTTATTCGAAACCACCAAAGCTAGAATAAGATCTCAATGGGCGAATGCGCTAATAGTAAAGGTATTTGGTAAAACGGTAGGGTATAACTACCTTCGTTCACGTGTTATGGGGTTGTGGAAACCTACGGGGAGGATGGATTGCGTTGGATTAGGACAATACTTTTTTCTTATTAAGTTCTCAATGCAAGAAGATCATACCAAAGTCCTTAGAGAAGGACCTTGGTTTGTTGGAGGACACTATCTGTCTATCAGAAGCTGGGAACCGAATTTCAGGCCTTCATTGGCCAACCTATCATCAGTAGCAGTATGGATTCGCCTCCCTGAATTACCTATAGAGTATTATGATCATTCGGTGTTGAGGGAAATAGGAGAGGCCATAGGACCTGTTCTGAGGATCGATACACACACGGTGACGGAATCCAGAGGACGTTTTGCAAGGTTGTGTGTGTGCAAGTCAACTTGGATAAGCCTATAGTAAGACTTCTCAAGTTTGGAGGGATAGACCAGCGAATCCAGTATGAGGGGATCAGCTCCTTGTGTTTTGATTGTGGACGGGTGGGGCATAAGGTTGAGACCTGTCGTTACATGATCAGAACTTCACCGAAGGAAGATAGGAACGGCGAAGAGAGCAAAATTCAAGGCACTGAGGAGTGCACTGCTCAAGACACTGAAGGCTTTGGACCTTGGGTCCTTGTTACACGAAAGAGGCAACAGTTTAAAAGGGTGTTGAAAAACCAAGCCCGACCTTCCCATTTGGGATCCCCAGCCCACAATCTTATAAAGCTGAATGCTAGTAGCCCTCCCAGCCACACATTGGGCCTTGACAAAGTAGAGATTGGTAACTATGAGGGAAAGCGAAAGCCCAATGACCCTTTAGACAATTGTGCCCCCTGTGCAGACAACTCGGTGAAGCCCTATCATACTGAAAAGTCCAGTCACGTGAATTTAGCGCCTAAGGACAGAAAGGCATCCCATGGTCAAAATGTCAAAAAGAAAAGCCGAGAATCCTTGAGCTTAGTGGGTGGCAGCTCTAAGCCTACACCCACGTGGAAAGTGGTAGGTACCAAACCATTCGGCCCTCCCATTGAGGCCACAGCTAAGCAAAGTTTCCTTAGAACCAAATAAATTTCGGACACAACCTTTAATGAGTTCAAGGCAGGAGGTTCTTCTTCTTCCATGGGAGATTCTTGCAAAGCCATAGTTGTGGAAGGAAATATGGATTTGGACAGCAGAGTAAGGAGCGTGCTCAATCATTCAACCTTGAAGTTGTTTCTGCCACCATCTCCAATTACCCTTTGAGGCAAATAGATCCTCAGCTTCAGCCAAGGAAGATGGGGCCGATTGAAGATGATTCAGACTCAGAGCAGATGGGGGGCATAGATGCCTCAATAGAGAGTGATACTCTCAGTCCGGCAGAGCAAATGGGGGGGCATGGATGCCTCAATGGAAGTAATGCAACCCGATAAAAGAGGTGATATCCTTATTCCCTCTTGAGTTGTTAAATTCCTTTTATTAATTCTATACAGAATATATTAATTTGGAATTGTCGGGGTGCTCTTAACCCCAATTTTCGTAGTATTGTGAATGGTATGGTCAGCTCTTACTCTCTTGCTATTATGATTATTTTTGAAACAAAAACCAGTGGCAAGAGAGCCAAAGGAATTGCTGACAGATTACCCCTTGATGGGGCTATTTTTGCTAACACCATTGGTCTAACTGGGGGGTTATGGCTTCTATGGGACTCTGCTAAAGTGGATATAGCCAAACTATCCTCAACAGAGTAAGAAATTCATGTGGTGGTCACTCCAAGCTATTCCAATAATCCCTGGCTTTTGTCTGCCATCTATGCTAGTCCAAGTTATGTTGAAAGACGCCTCTTATGGGAAAATTTGGAAGCTGTTTCGGGTTTCCATTCCCTTCCTTAGGTAATTGTTGGTGACTTTAATGAAGTGCTTATGGGAGAAGACAAATTTGGGGGAAGACCGGTTAACATCAATAAAGCCCTTTGGTTTCAAGAGTACTTGGATGCTTGTAAGATGATTGACATTGGCTATTTTGGACCTCGCTACACATGGTCCAATAACAGGCCGTTGACTGGACTCATTCAGGAGAGAATTGATAGGATCTTTGTTAATGCTGACTGGAATGGTCGTTACCCTGAAGCTTATGTTAGACACTTGGAAAGATCTCATTCAGATCATTGCCCTGTGTTGCTGAGTATGGCTAGGAATCAGGGCATTACTCTTCCACGGCCCTTTAGATTTCAGCCGATGTGGCTGTCTCACTCATCCTTTCCTGCTGTGGTTAGAGATGCTTGGATGAGCTCTACTGTTCTGTCACAGGCAATCCCTAATTTTGAGACGAAAGCGAAAGAGTGGAATAAAAATGTTTTCGGGAATTTATTTTACCGAAAGAAAGGAGTTATTGCTAGACTCAAGGGCGTGCAGCTAGCCCTATCAAGGAATGCAAATGATTTCCTGGTTGGTTTAGAGAAGGACCTTAGAGCAGAACTTAATGAGGTATCTAAACTTGAAAAGGAGTTCTGGGCTTTGAAAGCGCGTATTACTTGGCCAGTTGAGGGGGATAGAAACACTGGTTTTTTTTCACACTTCAGCCCTTGTTCGGAGGAGAAGGAACCGCATATCATGTATAAAAGACCGAGCTAGGAATTGGATTCATGGGGAAAGAGATATAGCCGACTTCTTGAGGCTTGGCTTCGTTGAATTATTTTCATCGAGCTACAGCTACTCCACCCTCTCACCCTGGGATCCTCCTTTTTGGCAAGCCTGCATAAGGGAGGAAGATGCTGTTAAGATTACTTGCCCTGTTTCTGACGAGGAAATTAAGGCCGGTCTTTGGGCCCTAAAAGCTTTCAAAACTCCGGGACCTTTTGGCTATTGGTTGGAGATTCGGTTAGAGAAGAAATTAAGAAAATCTTTTCCTCTGCCAAGGTCCCAGAATACCTTAACCAAACCTTGATCACTTTGGTTCATAAGTGCAAAAACCCAGCATCCTTCAACAATTTCCGTCCTATTAGCCTCTGCAACACTGTGTATAAGATTGTTTCAAAGGTCATTATGGCTAGGATCAGGCCTTTGCTCACTGATTTGGTGTCTCCGCTGCAAGCTGCTTTTGTTCCAGGAAGGAAAGGCATTGATAATGCTATAATTGTCCAAGAGATTATTCATACTATGTCTAGGAAAAAAGGAAGGCATGGTCTCATGGCAATAAAGATAGACCTTGAAAAAGCTTATGACCGCCTCGAATGGAGCTTCATAAGGGACACCCTGAACTTTTTCAAGTTCCTGACCCAGCTGATTTCTCTTATCATGAGCTGTGTGTCTACATCCTCGATATCCATTCTTTTCAATGAAGGAGCATTTGAACCTTTTCATCCGTCTAGGGGTATTCGCCAAGGGGACCCTCTCTCTCCCTACGTATTTATTCTTTGAATGGAAGTGTTGGGGGCCCTCATATCGGAAAAATGCAGTGCTAATTTGTGGAATCCAGTCAAGGCATCCTAAGGAGGCTTAGCTTTTTCCCATCTCTTTTTTGCGGACGATTTGGCTTATTTGTGAAAGCAGACCGCAAGAACTGCATGGCTGTTAGGGATGCACTTGACACCTTTTGCAGTCTCTCGAGGCAAAAGGTGAGTCATGAAAAATCCAGAGTATTTTTCTCTTTAAATGTGGTTGTGGACACTAGGGCTGATTTATGTGAGATATTGGGATTCCGATCTACCCCCTCTCTTGGCAAATACTTGGGCTTCCCAATTAAACATTCGGATATAAATTAAGATTTTGGGTACATTATAGAGCAGATGCAAAATCGCCTTGTTGGATGGAAAGCAAACCTCCTCTTCTTTGCGGGTCAGATGGTCCTTATCCAAGCCGTAACAACTACCATTCCTAACTATGCCATGCAATGTGTGGCCCTTCCTTCAAACTTGTTACGTATTTCCATGATCGACACAAAGAAATTACTCATGATCTCTCAAAGGGCAAGGTGTGGAGTAAATATGCCTTAAAAATCTTTGGACAAAACCTACAAAAATCTACAACACACCAAGTAAATGCGTATAATAATCTGAATGGTATATATCAAGTAGTTACCGCATACAACACCCATAGCTCCGGAGGGGGACACCATAGTCATGAAGTAAACCTAGTGGCTAGAACATGTCGTTGTGGAAAGTGGCAAAATTGAAAGATCCCTTGTTCACATGCAATTATAGCTCTTCAGCACTTGGGGCAAGATGCGACTACATATATTGACCCATGTTATAGTTTGGAGAACACCATTCGCACCTGCTCAAATGCATTTGTGGTGCCACAGTCAGAGTCATTGTGGAGGGATGTGGACGGTCCAAAGTGGGTGCCTGACCCAAACCTGTTGCGGGCCAAAGGTTGACCTGTGAAGTCTAGGATACGGAATGAGATGGATGGGATCCGGCGAGAACCGGGAAGTCGAAGGCCAGATTCTGACTTGAGGGAGATTCAACAAAAGCAGAGCTGTGGACTGTGTCATCAACATGGGCATAATCGTAGAAGATGTCTGCTTTCCCGTGGGGCTTCGACAAGCAGTAATGATCCAAACTAGGTAAGTGATGCTTTTATATAAAATGTCATGATTGTATCAATTAGCCAAGTTGCGTAGATTAGTACCTTTGTTTTGGCTTTTGGTATCTAACAACAATATTTCTATTTTTGTCAGGCATGCAGATACTCGATTTTGGAATGGCATTGTAGATGTAAATTGTGATTCTCTTTATGGTGTATTTGAACTTACTACTGCGTTGTATCGGCACAATTATTATTTTGTTTATCACTGAATGCACTTGTAATCGAAGTATTCTATATCCAATGTACCTGTTTCTAGATTGTGATATTATGAATGTTTAATTTTGTCTTTCTAGTAATGAGCCAAATGTGAATTATTGTTAGCATTACTAATGTGAATTATTGGATATGTAGATGATGTCTCCAGATTCTTGTGGAATTTTTTGGTTGACAGAACATCTATTCCCAAGGAGAATTCTAGCTCTACTTGTTCAAAAGGTTGCGGAAACAGATCCGTGCCAAAACTTCCATTAAAGTTAGCTGGATTAAACCGCCGTTAAATTGGCATAAGCTTAACTTCGATGGCTCTTCTCTCGGCAACCCATGTCTGTTTGGTGGAGGAGGCTTAATACGGGATGACAAAGGTCTTTAGGTTAAAGGGTATGCAAGGGCTGTTGGCTGTACCACTAGTGTTGTGGCTGAATTATGGGCTTTAAGGGTCGGTATCAGGCTTTGCATCTCCCTAAAACTCCCTGCTGTGATTGTGGAACTTGATACGTAGCTGCTTGTGGATCTATTGAAGAAGGATGATGGTCAGTCCAATAGCTATGGTGCTCTCCTCAGTGACTGCAAGGCTGGGCTTCGACAAATTCCCATGGTTCGTGTCCAACATTGCTTCCGGGAAGCTAATAAATGCGCGGATGCCCTTGCTAGAAGGGGTGCTCTTCTCCCACAAGATTTTGTAGTGTATTTAGACCCCTCTACTGAGGTTTCCTTATTACTTAGTTTAGATAGTGCAGGGGTGGCTTTTGATAGATTTGTATCTATTCCTTAGTTTTTAATGAAAGCATCCTTTTCACCAAAAAAAATTATTGTTTGTTTTTACATGTTTAAAAATAATGACAATATGTCTACAACAAATTTTATTACATAAGTTTAACAAACCAATTTGTTAACTTGTATACACAAAATAAAAAGTAGATATAAAATTTATTTGTTATCTTGCTGATGTGATAAAAATCGCATATATCATTACATCAATTTGTAGGAATTTATTCAATTAAATTGATAATATTTTTTATGGGGGCCAGTCAGCCAATATGTACTATTACGACTGTACGAATTGGGCCTATGGCCCAATCCGAGGATGTTAACTAATCCAAGGATGACCAAATAAGGTTATTATGGGAAGGGTATGAGTAGAAGAAATAAGGATTGTGTATAATAGTCTAGAATATATCCGAGGATAAAAGTCATCTCGGAAACAAAGGTCTGAGGTCGGTGAGAAGGCCTTTTCATCTTGGACATTCTCCAGGTTGTATCATGATTATAAGTCGGCCATTGGATAAGGGATGAGCAAAGGGAGATAACAAATATCTTCTAAAGTTGCTATCTCCACATTAAATGCTTTCCAACTAACTCTTTGGCCGCATTAATGTGGAGGTGATACCTAAATAGTAGTCTAGCAGCCTTAAGGCTACTAGTTGAAGGTTCTGGGAGGTGTTGGATGGGACAGGGAGGAGTTCCCAGAGCCTGACCTACACGTGTATGGTGGAGACGATGCCCAGATCGTGGTATATAACATGGAAAGGTGGCCTGAAGAGAAGGGAGAGAAAGAAAAAGAAAGACACCAGAGAATCCTGGAGAGAGAACTATTGAACATTTGTAATATTGTTTATGAATAAGATATAATCCCAAGGCCCCTTGGGCCAGGTTGAGGACAGTGTTTCTCATTCTATTTATATTACTGTTCTTTACTCAGCAACTATTATGATCTCTTCTACAGAATGAAACTAATTCTTTCACCCACTCTCTACAAATTCATTGTTTGGGCTAGTTGGGCCAAAACCCATTCCTATTCTGGGTCCAATCCAATTTGAGTCCCTACAATTGGCGCCGTCTGTGGGAAGAATTTTTTCTATTCTGGAGGAGAGTCGAGTGTAACGTTTATGATGGAAGAAGCAGGACCGCACCAAGCAGCGACGGGTCCACATCAGGGGGATGTTAATCCACACCAAGCAGAGTCAAGAGGGTCCCAACATGACAATCCATTTGCAAACCTTGAACGGGGGAGGGATCGTGAGGGAAGCGTGCGCACAACCCACATCAGTGGAAGTCATTCTCGAGGGAAAAACCATGTTTCCCATGCGAAGAACAATAGGGACATGTAGCGTGAAATTGACGGGTTGAGAATGGAGTTATGCCACGCACGGCGAGGACACCCGTCTCCTAACTCCGAACAATCCTCTGGGGGATCTGATGATGCCAGTTATAGACAAAGGTCCAGAACTCCACCTAGCGAATCTTTCTCCTATGATGAAGAGTACCACCATAAACGTAGATATAAGAGCCCACCTCGCAAAGGTCTGGGGAACAATGCCCTGAACAAAGCGTTGAGTCAAGTTTCTAAGTCACCCTTCACGCGAAACATTGAGGGTGCGAATCTTCCTCGGCGATTCCATCAGCCCACGTTCACCATTTATAACGGTCGAACAGATCCAGTGGAGCATGTTAGCCATTTCAGTCAAAGGATGGCCATTCATTCTAAGGACGAGGCTTTGATATGTAAGGTCTTTCCATCTAGCCTAGGCCCGGTGGCGATGAGATGGTTCAACGGCTTAAGGGCAAACTCCATTGACTCCTTTAGGAAGCTCACTCGGGCCTTTGGTGCCCACTTTATCACCTACAGCAGGGTTCCTCAGCCCTTGGGATCTCTGTTATCCTTGTCCATACGGGAAGGGGAGACCCTGAAAGCCTATTCTGATATATACTGGGAAATGTTCAACGAATTAGACGGAGACTATGACGATGTGGCTATTAGTACTTTTAAGGCTGGTCTTCCAGCCGAGCATGATCTGAGGAAATCCTTGACAGGTAAGCCTGTTACCAGTGTGCGTCAACTTATGCAAGTACAGAAGAGTAGAGGAAGGCCAAATACAGGGTAAAGGAAAGGCCAAAGTAATCCCTCAGGAGAGGAGGGACTTCAGGTCGGACCGGTACAATAATAATGGACCTCGGAAGGATTTTGTGGGGCAGCCAGGATCTGCTAACACCCAGGTGGTTAATGCCGTGTTCCGAGAACCAGTACAACAGGTTCTGGAAAAGATTAAAAGCGAGCCGTTCTTCAAATGGCCCAACAAGATGGCAGGAAATCCTATGAAACGTAATCAAAACCTTTACTGTCAATATCACCAGGATCATGGACATATTACTGAGGATTGTAGAAATTTGTGGGACCATTTGGACCAATTGGTCCGAGAGGGGAAATTGACTCAGGTTTTGCATCATTTCAATGGCCGAGGAAGCCAGACACGTTCGGCATTTCGGGGAGATGCTTGCTCAAGACCCCCCTAGGCACGATAAACGTCATATTTGCTGCCCCGGGGAGAACCGGATCTTGTCCCTCCAGAGTAATGTCTATATCTCATTGCCTGGATGAGGGCTCCAGTTCAATGTCAAAGAGGGTTAAGATGGGCATACCATTGGTGTTGGGCTTTTCAGATGAGGACAAGTTGGGAACCATGCAGCCGCACGATGATGCTTTGGTAGTTACACTTAGAATTAGGGGTATGATGTGAGAAGAGTGATGGTCGACCAGGGCAGCGCAACCGAGGTGACGTACCCTGACATGTATAGGGGGCTAAATTTGAAACCCGAGGATTTGACAGCCTACAGCTCCCCTTTGGTGAGTTTTGAAGGTAGATCGGTCACTCCGATGGGTTTGATTAGATTACCCGTACAGACTGGCTCGGATGTAGTGGAGGTGGACTTCATTGTGGTGGATGCTTTCTCTCCATATACGGCCATTTTGGGCAGGCCTTGGCTACATACCTTGGGAGCTGTCTCTTCCACTCTTCACCAAAAGGTGAAATATCCGTTGGAAGGCCAGGTGTTAGAAATATTAGGAAGCCAATCTATGGCCAGGCAGTGCTTGGTAGCGGCCATTCAATATCAGCCTGAGGCAGAAACTTCGGCCACTGCCGAGAATGGTTTATAGCAATCAGAAACTCTGGTGCCTCTCTCCAGCAGACCTGCCGACGAAGTGAAATGTGAAAATCTGGAAAAGGTGATTGTCGAGGATGATCCGGAGAAGTTTTTTCAGGTCGAGGCTCAATTACCTTTGTTGGAAAAGGAGCAATTGGTTGAATTCCTTAGAGAAAATGTTGGCGTGTTCGCATGGGATGCTTACGAAGCCCCGGGGATAGATCCAAATTTCATTTGCCACTATTTGAACGTTAATCCCTCTATTACTCCAAAGAGACAGCCACCTCGGCGTCCGTCCAGAGAACATGCCGAGGCTATCAGAGACGAGGTAACAAAGCTCAAACAGGCAGGGGCTATCAAGGAAGTGTTCTATCCCCAGTGGTTAGCCAATACGGTGGTGGTGAAGAAGAAAAATGGGAAGTGGCGTGTGTGTGTAGACTTTACAGACCTTAATAAGGCTTGCCCCAAAGACCCTTTTCCCATGCCTAGGATAGATCAGTTGGTGGATGCGATGGTAGGCCATCCTTGGATGAGCTTCCTGGATGCCTTTTAGGGCTATCATCAGATACTATTGGCATTGGACGATCAGGAAAAGACAGCTTTTGTCACTCCCACTGGAAACTATCACTACAAAGTGATGCCCTTCAGTTTGAAAAATGTAGGGTCTACTTATCAACGAATGATGACGAAAATGTTTGAATCGCAGTTGGGCAGGAGCATCGAAGTCTATATTGATGATATGGTTGTGAAGAGTAAGGTAGTGTACGAGCATGTGAGAGATCTCGCAAGCATTTTTGAGATCCTGAGGAAGCATAAATTGCGGCTAAACGCATCCAAATGTTCATTTGGGGTAGGTTCGGGAAAGTTTTTAGGCTACATGGTGATTCACAGGGGAATTGAAGTGAACCCTGACCAGATTAAGGCCATTAACAGTTTGCAACCACCTCGAAATTCGAAGGAAGTCTAGAAACTAACTGGGATGACTGTCGCATTGAATCGATTCATATCCAGGTCAACAGATAGGTGTAGACCTTTCTTCCTTTTGCTACATAAATGGAAAGGATTTGAATGGACCGAGAAGTGTGCTGCGGCATTCCAACAGCTTAAAGAGTATCTATCTCGGCCACACATTATGTCTAGCCCTGAGGTGGATGAGGTCCTTTTTGCCTATTTGGCGATAGCCACTTATGCGATAAGTTTTGTCCTGATACGAGTAGACAATGGCATACAACGGCCAGTCTATTACATGAGCAAGTCGCTTCATGAAGCCGTAGTGCGTTATTTACCGTTAGAGAAAGCTATCTTGGCAGTGGTGCATGCTACGAGGAAACTTCCCCATTATTTCCAGGCCCACATTGTGGTCGTCCTAACTCAGTTTCCGTTCAAGTCAGTACTTCGGAGTGCAGATTACACCAGAAGAATTGCCAAGTCGGGCACAATTCTAGGGGCTTTTGATATCAAGTATATGCCTCGTACCTCTGTGAAGGGTCAAGTTCTCGCCGACCTAGTAGTCGAATTTGCTGAAGGTCCTGAGGAAATAGAAGTGAATCAATTTGGCATGGATGAAAAATCAGTTGGTTTAATCTCCGCACAGTGTCCCTCACCCTAGAAAGTGTATGTAGACGGAGCAGCAAACCAACGGGGGTTAGGAGTGGGGTTGGTTCTGGTATCTCCTGATAAGATCACCATTGAGAAGTCTTTAAGATTGGGATTCTCGGCCACCAATAACAAGGCAGAGTATGAAGCTTTATTAGTGGGAATGGCGATGGTCCAGAAAATGGGTGGAAGACAGTGGAGATGTTTTCAGATTCAAGACTGGTCGTAGGCCAGGTAAAAGGGGAATTGGAAGCTCGGGATACAAGAATGCAGGAGTATTTGGGCCAAGTTAGGCGTATGCAAATAAATTTTGAGTTTTTTGACTTATCCCATATCCCCAGAAGTGGAAATACCCATGCTGACTCCTTGGCTACCCTTGCCACATCCTTGGCACAAGATTTACCCCGAGTGATACTGGTTGAAGACTTATACACACCTACCCCAATAAAGAGGGATTTGCTCCAGGTCCATCAAATCAAGTTGGCGCCGAGTTGGATGGATCCTATACTGTTATTCCTTGAAAAGGATATACTGCCTGAAGATAAGTCAGAAGCTGAAAAGATACGAAGAAAAGCTCCTCGGTTTTGGCTGTCCAAGGACAAAAAGTTGTACAAACGTTCTTTTTCTTGACCATATCTGCTTTTTGTACATCCCGAAGCATCAGAATTACTCCTAGAAGAACTACATGAAGGGATTTGCGGAAGTCACATAAGAGGAAGATCTTTATCTCACCGAGCAATTACTTAGGGATACTAGTGGTCGGGCATGCAAAAGGACGCACAGGAGTATGTTAAGAAATGTGATTAGTGTCAAAGGTTCGCGCCAAAAATCCATCAGCCTGGGGGAGTTCTTAATCCTCTTTCTAGTCCTTGGCCTTTTGCTCAATGGGGCTTGGATATTGTAGGTCATTTCCCTAAAGCAATAGGAAGTAAAAAGTATTTGCTGGTCGGCACAGACTATTTCACCAAATGGGTTGAAGCTGAGCCTCTGGCCAATATCAGAGATGTGGATGTTAAGAGGTTTATCTGGAGGAATATCGTTACTCGATTCGGAATTCCTCATACTCTCATCTCAGACAACGACCTTCAGTTTGATAGCAAAGCTTTCAGGAAATACTGTTCTGATTTGGGGATAAAGAATAGATATTCCACTCCAGCCTATCCACAGGAAAATGGGCAAGCCGAAGCTGTCAACAAGGTCATAGTGAATGGACTTAAGAAGAGATCGAATGATGCAAAGGGGAGATGGGTGGAGGAATTACCACATGTCCTTTGGACATATCGAACAACGCCTCGACGGTCAACGGGAGAGAATCCTTTTTCCATGACGTATGGGGCCGAGGTTGTAATTCCTCTTGAAACCGGTTTCTCAACACTGAGAAAGAATGCATTCACCTCGGACGGTAATGATGAGCTATTAAAGAAGAGTCTAGATTTGGTTGAAGAAAGAAGAGAGAATGCAATGGTTCGGCTAACCTACTATCAGCACAAGCTAAAGCAAGGTTATGATGCCAGTGTGAAGCTAAGGCCATTGGCCCCAGGGGATTTGGTATTGAGAAAGGTTTTGGGGGTTAATAAGAATCCCGCCTGGGGAAAATTAGGACCTAACTGGGAAGGACCATATCGTATCACGTCGGTGGCAGGAATAGGTGCTTATTACTTGGAAGATCTAGATGAGAAAACTATACTCCATCCTTGGAATGTAAGCAACCTAAAGAGGTATTACTATTAGTAAAGGCAATCCTGTTCAACTCTCTTTTAATTCGTTCCAATTGTGTATTATGTGTTTCCCAATCTATTGAAGTATTAAACAGAAACTAAGTTATGTCAGGTTCCTCGGACCACAAACTTAGTGGAAATTAATACCCTTTAAAATCTATTGAAGTATTAAACAGAAACTAAGTTATGTCAGGTTCCTCGGACCACAAACTTAGTGGAAATTAATACCCTTTGAAATCTATTGAAGTCTTAAACAGAAACTAAGTTATGTCAGGTTCCTCGGACCACAAACTTAGTGGAAATTAATACCCTTTGACATCTATTAAAGTGTTAAACAAAAACTAAGTTATGTCAGGTTCCTCGAACCATAGACTTAGTGAAAATTAATACCCCTTGAACTGAATTGTGACTAAATTTATATGTCAAAGTAAAATCCATGAGTATCACTTGAAGTATTTTAAGGTACCCAGGACCTACCTGTTATTTAAATGTTTGGTTACTTCCTCAGATTTGGAAACTTATTAGAATTGATGAATTAAAAGCATATCCTCACAGTGCTGTGGAGTTAACCGTTATAATCTACTCGGAATCTCAACTAAAATACATAAAGCTGTGTTTTCCTTTATATCAGTAAGCTTCGCTCTTTTATGGCATGCGGTTATGTGTGAACAAAAAATAGTCAAAACGAAAATTGCATAAATAAAATAAAAAGTGATAATACCCCATGTAAATTTAGAGAGGTAAAGTACACATTTCCTTAAAACCAGTCTTAAACAAAAAGGGGGGATTTCCTTACATTACCTATAGCTACCCTATAAAAAAAAAAAAAAAAAAAAATACTACTACGACTTCAATTTTATCTGGAGCTTGGACTTGGGAGCTTTGTCAGCTGCTTCAGGAGGAGCCACCTTCTTTTTTTCCTTAGGAACCTCTCTAGTAGGTAAGGTAGTTGAAGCTAAAGCCTGCTCAAAACTTTGAGAAGCTGCCCCATCCTGAGGAATCTCTGCTGCCTTGTTTGAGGAGGTGTCTTTTGGAACTTCAGGCTCTTTGGACTGCTCCTGCTGACTGGGGGGAAGAGGATTCTGAGATTGGGCTTCCTCGGCGGGGTTAGCAACTATAGAAGCCGCCTCCTCTTGGCTAGAAGGAGGGCCTGAGGCTTGTATGGCCAGAGGAAAATAAACGTTTTCTGGCCTTCTCAGCTCAGAAGAAGCCTCAACCCCAACTCGGTTGAGAGCTTCTTCCCAAGTCTGAGCACAGTAAGCTCGGCATACGGCGGGAACCTCTGCCCGGAGGGCGTCCTCAGTCTCAGCTACGCCGACGTCGTAGCCATGCTGTTCGGCCTCGTATCTTTCCTTTTCGGCCTCTGCCTTTGCCTTCTTTGCCTCAGCCTTTGCTTTTTCGGCCTGGTCTTTGAGCCTTTGGGCTTTTTCCAGTTGTTTCCTTAAGGTTGCTATTTGCTCCCTGGAAGCTGTCAACTGGTCGTTGGCCTCGCGCAGGCGCTTTCTCTGATCCTCGACTTGTCGTTGTGTACTCTCCAGAGCCGAGTCAGCACTTTTCCGAGCACGTTCCTCCTCGGCTAGTTTTTTCTTCAGCTCTGCACTGCTTTGTTCAGCAACGGTGAGCGTCTGCACAGCTAATACCCGCCTCTTTCTCTCATCATCCAGTTGTTGGTAGCAGGAGTTAGTTATCTCCTCAAGTCTGAAAGTGGCTTAGACAGCCTAAAAGAAAAAGGGTTAATAACACAAAAAAAAAAAAACAAAAAAACAAAACAAAACAAAAGAGGGGAATAGCATCATACCATGCCTAAATATTTTTTGAGGTTAAGAAAAACCTCATTCCTCCTGATATTCCGCAACTCGGCCATATCAGAGGGGAGTAACAGAGCCTCCTCCAAAGTTGAGGCCACATGGCATCCAACACCCCCATTAAAGTTCCTGAGTGATGCATCCTCCTTCAGGGGTTCACCATTGAGCATGGGGGCTGGAAGCCAAGCTTGAGACTCCAGTGGCCGATTATCTCCTCTCTCCATGCCATTCAGTGAGGTCTGGCCAGTCCTTTGCTGCTTGGCAGCTCGTTGGCTTTCACCTTCATGCTCGTGGCGAGACCTCTCTGTCTTTGCAACACCCTTGTCCTTCAGCTCCCTTTTTCTCTTTAGGTCAGCAGGATCAAGTCTGGGTGGCAAGGTCGGCTGAGGAGCAGGGGGCTAAGGAGATTTGGGAGGAGGAGGAGGATGGAGTTTGGGTTGAGAAGACTTTCTTGGTGCGCCCTTCCTAGGCTGAGACTCTATTAAATCTAACAATAGAGTCTCAGCCTATTGCGCCCTTGAAAAAGCTTATGACCGCCTCGAATGGAGCTTCATAAGGGACACCCTGAACTTTTTCAAGTTCCTGACCCAGTTGATTTCTCTTATCATGAGCTGTGTGTCTACATCTTTGATATCTATTCTTTTCAATGGAGGAGCTTTTGAACCTTTTCATCCGTCTAGGGGTATTCGCCAAGGGGACCCTCTCTCTCCCTACGTATTTATTCTTTGAATGGAAGTGTTGGGGGCCCTCATATCGGAAAAATGCAGTGCTAATTTGTGGAATCCAGTCAAGGCATCCTAAGGAGGCTTAGCTTTTTCCCATCTTTTTTTTGTGGACGATTTGGCTTATTTGTGAAAGCAGACCGCAAGAACTGCATGGCTGTTAGGGATGCACTTGACACCTTTTGTAGTCTCTCGAGTCAAAAGGTGAGTCATGAAAAATCCAGAGTATTTTTCTCTTTTAATGTGGTTGTGGACACTAGGGCTGATTTATGTGAGATATTGGGATTCCGATCTACCCCCTCTCTTGGTAAATACTTGGGCTTCCCAATCAAACATTCGGATATAAATTAAGATTTTGGGTACATTATAGAGCAGATGCAAAATCGCCTTGTTGGATGGAAAGCAAACCTCCTCTCCTTTGCAAGTCGGATGGTCCTTACCCAAGCCGTGACAACTACCATTCCTAACTATGCCATGCAATGTGTGGCCCTTCCTTCAAAGATTCTTAGCAGCGTGGATAGAATCAATCGGAATTTCCTATGGGGATCAACAGAATCCAAGAAAAAGATCCATTTGATTAGTTGGAAAAAGATCACAAGGCCGAAGAAAGAAGATGGCTTAGGAATTTAAGCAGCAAAGGAAAAAAATATTGCCTTATTAGCCAAGCTTAATTGGCGTATGTGAAAACACTTCCATTTAGGCAAGAGTCCTTCTTCAGAAATATTGCTCCCCTAGGAGAGTTCTTAATCTCAACACCAGGAGCAAGCCGTGCTCTTCCACATGGTTAGCAATCCGAAAGGGTGAGAAGGTTTTTAAAAAATGGACTAAATGGGCCGTCGGAAGGGATAGCAATTTGTCGTTATGGCATGACAAATGGATGGATAAGGGCACTCTTAGAAACCAAATTATTGGGCCTCTTAATCGTGAAGAGGATGGACTTTTATTGAAGGATGTGGTTAATTATTCAGGTTGGAATTGGCAAAACTTATCCTTCTCCCTCCCTAACTCCCTGATGTAGGAAATTAAAGCTACTTCTATTTCATTTGCGGCTTCAAGTGCTGATCGCATTATTTGGCGTTCCTCTTCTAGTGGGAATTTTGACCTCAAAGAAGCTTACAAATTGGCTTGCTTGGAAGATGAGGGCTGGTCCTCTATATCTTTTAATGGTGAATGGATTTGGAAGGTGAGTACCATTCCTAAAATTCAATGTTTTATATGGCAATGCTTCCTCCAAAGCATACCGATCTGTGGAGTGCTCTCTACCAGGGGATTGAATATACCTGATGTGTGTCCCCTGTGTAATGAAGGTATTGAAACCATTACTCACGCTCTTAGGGATTGCCAAGAAGCCCAGGTTTTTCGGAACTCCCTAGGCCCCCCCTTTGTCTGCTTCTCTCTTCTACGGGTCTAGCTTGAAGGAATAGCTTCTGCTCAATTGTTGTTGCTCTCGGGTCTCCTCATTATCTAATATTAGCTAGGGAACTATTTTTTCCTTTGGTATTTGGAACTTGTGGATTCGGCGCAACAATGTTATTTTTCGAAATGAGAGGCAACCATGTAATTTAAGAACTGATGCTATTGTGAGAGCCACAGAATTTGCTTTCATCAGGTCCAATGGGAAACAGATCCGTGCCAAAACTTCCATTAAAGTTAGCTGGATTAAATCGCCGTTAAATTGGCATAAGCTTAATTTCGATGGCTCTTCTCTCGACAACCCATGTCTGTCTGGTGGAGGAGGCTTAATTCGGGATGACAAAGGTCTTTGGGTTAAAGGGTATGCAAGGGCTGTTGGTTGCACCACTAGTGTTGTAGCTGAATTATGGGCTTTAAGGGACGGTATTAGGCTTTGCATCTCCCTAAAACTCCCTGCTGTGATTGTGGAACTTGATGCGGAACTGCTTGTGGATCTGTTGAAGAAGGATGATGGTCAGTCCAATAGCTACGGTGCTCTCCTCAGTGACTGCAAGGCTAGGCTTCGACAAATTCCCATGGTTCGTGTCCAACATTGCTTCCGGGAAACTAATAAATGCGCGGATGCCCTTGCTAGAAGGGTTGCTCTTCTCCCACAAGATTTTGTAGTGTATTTAGACCCCCCTACTGAGGTTTCCTTATTACTCAGTTTAGACAGTGCAGGGGTGGCTTTTGATAGATTTGTATTTGTTCCTTAGTTTTTAATGAAAGCATCCTTTTCACCAAAAAAAATTATTGTTTGTTTTTACATGTTTAAAAATAATGACAATATGTCTACAACAAATTTTATTACATAAGTTTAACAAACCAATTTGTTAACTTGTATACACAAAATAAAAAGTAGATATAAAATTTATTTGTTATCTTGCTGATGTGATAAAAATCGCATATATCATTACATCAATTTGTAGGAATTTATTCAATTAAATTGATAATATTTTCTGTGGGGGCCAGTCAGCCAATCTGTACTATTACGACTGTACGAATTAGGCCTATGGCCCAATCCGAGGATGTTAACTAATCCGAGAATGACCAAGTAAGGTTATTATGGGAAGGGTATGAGTAAATGAAATAAGGATTGTGTATGATAGTTTGGAATATATCCGAGGATAAAAGTCATCTCGGAAACAAAGGTCCGAGGTCGGTGAGAAGGCCTTTTCATCTTGGACATTCTTCAGGTTGCATCATGATTATAAGTTGGCCATTGGATAAGGGATGAGCAAAGGGAGATAACAAATATCTTCTAAAGCTGCTACCTCCACATTAAATGCTTCCCAACTAACTCTCTGGCCGCATTAATGTGGAGGTGATACCTGAACAGTAGTCTAGCAGCCTTAAGGCTACTAGTTGAATGTTCTGGGAGGTGTTGGATGGGATAGGGAGGAGTTCCCAGAATCTAACCTACACGTGTATGGTGGAGACGATACCCAGATCGTGGTATATAACATGGAAAGGTGGCCTGAAGAGAGGGCAGAGAAAGAAAAAGAAAGACACCAAAGAATCCTGGAGAGAGAACTATTGAACATTTGTAATATTGTTTATGAATAAGATATAATCCCAAGGCCCCTTGGGCCAGGCCGAGGACAGTGTTTCTCATTCTATTTACATTACTATTCTTTACTCAGCAACTATTATGATCTCTTCTACAGAATTGAACTAATTCTTTCACTCACTCTCTACAAATTCATTGTTTGGGCTAGTTGGGCCAAAACCCATTCCTATTCTGGGTCCAATCCAATTTGAGTCCCTACATTTTCTATTTAAGAATGACTTAGTGGGATTACGATGACAACAATGCTTAAAAGTCAAGAATAATTGTTGTGGATTCTAGAATTAAACATTATCTCTAGGGTTATGATTGTTTTACAATGAACAGTATTCATACTCTTTCCTATCATATGTAAAATGTAATTATCTAATGTAAAAACAAAAACATTGTGTAGAACATTTCTTATTCTAGATTGTGAAATAATAATGTGTTATCCCAATGACTTTGGTATGCACATAATTTTTTTTTGATACAGCACATAAATTTTTTTAATTATTAAAAGATTGTATGATATTTATAGTTTAAACACTTTCTGAATTATTATTAAAATAGTATAATTATCATTTTTTACTTTTGTCTATCATTCTTTTCTTTTTCTTTTTTTTATGTATTTTTGAAGTGAATTTCACTTAGATAAGTATTAGATAATGATCTCTCTTATTATTATGTTTAGTTATTTAAATTTAACCAAAGAAAGATATATAATTTTCATTTATCATTCCTTCTCATTCTCGCCTTATTATTATTATTATTTTTAAATCCTAAAAAAAGAAAAGAGTAAGATATCAATATTCTTTTCTTATCTCCTTAATTTTAAAACATTCAAAAAGAAGAGAGAGAGAGAGAGACTTGAGAGGTTGCTTAGATATTTTTTCTTCTTACATCTTTTTGTTTGACTACCATTCATTTTCTCTTTTATTTTTGAGGTGGTGGTTAAGGGTGCCCGGGGATATGAATTGAGAGGTTTGCTCATTGAGATAACAATTAATTTAGAACTACTACTTAAGCTAGGTCTTTACTAAGAAGTTTTTGTGCTTTGATTCCTTAAAACCCAAAGAAGAAAGTCATTTTCAGTATTAAGCTATGTTTTTTTCTCTAACTGCCGCTACCAGTTCTGGAGTTGGCGTGTTGTTATATGTTTGTGTGTTATAAAAATAAAAAAATAAAACTATGTTTTTTCAACCTTCGTTTTACTTACACGGCATTCTTTGTACAACATGACAAACATTCTTCGTTTTTTCAACCCCCCCCCCCCCGAAAGTCTCCTAAATCAAACAAACCAAACCCAAAGAAAAAACGAGAGGACATTATTCACAACACACCCACCCTTGTTCAACACGAACACCATTCATGCTCATGCAATGCACCTCATGGAATACATGGACACTGCAGAGTCCACCGAGGGTGTACCGTAGGCTCTACGATGATCGCTCTCTAACCCATACTCCATCATCGGACGGTGCTCCAGCCCTTCATCATGATCGAACACAAATTCTGGTATCTCAAACTCAATCTCGTTCCTCGTCACATGGTCCCACAGAAACTCAACCCTGTTTACGTATTGAAGCTTCCTGTACATCCTGTTTTTGCACACAACTCAAAGTCAAAACTATTCATTGAACCGTCCAGCACGCTAAAGCTAAAGTAAAAAGTTTTTTTTCTTTCATTTTTGTCAGTGACATGAAAAGAATAAAAATGGGCCATATGGGTTACTGACTTTAGAAGAGAATCTTTTATTCTTACCCTCCAGTGAAAATGAAACGACCTGAAGTGGCAAGGAAGAAACGGGACTGTAGACCTGGGTGTACAAAGTAAACCGCCTCGAGATTATCTCTAACGTTGATCGGAATAGCATCGTATATTGATCGTAGGGTCGAGATTCCAGGGAAGTTTTCGTTTCTTTGTACACCCGTGTTCACATACACCACTGAGAATGGCTTGTCCTTTAAGTTAGCGAAAATTTTCTCCTCCAAATACTTGTTCAAGACCTCAGTACTCACTAGCCGAGCTGAAATAAAATCACAAAGGGAACACAATCAAGAAACCTAATCTAGGGTCCGTTTGTTTAGATGTTTGGGGAGTTTAAAAGAGCGAGTTTTCTAATCACAACTCTCCATAACTAACTTTTACACAGTTTTCAGCTTATACAAACACACTCTAAAAAAAAAAAAAAAAGTAATTCTAATTCAGACAAAGAACCCAATTGACGACGAGGTTTCTTATTACCTGGGAAGAGCTTTCCGATTATGCAAAGGACCTTACGGCCACGTTTATCTCGACCATGGATCTTGAAAACTTGGAGCTTATCGATAAGGTGTTCTTGATCAGATGGGGAGAGTTTTAATGGATAAGTCATGGTTGAAAGGCTTTAGAGGTAGAGAGAGATTAAAAGCTAATTAAGGAGGAGTTGGCGGTGTGTTTGGTTTTGAGAGGGAATGCGATATTGACAGGAGTTTTAAATGAGCGAGAGTTTATATACAACCGTGGGTTCAAAAGGAGTGGCCAGTGTAGCTTATCCAATTGGGCTTTTGGTTAGAAGATGTTGATGAAATATATGGAGCATATTCTCAAGCATCTACCGTTTTGGATTGAACAACTCGGTGCTACTGGTATCGTTGCTACACTGACACATGTGGGTCCATTTTCATTTTGTTTGGAATCTTCAATATTGATTTGGACCGTTTGATGAGTTGGACTATTTGGTAACGTTGTTCTTATTTTTTGTATTTTTTAAAAATATGTGTGGGTGAAAAAATGTGTGAAAATACGTGTAATGTTATTTAAAAATTGAAAACATGTGTTTAAACACATTTATCAAACGAAACCTTAATTTCTACGTCAACCTAATCAACCACTTCAAACTCATTGATTTCACTGAAAATGGGTTTGAACATTGAATTATTAATCTAATTAGTGAGCTGAGTTAGGATTGTTTTCTTAATTGATAAGCGAAGTGTATTTTGGGGGTTTTGCTTGGCAAGGAAGTCAATGAGGGGAAAATTAACTAGTTTAGAGAAATAATGTGTGCATAGGATGTGTAGGCATCGATTTTTTTTTCCCTAGTAGAAACTAGAAATGAAAAGAATATTTTTTCCACGGAAAGAGACATAGATTGTAGTTAAATTCATTTTTGTGTTTAGTCTGTTCTGATGTGTTTATGTCACCGCTCTTGTTGCTAGTTGTTTAGGTGTGGTGTGTAATTTTGGTGCTGTCATAGTAGATGTTGCTGTTGCCTGTTAGCCTTTGCTTGGGGCTTTTGTGGTTGTAATTTCTAGCAGTTTGGCGTGTTGAAATCTCTCGTAGTTGAGGCTTTTTTATTTTCGTTTTGTGTCTAAAAGTCTAATATAAATTATGTAATGGATAATTAGGACCTGTTTGGTAATCCTACTCAACACACATTTTTCACATTTCAAACACACTTACATACATTTCAACACACTTTTTCACTCACACGTATATCAAAAACACTCAAAATACCTTACTCAAACTTAGTTACCAAACAGGCTATTAGAATTGAGGTGTCCTGTTCAATTAGAGAAATGACTGAGAAGGTTCAAGTAATTAACTAACGGTAAGTTTGCAACTTTATGAGCAATTATTCAAAAAAATTTAAAATAATGATGGATAATGGGTTCATCACAATCAGTCAAAGTTGATCCAACAACGCAAACATATTGATTGGTACATTTAGATGGGCATAGTGTTACATGCTTAAACAGTTAAACAGGCATTACCATTACGTTGGAGGTAACGTCAAAATGATGGGATAGACCTGGACCATCAGTAGAAAACGTTGCTCATACAACAAATATAATAATAGATAGGCTAAATGCTCACTGGTGGTGCAGGATTAAAGTTTTTATGAAGTGAATGATAAGATGTTTTAATTATATTGTTGAATAATATGATGGCGTGAACTGTGATGTGACTCTTTCAATTACAAAGAAACAAAGGGAAACTGGACCAGCATTGTATTGAAGTCTTCAAGAGCTTGATTGAGAAAAAAGTTAATATCAGATGGACTTAATTAATGATTAATAACCACTAAAGTGTGTAATTTCAAAAAAATCATCGCATAATTTGGGGCATTCCGAGAATCGAACTCTGGACCTCTCGCACCCAAAGCGAGAATCATACCACTAGACCAAATGCCCTACTGCATGCTCTTATTGATTTTAAATATACCTGACAATAATTAGATGGGCTGTTCATATACAGCGTCTGTTGCGAAAAGACACGAGCTGATGGGGAAACGAGCAAATCTGAAGATGTCTTGGGGAACAAAAATACCCCGACTGCTCTCATTCCAAAGCAACATCATTGTGGTCTGTACAGGCAGAATATTATTGATAGCCAAGGCACGTTAATAACATTCTGGGATTTTTCTTTTTGGAGGTAATGAGATGGAAAATTCTTGGATGTTACAAATTTTTTTAAGGTTGATGGTAACATTTGAATTTTGATTTGGATTTGGATTTAAAATTCATTAATTTAAGGCCCTATTTGGTGAGCAAGTTTGAACACACTTTTAAGTATTTTAAACAACTTTACACACATTTTAACACACTTTTTCACTTACACGTATATCAAAAACAATCAAACAACATTACTCAAACTCCTCTACCAAACAGGTCCTAAAATACATTGATTTTGAAATTCTTTATTTGGATCTTTCTAAACAATTAAGGATTTGAAATTTCATTATTTGGATACGTAAATTTGGATTTGAATTTGGATTTAGATTTAAGATAAATAAAATATATTTTTTAATTATTATTTTTCTTAATCATTCTACATTTTAATTTTAAATACATGAGGTAATATTAATAATCCAATTGACAAGATGATGATTAAAAATTTTTAGTCATAGCCAACTAAAAAAATATCTTGCCAACTATTGACAATTAAAATGTTTTATATCAACTAGAAAGGACACCCAAATGCATGAGTTTTTCTTTCACAACATTCAAAATCATAAACTAAAAAATTATTCTAAAGTTAATAACAACTAAAAAGTTATATATCAAGAGAGATAGATATAAGTTTATATAAGAATTTGGATTTGGGCCCCCTCAAATCCAAATCCAAATCCAAATCCAAATCTAAATCCATGTCATCCAAACAGACCATAAGTGAATTTGGATGTTAAAAGCAGATGTAGAACTTTTCTCACATAAATTGAAATATAAGTTTATATAAGAATTAATAAAAATTTATTAACTCAATAATAATTAAAATGAACATGTTTATATAATATTAGTCTTTAAAAACAATTTAAAAAATATATATATTTTCTTAGTTGTTGAAATAGAGATACATTTCTTATGAGGTGTGATTGAGAAATGGTAAAAGACAAGTTGAAGAGGACTGATAAGAAAAAAGGCCAATGTTCAAGAAGTATGAAGAATAAATTAAGGCAAATTTGTCTTAGTGTAGCCATCAATTTTCACTGCCACCATCAAATTTCATGGAGGAAGTTTAGTGCCACACATTTTGGCATAACAAATGGCACAACTCACCACATGACGAGTTGTGGTTGGTGGAGAGGTGATGGTGGGTCCATGTGGGGACACCCCTCCACCAATCACAACTCGCCATGTGGCGAGTTGTGGCATTTGTTGTGCCAAAATGTGTGGCACCAAACTTATTCAATTTCGTGACCACAAACTCGTTTTTCTTTGATTGTGTCGCCCCCTTTTCATGATAGTAATTCTCTTTTCCTTTTTCAGTAATTCCCTCTTCTTTTCTTTCTCTTCTTGGGGTCTATTTGTGAAAATGCTAAATAAAATGCGACTCCTCAAATTCAAGAAATGTGAAAAATAAGGGGTTGTTTGGTTTTAAAAATGTCCTAACTCATCACTCATCACTCAATTCTCATCACTTATCACTTATCATTTATCACTTATCACTTAAAATACCCCAACTTCCTACGCTTGGCACATTGTTTCCAACTTCTCATAACTCAAAATTTTGTACTTTCTGTGGGACCCATACCTGAGCACCATGTTAGTGAGTTCTGTTAGCCTACCCGCCTCACCTTCATTTCATTTCATTTTCTTCACTACTCATTTCCCTTTTAGCCCTGTTACTCTCCTAAAACCAGAGACGAACCCAGCTAAAATAGAAGAAGCTCGGACCTGCGGTGCCAATCTCCACCGTCACCAGGGCTGCTTGATCTCCTCTGACGTGTAGCGGCGGTGCGATCTCCTCCATCGTTACCCAGCGGCACCAATGAAGTGTGAAGAAACATGACCCATTTCTTTGATTTGTCACGGACGATCTCCTCCGACGTGTAACGGTACTACTTCATCCCTTTTTGTACTCTCTCAGCTTGTGAATGGATTTGATTTATGTTTTTGGCATTTGGGTTTTGAGAAAACTGTTAGCTTTTAGCTTGAAATTGTGTTGACTTTCATTTTTCCCTGTTGTTTGGTTGCTGAGAAAATAATAAAGGAGAAGTTTTTTTGGTTTGTTTTTTGTTTATATGGTATTATTATGCTTGCCCATATGCTGGTTTAGCTTCAATCTGATTATTTTTTCTTGTTTGGCTAATATTATATCGTTTTTTGAAAATATTTGATTTCTCATCAGCTTAAGTAAACCAATTCAAATAGATGGTTTAAGTAGCTTAGAGGCTTTGAATCTATTAAAGATTTTCTGGGTTGTTTATATTTTGTTGGAATTTTTAATTGCTGAAATAATATTAAAAGAAAATAGCTCAATCCTGTTTAAACAATAGTATTATAGATGATTGTCTTCTTTTTACCAAGAAGATAATGGTTTAAGGTTTATATGTTTCGATGTGCTATGATAGTGTGTATTGGAGTATAGGGTGGTGAAAAAACTGAGAAAGAGGTCGGTGGGGAAGATTGGTGTAGCGGCACGTGAAGAACTGCGTTTCTGAGGTCGGGGCAGCGCAATTGGCTAAGGTGGGCTCGGTGAGTGCGTGCGTGAGGAGGTGAGGGCAGGGCAGAGGCTTCTTTGTGTTTGAGTTGTGGTGGTATGAAGATGGAGTGATTGTTCTGAGCTTGATGAAGAGAGCCGTTGCTCATGCCATCAAAAGTTGCGCCTGGTGTGACTTCCCTCTAACCATGGGTCCCAGCCATGTCTGTTTATTTACCAAAATGCCATGGAAACTCAGTTTCCATAACTTGAAAACACCCAAAATGTATTTTCAGTTTTGCTAATTCATCACTCAAAAATCAGAGAATTGAGTGATGAAAACAAAAATTGAAAACAAATCCAAACAAACCCTTCTGCCGTGGGACCCACCAGTTTTGAGTTATGAGTGATGAAAACAGAGTGATGGGTGATTGAAAACATGAAATCCAAACAGCCCCTAAATGAGAGCAACGTCCAAAATTCACAATACTTTTCAGTTGCCAAGTAAGAGAGAGAGAAAGACCATGATTTCTGCAACTCTTATGGTGGTTGAGATAGAAGACTGTGGGATTGAGATTAGGTGACCATGCAATTACACTACTTCTTTCACAAATATTTTTACATTTTTAATTTTTTAACTTTAATTTTTTACTCATTTTTAGTAATTTTTTAATTAATGGTTGAGATTGAAAGTTATTTTTTGCAACTTTCATTCTCAACCGTTTATTGCTATTACATTAGGTACAATACCTAAATATTGCACCTGATCTCAATACGAAGACTGTGTTGTTAATGTAAGGTTTGATGAAAAGCCTTTACAGCAAGTCCCTAAGGTCCAATTTCGTTTATGGGATTTAAGCTTTTAGCTGCTATGTTGCTAAATAGATGGTAAGCTACATAATTGTTTTAGTTTGGATAATGGGATGAGTTGGTTTAGTTATGATTTAGGAAATTCGTTGATTACATCTGATTAGTTGAACCCTCTAGGCCAAATTGGCAGCTAGGGAACTTGCTAAATAAGACAAACCCTTTTAGAAATCATTAAAACAACATGTGTTTAGGGCCTTCAGGCTTCAGTCCCATGCAAGATATTATTTGCATGAAAGTAGCCGATACATGATTCATTTTATGGGTTCATAGATTTTTCAAGTGATCCTAACTTATTTTAGCAAAATCTATGTTTTGGGCCTATGGAAAAACTAAAATTGCCCCAACCTTACCCTTCGAATCACATTCCCATAAATCCATATATTAATCTACATGGACTTGGGAGTTGGGCCAAGTATGAGAGAATAATATATGATATAATATATGTGTAATGGGCCCAAAGAGAGTCAGGCGTTACTTTGCATTAGACTTGTAGATCTTTTTTTTGCAAAAATGACAATAGGCCTGCGTTTGGATACCAATGAAAAATGAAAATTATTTACCTATTCAGTTTATTTTTGCTACTATTTATAGATCCCACTGCACTTTTTGGTACTATTTATGAGCCCACTGTACTATTTCAACTAACTTTTACCTTTATCTACCGTACTTTCAGTAATAAGTTTTCAGTTTCAGCAAAATAAGTGGTATCCAAACAGACCCTAAGAGTTTTGTTGTTTCAAGTTGTGGGGAATTGTGAATCAGAAAGTTTGTTTTGTTAGTGGTTGCGGGGAGGGGTGTAAACCTTTGGGTTGCTAGTGGGATGACCAAAGATCTAATGTTCTCTAGTTGAAGAAGGCATAGAGAAAGAAGAAAGAGTGAGAGGGTGGCTGATAAGAGTTATTTATTAGATTTTGGTTTTGCTTTTTTTTTTTGTTTGGTAAATTGCAAATTACACCCCTAAAGTTTGGGAGCGATTGGATTTTACAACCTGAAGTTTCAGAATTTGGATTTTACCCTTTAAAGTTTGGTGATGTTTAGATTTTACATCCTAACGTTTCAAAATTTGGATTTTACTCCCTATATTTTAGAAGTGTTCGGATTTTACACCCTAAAGTTTTGGGGTGTTTAGATTTTACACCCTAAAGTTTCAGAATTTGGAGGTGTAAAATCCAAACAACCCTAAACTTTAGGGGGATAAAATCTAAGTTCTGAAACGTTAGGATGTAAAATCCAAACACTCCAAACCTTAGGGGGTTAAATCCAAATTCTAAAACTTCATGGTGTAAAATCCAATCACCCCTAAACTTTAAGGGTGTAATATGCAATTTACCCTCTTTTTTTCTTCCTTATCTGAGCTTATGGGCGACACCTGACATTATACGGTAACATGTAATGAATAATAACCCATTTGACACTTAACAATCAAACTACTAAGGGAGATAGACTATGGCCAACATGAAAAAAAAACCAAACATAAAGAGCCAATATTAAAACAATCCTAAACATCAATGGTCAAAAGTATAATTTAATCATTAGTTTTTATTATTCTAATTAGATCCAAATGGGCAGGAAAGAGAAGAAAAAAAAAATAAAAGAAGCAAAGGCCCAAAGCAAAATGATTATTCTAATTAGATCCAAATGGGCTGGAAGGAGAAGAAAAAAAGAAGAAGAAGCAAAGGCCCAAAGCAAAACTATTAGGTTTTACATGCGTCATGATAGGAATAAGTTGAAGTCCAACATGTGTCGTGAAATAAGGTGAATGGAAAATTTTGGAGAGAAAATAGGAAAGAAAATGAGTTTGTGTGTTGTTTGGTTGAGAAGGAGGAAAGAAAACTTTTATGTGGAGCCCAGACATTTTCCACTTAGGTCCGCACAAAACTTTCCTCTCCAAAATGGAGAGAAAAGAGAGGTGAAAATGTTGAGGCATACAGTGTGACAAAAATACCCTGACTTTCTTCTCTTCTCTCTTCTCTTTTTTTTTTTTTTTTTGCCTTGTCCTCATTATATTCCACATTCTATTGTATTAATCTATTGTTTTCTTGTTAATTTTTTTGTTTTTATTGTCTTCTCTAGCCCAAGTTCAGGTATAAGTTTGTATGATATTCATCTTCTCTTTTTTTTTTTGCCTTGTCCTCATTCTTTTTTTTTTTTGAGAATGTCTTCTCAACAAAGTTAACGCATAGTACAATTTTTGTTGCCCATAAATTTTATATTATATATAATAATAAAGAAAAATAATATAAATTTAGATGTATTTGTATTAATTTTTATATTATTTAATGAGTGTAAATAAATTTATTTCTTATATATTATGTAATAAGGACATAATAGTAATTTATATAAACTACATTTTCAATCCTCCCACTTTTCTCTTCAACCAAATAAAAAAGTTTTTCACCCTCCCACTTTTCCCATTCTCCAACCAAACACACATGAGGAAAAACTAAATCTTTTCTATCCTTCCACTTTTCCATCCTTCCACTAATTTTCAATCCTCTCACTTTTCCACTCCTCCAACCAAACGGACACTTAAAATTTTGTTTGGTTGAAGAAGTGAAAAAGTAGGAGGATAGAAAATGAGGAATGGATAGAAAAGTAGGATGATAGAAGAGATTTTAATTTCTCTAATTTGTGTTTGGTTGGGGTGAAAAAGTGGAGGGATGGAAAAAATAATTTTGTATAAATTTACTCATATGCCTTTATTAAAAATGATGCCCAATTAAAACAAAAAAGTGATAAAAAAAGGCAATCACCCAAATTTATTGAAAAAAGAAAAATCATGCCATTTTTTTAAAATTACGTTTAGTTAAACCAAAAAAGAAAAAAATAAAGGAGAGAAAAACAAAAGACAACAACTTGTATGTTATATCATGCACAAAAAAAAAGGGTCAATCACGCATTCATGCTCAGGAAAAAAGAAAAGAAAAAGAAGAAGCTATTAATATCCCAACGCATAAAATGAGGAGAGGAGAATAATTCAGTCATTGATTGCAACTATTCTTCTTCCTTCTATTTTCTCTCCAAATTGAAGTGATAGAATATTTGTGAGTCAGGAGAGAAAACACTTGGGCCCTACCAATTTTTCATCCTTTACTTTTTTCCAATCAAACACCCATAAAATTAGTTTTCTCTTCTTTATTTTCCATCTTGCCTGTTTCACCCAACCAAACGGATCCTAAGATTCATTGAAGGTGGTCCACTCCTAATCAATGTAGGACAAGCAACAAAGAAAGAGAAAAAAAAAAAAAGTTTGAAACACACTCACCCACACCAATAGATGATGTGGTGTTTTACTTTCATGGACACAAGGACAAGGCGTATTGCTTGGTGTCTGATTCAGAAATTCACATTAATGCCCATTTCATAAGCAAGAGAAGTAAGATCGAAGGAGATTTAACTTGGGTCCAGTCTGTTTTTTTTTTTAGGGGGACAGTCTGTTAACATCTAAAGAAAGAAAATATAAAACATATGTGGAGAAGCACAAGAGAGAGAAAAAAAAGGATAGAAGATTCCGCTTGACCGCCTATATTCATAGAAGAAACCCTTAGCAGCTGTGTATGTTACAACTTACAAAGAACCTTAAATATGTATGTAAAGGTTAGGATTAATCCTACATGAACTTCAATATATTTTAGTCACCTGACCGTTACACACACAATTAAACTTGTGCATAGGTATCTTGTTTGGGCCTTACCAGCTCTACGTAGTGGGAAGATTCAATGACAACATGCTAATTAATCGAGATGGATAGAAAACAGATCAGGGTACCACACTTGGTTGTTACTGGAGAAGGATTTGAAGATTCAACGACAAGCAGAGAAAAATAAGGTGACAACTAAAGTGGAAGCACTGTTTGAAATAACTGCTCATCATGTAGTTCCAATTTTCTTGGAGGAGTTAAGGGTGCATGGAATTGAGGTGACGGAGGATGATTGCCTTGCGCATTTGGAGCTCAATTTTAAGTTTGACTTGCTGAGCAAGATGGTGGATGGAGTTTTGGGATAGACCTACAGACCAAGTGTAAACACAGCACTGAATACTGCTTGTTTGCAATAGAAATTGTTGTTACAGTCAGAAAGAGTAGCCACCCAAGCCTTCCTCTGGCTAGGGAGGAGGAAACCTGTTAGTTTTATGTCCCTTCTGAAAGACATTTTTGCCATATTTTTCAAATGACCTGACCTGTCACCCAACACAGTTATTCTTTAGGATCAGTTGCCCAGTGCATTTGAGCCACTTCCTTCACATGAAGATGCAAACGCATACCAACGGAGTCTTGTGCCATCTATTTGGCATTGCTCATTCCTTTCAACATATGCATCTAGGGCACTGTCAAGAAAAGGAAAATCAAATTTAGTTCTATTTGGGCTATTCTATTTTGTTAAATCATAAGCCATGGACTGGAAGCTAGCATCTTCTAATTTTAATCCAACTAAAATGTAATCATGGTAAAAAAATTGATTTCATGTATATATAGCCAAGCAATACTTGTCATAGACAAAAGTTTTGTGCATTTCAGTGATCGTTACATGACAGTCATGATGTAATTTGTAAATCATGTAATAACGGAGAGTATCACCAATAGTCACCACAAGAGCAGAGTCCATTGTCAAAGTGGTGAAATCGCTTTGGATCTCGTATTATGATAGTACGCTTCTCAACCAGTGATATGAACTTTGCAGTGCTGTGACAGTCACCGCATATTCTAAGATTCTTTGTTATAATTAACGGCATGCCTGCATTGGTCACCAAAAGCCCAAATGCAATGGCTAGCTTCTCACTGTGTTTATTGATCATATCCTCTTTAATCTCCTCTTCAACATCATGCAGAACAAATTCAGTTTTAGACACAAATCCAGCCCTCCGAATCTTTTCGATCAGTTCTTCCAACTTTACATATATCTTCTCCCACTCAGGGTGAGATCGATCACCAGCTACAAAGCGATGGATTTTGTTTCTATGTTCAACAAAACTGCATCCAGAAGTTCTGATGAGACCTCTATCCTTCATCAAAGTCCTCACCTGTGAAGCATCTCTCCATAGACCAGCAGCACAATAAATATTTGAAAGCATGATATAGTTTCTGGGATCTGACGGGTCTAAAGCAATTAGTCGCTCAGCAACTTCTTTCCCCAGCTCAATGTTACCATAAACCCGACAAGCACCAAGGAGGGCTCCCCAGACACCAGAATTAGGTTCCATTGGCATGTGTATAATCAGCTCATAAGCATCATTCAGAAGACCAGAGCGACCAAGAAGATCAACCATGCATGAATAGTGATCCAATCTGGGTACAATTCCATATACTTCAGACATGATCTTGAAGTAATACTTTCCCTCCTTGACAAACCCTGAATGGCTACAAGCATTTAACAGATGCGTGAAGGTAACATGATCAGGCTCCAAACCTTCCTTAATCATGCTTTCAAAGATCTCCATTGCTTTCTTTCCATGCCCGTGCACAGCGTAGCCAGCAAGCATGGCTGTCCAAGCTACTCTGTCCGGACTAAGCATCTCTCTGAAAACCTTCCACGATGTGTCTAATCTCCCCAACTTTGCATACAAATTCGAAAGCACAGTCAAAATTCTTCCATTTGCATTGATACCATAACAAAGGATTAAACCATGAACGCCCTCTGCTAGTTTTCCTACACCTAAATCTTCACAAGCCTGAAGCAAGACCACAATAGTACCTTCATCAGGCTCAACTCCAGCCATTCTCATCAAACTAAACCAACTAACTGCCTCCTCCGCAAACCCATTTTGTTTATAAATCATAACCATTGAATTCCATGAAACAATATTCCTAATAGGCATTGCCTCAAATAATCGACAAGCAGCATCTAAATACCCGGACTTCCCATACATATTAACAAGAGAGTTACCAACCTTAGTTTCCAACAATATTCCTAACTTCAGTGCATACCCATGAATGTACTTGCCTACATCTAGTACTACAAAATCAGTACAGGCACTGATTACAGATAAAAGTGTGACCTCATTAGGTTTCATTCCCATCTCAAATTTCATCCTAAAAAGTGTACTTAGGCACTTACCAATACACCCCATTTGCGAGAACCCAGAAATTAAAGAATTCCAGGAGACCACATCCTTGTGCGGCATTTCATCAAACAGCTTCTGTGCATCTTCTGCACCTCCAAATTTAACGTACTTAGACACCAACTGATCACCAATAAACCCATCGCTATAATCCACAGATTTGATTACGCGGGCATGAATTGCCCGGCAGTATGAAATAGAAGAGCAAGAGTTTAAAGCAAGAATGAGAGCGGAAACGAGTGGTTCTTGAGGGAAAAGAGCGTTGTGGAGTTTTCTGTGTGTGAAGAGTTTGTATAGAACCAAAGGGCAATGAGAAATGTAGGAGAGAGCTGCTTTTACCATCGCCCATCATTCAAATGAATCATTCAGAGCCAAAAAGGATGTTTGATGAGAACGTTACGGTTCTTCCTAAACATCCCACTGAGCCTTTTTTCACTTTCAGGTCACGTTTTTTGTGAAGGGGGACTCAAAAGTCAGAACCAACATGGTTTGAAGTGAGAACTAGAATCCCACATCGCTAATAGATTAGGTAGTGGAGGTAGCTGAGGACTATAAAATTAGATGGGTGAAACAGAGTAAAGCATCTTTGCGCTTGGGGCAATGACGCAGTCCGTGAGGTTCTAACCGAGACGCGTCTATTGCTGGTTGAAAACTATTTCCAAACCCCCTCTTAGGCCTGGGTTCAGCCCAGGCCTTCGAGAATTTCTGGAAGGGCTCCCTCAGGGGTAAAGCCCTACAATTCTAGATCAAAATTTTATCTCTCATACGGGCCTCAAGCCACTTTTATTTTCTTGGGCAATATAATGATATCTAAGTGACTTAGGGGGTATTAAGTGTATTCTTTTAATTTTTAAACAATATTATATGTATTTTGTACACATTTTTTTATTCTCCGAGAATTACTGGAAGGGCTCCCTTAGGGTAAAGCCCTACAATTCTAGATCAAATTTATGTCTCTCATACGGGCCTCAAGCCACTTTTATTTTCTTGGGCAATATAATGATTCCTAAGTCAAGGGAGTGTTTGGTATATGCTTTTAATTTTTAAACAATATTATATGTATTTATACATATTTTTTTATTCACAAGTATTTATAAAATGTACAAATAATAATACTAGAACAGGGCTTTTAAACCAAACAAGCTTTTGCGACTTTTTGGATTGTTTTGTTTTGGATTTTTTGGATTCATGATGATCATAATCGCGTTAGACAATTAAAATTTAATCACGTTAGACATAATCGCGTTAGACAATTAAAATTTAATCACGTTAGACATAATCACGTTAGACAATTAAAATTTAATCACGTTAGACAATAATCACGTTAGACAATTCCTGTGACTCTGCACACTTGTGATGTGACTTTTTGTAAACTTTAGACATTTTTGTAGACTTTAAAACATATTTGTTAATAATTTAGTTTTTTCTTTTAGTTTTACTTTTTTAGATGCAAATGACTTGTATGGTTAAAGGCCCATTTGGTGGGAAATTTTTAGTACCGTTGTTTAGTATTGTGAAAATACGTGTTTGAGTGTTATAGAAATACATGTCAAAAGTGTTATTATTGTTTAAACACTGAAAATTGTTGTTTAAACACTGATACCAAACAACTCCTAAGTAGTTTTATTTTGGTTGTTTGTTGTTTGAGACTCAAAGTTAGAAGTGTAGTTCTTTTCCTTTTTTTGGTCATGCTAATTTTTCATAAAAAATATTTGATATATAATTAGATAATAAATATGACTAACAATTGATGGGTAAATTCACTAAATTTTGAGAAATCTAAGCTACAATATTTTATACATCATAGATCGTACTAATGAAGTGCAAATCGTCAGTCTTGTAGGTTCGTCCAGATGGAGCTGGGTCTTTGTCACTATCTTTGTAAATGCAGGACAGTGGTTACCTTAAAATGGTTACCGGTGTGGTGCCTGCCACCACGTCTCCGATGCCAAAGTCAGTATATAGAAGATTAAAGAATAATAAAAGAGTACTGAATATCAGAGTATCTATGAATACTTTTTGGGTGAGTCTATCTACCTGATTTTTCTTTGATCAGAGTGTATATATACAGCTTCATGGTTCCTAGCCGTTGGGGGCCTTAATTGTGGCTTTAGTGCCCTTTTTGTAACGCCTTAGGCCTCATGAATATGAGCTTTGATGAGGCTCCAACGGTCTGCCAATGGTTTGGTAACTGTCCGAGGTATTAAATGCTCTTATTAATGGCTCTCCTGTATTCGTCCGTGTCGTGCCAAGGTGGATGAGTACATTTGATAAGATCGTCCAAGGAAGTTGAGTTCGTTAGTACCATCAACTGCCCCCCGAGTTTTGTGGTCGTCGTGATGTGTCATGACGACCATCAGAAGATGAAAGGTTTTCTGACTGGACATGGCTCTTGGGATTTCACTCCACATTTAATGTGTGGTGGCGGCGTCACATGCGTTCTTGGCCACATGGCGGGTTCTGACAAGTGGATTTTAATGCTTCATTTGTGTGACACTTGGGTTTCCCGCTGAATTTCAGTTTTTGTGCATTGGTTTTTAAACTTCCCTTCTTTTCACTTTCCCCTTCACTTTTCCTAATCTCTTAATCATTTCTCTGTGTTTCTTCTTCTCCATTTTGCTTTTGCGATTTTCTTTGAACCTCTGCATTTTGTGGCTGAGCTTTGGTTGCTTCCTTTAAGGTATGTTTCTCTTTTCCTTTTCCTTCGCTTTTCTATGGCATAGACAAATGGTGCTTGATTTCTGATTTTTGTTTTTGTTGTTGTTTTTTATTTATTTTTTGTGTTGGGGTTTCTAAGATTATTTTCCCTTTTCCCCTGTTCTCTGTTTTTCCATGGTTAGTAGCTCTGAGGTTAGGATAGCTTGCCCCTTAATCTCATTTCTTTTTGCGCGTTTGGGGGGATCCTTAGGTGTTTTTCTATACCTTGAAAATTTTGTATTTGAGGGTAGTAGTTTGAGTGTTGCATTGGCTGATTTGCTACCCTTGCTCCGTTAGTCAATTGCTTGGTTTGAGGGTTTAGCGAGGGAGCGAGGGGTAATGTCGAAAGTGAGATCAAGTGAGCTTGAGACCGGATTGTCATCTAATGACGAACCCGTGGAAGGGGATACCGCCGTCTTTGTCCCTTGAGAGATTAGGGTTTTCCATGCCCTTGAGCAGGTGTGTGGTTTGGACGGCGAGACATTCTCTAGATTTAGGGATAGATTCCAATTTCCTAGTAGGGTTAGGGTTCGTCCTCCTCGTGAGGAGGAACGAGCTTGCCACTTCTCACCAGGGGAGGTATGCTTTTATGAAGCTGCTTTCCTGAGTGGGCTTAGGTTTCCCGTCCATCCATTTATTATGGAGTTTCTAGGCCGTTTTGGTATTGCTCCTGGGCAACTTATGCCCAATTCGTGGAGGATAGTGGTCAGTTGTATGGAAATATGGCTGGCTCTACGGATGGAGACATGATTAAGGTGGACGAGCTTGTTTACCTATACCGTTTAAAGGAGTCTAAGGAGCATAGGTATTACGAACTGGTGCCTTGGGAGAGGAGGACTAGGATCGTCCGGGATCTACCTTCGTCATTTAGATACTGGAAGTCCCGGTTCTTTTTTGTGTCTGGGGATGACTGGGAGACTCCCTCTGACGAGGTTTGGGGTGATCTCCCTAGGTTGCTTCGTCGGGGAGGAACCTCAAATTTAGGTGCGTCATTATTTCTTCTAGTTCTTTAACCTTCATTCTTTTTGTGTTCATTTTATCGTCACTAACTCTTCTGTCCATTGTCTTTGTGTAGTTAAGAGACGGCCCAAGCTTAAGAGTAGGTATAAGGAACGCGTTGAGAAGGCCATCGAGTACGCGAGGACGATCAAAGATTTCGACGACCTAGTTGACCCGCAGACTCTAGCTTTCCATTGCCTGGGTCCAGAGCCCTCTGCTTTTGTCCTACGAAACATTGAGATTGAAGTAAAAAAGAGTAAGTTTTAAGTCCGTCCATGCTGCTCCTTTTGTCTTCCTTTTTTTTATTTTTTTATTTTTTAACAAGTGTTTTCCTCTTGTAGGGATGACGACAAAATTTAATCAAGGAATGTACGCCCGAATGATGGCCAAGAAGAATGAGCCTCTTTCAAATCTTGGGGCCAGAAATGTGCGGGTGATGGATAAAGGGGCCTCCGTCCCTTCGGCTATGCTAGCTACTCCTGGTACCGAGACGACGAGGACAGCTTCCCTGGCTACCTCGATTGAAGAAATTATTCTTATTCGGAATAAGAGGCAGCATACTGGGGATAAGTTGAAGGATAAAGCTGATTCTTGATTGTCTAGCGTCTGGGACGATGCTGGGTTTGCGCAGGCACGGGTGCAAGAGGCCTTTACTGCCGAGGAGATGAAGGTGTTCTTGGGCACGTCTCCCAACGAGGTTGTGGGTTGTCATCTCCACAAGCTCGTCCAGGTAGCGTACTTGTGCAAATTCATCTTCCTCAACTTTATATATATATATATAGATCTAGTTCCTTCTTTCAGGTGCTGGGGGAGAGCCTTCACATCACCTTAGAGTACCTTACTCAAGAGGTCAAGGTCGCATCTGCAGTGTCTAGGGTGGAGGCTTTGGAGGTGGAGAACTCAAAGTTGAAAAAAGACTTGATTATCGCCATGGACGAGGCCAACACTTTGAAGGAGAAGATCAAGGTTATGGGGGACGACCTCAGGGCAGAGCGACAACTGAAGGTAGAAAAAGATGAGCAGCTCCAGGCAGCCAAAGAAAAGATCAAGACCATTGCTGCTAAGGCTATTGAGGCTTTTCAGTAGACTGAAGAGTATAATACTCTGCTCTTCAGTTGGTACTTCAAAGGATTTGAGCTCCTGAGGCGATACCTCGTCAAGCACCCTACTGGAGCCAATCTGGAGAACCTTGACCTTGAGGACGTAGACAAAGAGATGGCTGCTGATGAGGCCTCCCAGTTTGCTGCTCCTGAAGGTGATGCCCCCGAGAGTGCTCCTGTGCCCCCAGCTGATGACAATGTGGCCGCCGATGCTTGAACCTGCTACTTTTTTTTTTTTGGGTGCCCGGTGTATTTTTGGCCTTTCTAATTCTAATTCCAGAACAATATTTTTATTCTAATTTAAGGACCATGTTTTTGGCCCAGCGTTTATGGGCTTTTAATTTTAATGTTGAAACAATGATGGCTGCCCGTTGTTTTTGGGCCTTTAATCATATTCGTGATTACATACTTACTTGTTTGTCTTTGCATGATCCCTGCCAGCTTCGTCCATTTAGTCGCTTCATCTGCGTTGGTACCTTGTACTTAGTTAAATTTCCTGTTGTGACTTGCCCTTTTGAAGGGGTATTGACTCGTCAGTAACTTATACCCGTCTAGACGGAGTCTTTGTTAGCCAAAATTTCTTTTTTGTGACTTGCGCCCGTGTAAGGGATTTTGTTGTTTTTATGGCTTCGTCAGTAACTTACATCCGTCTAGGCGGAATCTTGTTACTTAGCCAATTTTTGTGACTTACACCCATTTAAGGGATCTTGTCATTTGTATGGCTTCGTCAATAACTTATATCCATCTAGGCGGAATCTTGTTACTTAGCCAATTTTTGTGACTTACACCCATTTAAGGGATCTTGTCATTTTTTTTTTTGTGGCTTCATCAGTAACTTACATTCGTTTAGGCGGAATCTTGTTACTTAGTCAACTTTTTGTGACTTACACCCATTTAAGGGATTTTGTCATTTTTGTGGCTTCGTCAGTAACTTACATTCGTCTAGGCGGAATCTTGTTACTTAGCCAATTTTTTGTGACTTACACCCATTTAAGGGATTTTGTCATTTTTGGCTTTTAAGCTGTTGGGTTTGCTTGCATTAAGTCATTGGCTGAATAGTTCTTTTATTGCTTTCAAAAATGAATACAATTTTCTGTTACACTTATTGGTGGTACTTCTTCAAGTGCTCAATGTTCCATGGTCGTGGCAGTCTCTGTCCGTCTAAAATCTCCAGGTGATAGTTGCCCTGTTTGGAGTAATGGACGACCCGGTAGGGACCTTCTCAGGTTGGGCCGAGTTTCCCTTGGGCCGGGTCTTTGGTTGCCGGAGTAACTTTGCGTAGGACGAGGTCCCCTATGTTAAGTCTTATGAGCTTCACTCTCTTGTTGTAGTACTCGGCCATCTTCTGCTGGTACTTCGTCATCTTGTTAGAAGCTTCATCTCTGACCTCGTCCAAGCAGTCCAGGTTGACTTTCAGTTGATCGTCGTTGGTGCCTTTGTGGAATGTCTCTCGTTTGATGCTGGTGATTCCCACTTCGACCGAGATTACTGCTTCGGTGCCATAAGTGAGTCTGAAAGGGGTTTCTCCCGTCAGGGTCCTTGTTGTCGTCCTGTAAGCCCACAAGACATTGGGCAATTCCTCCGGCCATGCTCCCTAGCGTCATCCAACCTGGCTTTGATGATCTTAAGTAATGTTCGATTAGTCACCTCCGTCTGTCCGTTCGCTTGTGGGTGTCCAGGAGATGAGAATTGGTTCTTGATCCCTAGACTTGAACAAAAGTCCCTGAAGCCGTGACTGTCGAACTGCCGCCCATTATTTGATATGATCGTCCGTGGTATCCCGAACCTGCAAATTATGTTCTTCCATACGAAGCTCGGGATCTTCGCTTCGATGATGGTTGATAATGCCTCTACTTCAACCCATTTTGTGAAGTAGTCAATAGCGACTAGTAGAAACTTTACCTGTCCCTTACCTCAGGGCAATGGGCCGACGATGTTAATTTCCCATCGTGTAAATGGCCATGGGGAAGCTATCGTCATCAGTCTCTTTGCTGGGAGCCGTTGGATGTTCCCAAACCTCTGGCACTTGTCGCATTTCTTGACGAGCTCTTTCGTGTCCACTTGCAAAGTAGGCCAAAAGTAACCTGTTCTAATAACTTTGCTTACCAAGGATCTGGGGCCTGCATGATCTCCGCAAACCCCTTTATGGATCTCTTCCAGAATATACTGGGCTTCCTCTTCGTCGATGCACTTCAAGTAGGGCATGAAAAAGCCTCTCTTGTACAGGGTGTCATTCAGGATCGTGAATTTGGCTGCTCTCTTCCTGACCTTCCTGGCCTCCTTGATGTCCTGGGTAAGGTGTCTGTCTTGGAGGAAGGATATGATCGGGGTCATCCAGCTACTTGTACTCTGGATTGCAAATGTAGAGACTTCTTCAATACTGGGGTGTTTTTGGACTTCCATCTCTAAGCCTATGCTCGTTGATCTTTCTTTTGAAGATGCTAGCTTTGCGATCTCATCTGTTATCATGTTCTAGCTTCTGGGGATCTACACGAATTCCACCCTATCAAACTCTTGTGTTAAGTGCTTCGTCAGCCTGAGGTATTTTTGCATTCTCTCCTCCTTTGCTTCATATTCCTCATTTACCTGTCCTATTACTAGCTTAGAATCACTCTAGAGGAGCAAGTTTTTAGCCCCTAGTGCTTTTTCGACCCTTAGTCCCGTCAATATTCCTTCGTACTTGGCTTCATTATTGGTGGTCGGGAATTTTAGCTGAACTTCGTATTTAAGCATTTCTCCGTCTGGGGTGATGATGACGACCCCTACTCCTTCCCTCTTTTGGGCTAACAAACCATCAGTTTGTATCGTCCATTGTTCTGCTTCGTCGGGGAGGCTGTTCTCGTATGGGATGGTGAACTCAGCGATGAAGTCCGCCAATGCCTGCGTTTTAATAGTCGTCCTGGGGTGGTACTTAATGTCAAACTGGCTGAGCTTGATGGCCTATTGGATCATTCTCCCTGCTGCCTCAGGCTTGTTCATGGACTTCTTAATTGGTTGATCCGTCATTACCAAGATGGGGTTCGCTTGAAAATAGGGTCGTAGCTTATGTGAAGCTACTATTAATGCGAATGTAATCTTCTCAATCCTCGGGTACTTGGCTTCTGCCCCTTGGAAAGCTTGGCTAACATAGTAGATTGTGAGCTGTTTCCTGTCCTTTTCTCAAACCAAGGTTGCACTCACGGCTGTGACTGATACTGCCAGATACAAATACAAGTTTTTCCCCTCCTTGGATGGACTTAAGAGGGGTGGATTGCTTAGATAACACTTGAGTTCTTGAAAAGCTATCTCACATTCGTCAGTCCAAGCAAAAGCTTGCTTTAGTGTCTTGAAGAAGGGTAAGCATTTGTCCGTTACTCTAGAGATGAACCTGTTGAGTGCCGCTATCCTTCCTGTGAGCTTTTGGACTTCCTTGATGGTCTTTGGTGATTTCATATCGAGTAGGCTTGCACCTTCTCTGGGTTTGCTTCTATCCCCCTTTGGGATACCATGAACCCCAAGAATTTCCTCGAGGCTACTCCAAATGCACAATTACTGAGGTTTAACTTCATCTGGTACTGTCTGAGTGTGGCGAACGTTTCTTTGAGGTCGTCCAGATGAACAAGCTCTTCTTTACTCTTGACGAGCATGTCATCCACATATACCTTCATATTTCTCCCGATCTGCTTGCTGAACATTTTATTCACTAACCTCTGGTAGGTCGCTCCCGCATTCTTCAGTCCGAAGGGCATTACCTTATAGCAATAGAGCCCTTGGCTCGTGATGAAAGCAGTTTTCTCTTGGTTTTCTTCAGCCATCTTTATCTGATTGTATCCCGAGAATGCATCCATGAACATCAGTAGTTTATGTCTTGCTGTGGAATCCACTAGCTGGTCTATCCTTGGTAGAGGGAAACTGTCTTTTGGGCAAGCTTTGTTCAGGTCCGTGAAATCCACGTACATTCTCCATTTTCTATTTGCTTTCTTTACTAGGACGACATTGACGAGCCAATCTGGGTAGTAGACTTCTTAAATGAAGCCTGTTGACAAAAGCTTGTTAACCTCGTCTGTAATTGCTTGATTCCGTTCTGGAGCGAAGACCTGTCATCTTTGCTGAACGGGCTTCTTCTCGGGGTCTACATTTAACCTGTGTTGGATGACCTTTAGGGATATACTTGGCATGTCCTCATGACTCCATGCGAAGACGTCTAGATTCTCTTTAAGGAACTGGACGAGTCTTGTCCTCATCTTTGGGCTCAATGTCGTCCCTATTCTGGTCATCCTTGCTGTTTCTCCTTCGACCAATTCCACTGTCTCCAGAGCTTCCACTTTATCTTCTTCCTTCTCCTCGATCATCCACGTATGGTTTTCTTTTGCTGCTAACACGGCCTGGTAGCATTCCTTTGCCAGTACTTGATCTCCTTTTACCTCGCCTATACTGTTTTCTGTTGGGAACTTTACCTTCAAGCAATAGGTGGACGTAGCATCTTTCCAACAGTTAAGTGTGGGCCTCCCGATGATCACATTGTAAGATAAAGGACAGTCTACCACCAAGAAGTCCAAGTCAGCTGCTTCGGGTGAGTCCCCATTGTGACCGTCAGTGTCACTATGACTTTGGGATACACCCTGTCTCCATTGAAGCTGACGAGGGGGGAGTTAAATGGGCGCAGCCTTCCTGGATCTAACTTCAGCTGCTGAAAAGCAGGAAGGTAGATGATGTCCGCAGAGCTACCATTGTCTACGAGGATTAACCTGGTATTGAATCCTTCTATTGTGAGCATTATGACCAAGGGATCGTCATGAGGCTGCTTCACTCCCCTAGCATCTTCTTCCGAGAAAAACATGTCTCGGTCTGTTTGTCTTTGCTTAAATGGGGGTATTCTGTGGACGCTGTTCACCTGTCTCTGACATGCTTTCTTGAGGGATCTGAACGAGCCGCCTGTGGATGGCCCACCTGTGATCGTCTTTATTTCCCCGATCACACTTGGCGGACGCTGGAACGTGTGATCCTCGTCCCTGGGCGAGGATTCGCGTTGGTTTTTGTTATCGTCTCTGGACCTACTAGGTTCCCCCTTCTTCACAAACTTCTGCAGTTTCCCTTTTCATATAAGTTCCTCTATCTGCTCCTTTAGGTCCCTACAATCCTTTGTGTAATGGTTGTGATCCTTGTGGAACCGGCAATACTTCTTTTTATCACGCACATTGGGTGACGAATGTAATGGTCTTGGCCATTTGAGGTAATGTTCATCCTTAATTTGCGCCAAAATTTTGTCAACAAGCATAACTAAAGGAGTGAATTTTACCGTTCGAGGAGCGCTTTCATCTTTCCTTTTACTCCCGTCGTTAGTGTGACGATCTGGGCGCTCCCTTTTTCGTCCTCTACGATCGTCTTCCTTCCTTCCCTTTTCACTGGCCTTTTCTACATCCTTTATCGCGGCTAAGGCATCTTTAGCGTTCATGTACTTTTTTGCTTTCAGGAGCATCTCTGCCATCATCTTGGGAGGATTCTTCGCGAGTGAAACCACGAACTCTCTGGATTTCAATCCGGCTTTAAAGGTCGTTAACTGCACCTTTTCATCAGCTTCGTCTACCTCTAGAGTTTCCTGAGTAAAGCGTTTCACGTACGACCTCAGGGTCTTTTTCTCCCTTTGTTTAATGGTGAGTAAGTGGTCTGTTGGCTGCTTCGGGCGTTGTCCTTCGACAAAGTGGCGTAAAAAGGCATTGCCCAACTGTTCAAAGCTGTCGATGGACGATGTTGGTAACTTCGTGAACCACTCCTTTGCAGCTCCTTTGAGAGTGGTGGGGAAGGAACGACACAGTATTTTGTCAGGAGGCTGTTAAAGGCCTAGCGTCGTCTTGAAGGTGTTGAGGTGGTCCAGGGGGTCCTTAAGTCCGTTGAATGGTTCAAGTTGGGGTAGGCGAAACTTCGAAGGCACTAGGCATTCCAAGATTGTCGCTATAAAAGGCGAATCTATCGTCCTAATCATTCTATCCAAGCTTCGATCTGTCTTCTCTTTAATGTCATTCCTCAGCTCGTCCATCTCCTTTCTCATCTCCCGGAGAAGATCTGAGTTTGGTTCATATTGAGAAACTGGTCCTCGACGGTCGCTCCTTCTATTGCCATCTCCTTCATCTTCTTGATTGGCCCTAGATTGGTTCTCCTCCTGCTGAAGCCGTAGCCTCATCTCCTGATTCTGTCTAGCGAGTTCTTTGACGTTAGCTGCAAGTGCTTGGATTTGCAGGGCTAATGCTGCAGGATCCTGGTTGGACTCCATCTAAATTTAAGAATTGATTGGAAACTACGCTTTCGACCCTAAGTCCGAAAATGTCGTTCTCACAGATGGCGCCAAACTGATGAAGTGCAAATCGTCAGTCTTGTAGGTTCGTCCAGATGGAGCTGGGTCCTTGTCACTATCTCTGCAAATGCGGGACAGTGGTTCCCTTAAAATGGTCATCGGTGTGGTGCCTGCCACCACGCCTCCGATGCCAAAGTCAGTATATAGAAGATTAGAGAATAATAAGAGAGTACTGAATATCAAAGTATCTATAAATACTTTTTGGGTGAGTCTATCTACCTGGTTTGTCTCTGATCAGAGTGTATATATACAGCTTCATGGTTCATAGCCGTTGGGGGCCTTAATTGTGGCTTTAGTGCCCTTTTTGTAACGCCTTAGGCCTCATGAATATGAGCTTTGATGAGGCTCCAACGGTCTGCCAACGTTTGGTAAATGTCCGAGGTATTGAATGCTCTTATTAATGGCTCTCTTGTATTCGTCCGTGTCGTGCCAAGGTGGATGAGTACATTTGATAAGATCGTCCAAGGAAGTTAGATTCGTCAGTCCCATCATGTACAAAACTGGATGATGATAACTAAGTGCTCCAAAACCCGTTAATAGAACTACTATGATGCTTTTGCAGTTTCATATTTATCGTCTTTTTTTTTTTACTTGTTCGCTATAACAGTGAAATTGTAAGCTAACCCATAGATCAATTACCATGTCCTTATCAAATAAATTAAAAAAATACCATGTCATTTGTACAAGAAATTAATGTGGCATTGCCCAAAGGTTTTCATTTGAAAATGGATTTACCACCGTGCACCACTCCACAAGTATTAGTGTTTGTAGGGTGTGGGGGTAAAGACCGGGGTTTAAGTCTTCAGGAGGGAGTTTCACACACATATACACTTAAATTAGGTTAGAGTAGAATTTTTATCTTGTATAAAAAAAAGATATATATAATTAAAATCATAATGAATTTTTATTATATTAGCTTTAATATGGATATTAATTAACTGGCCATAAATAAATGCTAATGTGATGAAATTAATGTTTCATAAATATAATTTGCACTATATTAATGGATTCTTAAAAAGTAAAATTATTCAATATCCAATAGTAGTCTCACATTAATGGAGGCTCCAACCATAAATTTAAGACTAAAGTAGGGTTTTAACACGTAAAGTTTATGATTGTTTTCATTTACATGTCAAAATTTTTAATTTGACCCTTCATATTTAATTTAATTTTCATTTGGCCATATAGTGTATTTTTCATTAGTTATTAGACCATTATGTCCCTCTATATTTAACTATTTCATGAAATGCTAACTCTAAAATGTTGTGGAATGCAAAAATTTTATTGGTGTAGTTAGCAAAAACAAATTATGGATTGTTAGATTACTAACAGAAATTGAGGGTTAGGCCAATATAAAAATTGATTCAAACATGATGGGCCAAAATATAAATTCTAAAATGTGAAGTGCCAAAATGAAAATAACATAAAAATTCAAATGCTCAAAAAATATTTTAGTCTAAATTTAATTAATAGAACCCACTATTAACTAAAGTGAAAGAATATTACTCATGAAGTATTTAATAATTACTCACCTATAAAAGACCCGGAATACTATTACAATATTAAATATTAAATTATATTTCTTTTTTCTTTTTCTTTTTTCTCATTCCTTTTTTTTTCCATCCGAATTCTATCCATAAATTATAGACAAGAAAGAAAGTAGAGAGAAAATTCAAAGAGGGAACCAATAAGAGAAATGAGAGATTATAAAGTTGAGCAATTGCTTTGGCAACGTCAAACAGATTCTTGGTGAGTGGCAAGGAAGATTTTGTTTGTGGTAGTTAGAATCATTAATGAAGATGATAAATGGAGATGTTGAACAATGGTGCTGAGTAGCATTTGGCTTTGTCAGATTTGTGAGAACTAATCCTTCAATTTCAATCCAACCAGGTTCTCGATTTTAGTTGGTTCTCAAATTTTTATAGTTTTTATTTTTATTTTTATTTTTAATATGATCAGACATGTCTAGTGATTGATTCACGATCGTATAGATTCAATTGGCCGATTCGTTTTGAATTTTAAAATTTTGATTTAGTCTAAAAGTGCATATTAATATTTAAAATTTATTAAATAGTGTTTAAAAGGTTTATTTAGACTGCTTGATTAGACTTTTTTGACCCTTCTAATGATAAGATAACATGTGGATTTTTTATGAGTTTGGGTTTTTCAAATATAAATGGGATGTGTTTGAGATATAATTCCTAAAATTTAATATGGTTTGGTATTTAAAATATTTAAGAGGATTTAGGTTTGTAAAAAACTTTTTTGTTCTCACCTATTGCCATTACTAGCTAAAAGATATGCAAGGAAAGTAGGCTTTGTGGCTCTAAAAAGTTGATATGAAAAAAAGGCTATGAGGCCTTGTGATAAATTTAAACAGCTCATTGGACAATTTAAGCCTCGATTCCCAATGACAATCCTCGAGTCACGATTTGCTGAACATAGGCTATCTAACTGAAAGTGGGCCTTAACATACTTAATGATTAGTTTTTTATTTTTAATTTATGGTACTTAATGACTAGTTAGGATGTGTTTAAATACTACTTAGAGCATCCACAGTAGATGTGGCAAAAATTATGCCATTTTGTCACACTAAAAATTTACTTTATTTTTTTACCACATCATTTTATAACATTCCAATTATCAGATATTTTATTATTCAATTCTATACATTAAAATAATATTTCCTACACATTAAAATAATATTTACAACTCATCAATCACAATCAACAGCCACCACACACTGCTGCCAACAACCAACAACCACCACCACACAACCACCACATCCTCCACAACCCAAAATACAATTCAAAACAAACCCATAACCCACCAACACCAAATCGGAAGCCCCAGGCCCCACAACCCATAGAACCATAATTAAATCGTACCTGGGTCCTCTCTCCATGATAAAGCTCTCTGTGGTGAGTCTGAGAGGGATGGGTTGGTTGGAGTTTGAATTCTGAGAGAGGACGAGAGATATGGGGTCGAGGGCATGAAAGAAAGTTTGGAGTGTGGGATTTTCTGGATGGGTTTGTTGCAGAGAGCCGTTAATCTCTGCCATTGTTGAAAAATTTTAAGGTTTTGGATGTATTTCTTGCTTTGTTTTGGTTTGGAGGCAGAGAGAGATTTTTGATTGATCAATACCCAGCCGCAACCATGGCCCCACGCCGCCATTGCACCACCACGACCCAAAACCCACTCCCACAAATCAAAACCCCACACCCATACCACCGGACCCCATTACAAATCACCCTAACAATCAACGACACCAACCCAGGCACGATCGCCGCCTTGGCCCAATCGGTCCACCCGATCGTCTGCTTGATCGTGTTGAAAGTCAGATTCGCGCCAACGACGAGCTGGTAAGCGATTCGGTTCCCGAGCTCGGTCTTGATGAACCCGCGGGCGAAGAAGAAAGCGAGCGCGATGAGCCACGGGATTGGATCTCCGAAGGCGGAGAACGAGGCGGCGAACGTCAGCGTCTTGGTGAGCACGGAGGCGCTGAGGCCGAGCAGGGCGACGACGCCGAGAGAAACAGGGAGTGGGAGATAGAGAGACAGAGTGGGGTTTGAGAGGAGAGGATTGGGGTTTGAGGGTGAGACTGACGGAGAGATGAGAGAGAACGTGGAATAAAAAAATAATAAAAACTTATGCCACAGTTGTCCGTACAGTGGCAAATTTGTGAGGATACTGTTCACATGTGGCAAAAATAATAAGATTTGGAACATCTGATAAATGGGGGTTTTTTGTGTTTGGTGTGCCAAATGTGCCAAATATTTGGCATTTGACACATTTGGCATGGCTGCTACAGATGCTCTTATTTGCTGAAAACTAAAAATTTATTGTTGAAAACACTGTAGTAAAATAATTTTTAAAGGTGTGAATAGTGTTGTGGGACTCAAATTTACCTAAAAATCTGTATTTTGTTGACTTTTGGAGATCCATAAACAGTATTCATGAGACCTACTAAAAAAACGTCGATGCACGGATTGAGCAAAGCGCCAATCCAACGTACAATGTTATTTTTTCAAAGGCAACGTTAGATAAAACAACATACAATATTGAGTAAAAAAAAAACAATGTTATTAGTTATTATGGATACATCATATTCCATTGATGTGTCAATCTTTTTTTTATTTGCTGAAATCACGAGAACTTCAATTTTAGACATGTATTTATTTTTCTTCGTGGCGTAAACTAGATCATTTGTTGAATCATGTTTTTTTTGGTACAATTTTTACAAGAGATAGTGTCGAACTAACAATAGAGAAAGTTTATACTTCTTGTACTGTTTCAGCTGAATTACCAAAATATAGAACCATCTACCAGTTAGGAACTCATTGATTTCACATCTTGGAGTGTTCGAGCATATATATATATATATATATATATTTTTTTTTTTTTTTTCAACTGGGTTTTCTTGATGTTGAATTTTCAAAGTAGCATGAGTATTTTGATGAAGTAAGTTTATGTTTTATTTTAGTAGGTTTCAATTATCTCAATTGGTAAGGTTTTTTATTGTCAAGATATGAACTCAAATCTCAAATACATTAAAAATAAATTGATATATTGACTTTTTTTTTTTGAGAAAAAAGTAAGTAAATTTTATTGAACTAAATCCGATTGGAAAACAATATCCAAATCACTAGGTAGAGATTCTATCCATACATCTGTGTTTGCAGATAAAAACTGCTCTTCTAGTTAAGACGTGAGCTAATCTATTTCCTTCCCTTCGAACATGCTGGAACTTGCAATATTGAAGAGTAGCGCCTAAACTTCGACTCTCATCTATCATATGACCAAACAAAGTGCTGCATCTTCTTGGATCAGTCAAGGCTTTGATCACCCCTGAGCAGTCTCCCTCTATTTCCACATTGAACAAGCTCAGCTCCTTGGCAAACACTACTGCACGTCTTGCCACCAAAGCCTCCGCCAACTCCACGGATTGAACCAATGGGATCTTTTGACTCAAAGCAGCGATAATATTTCCAATGTGATCGTGAAAGACAACTCCAATACCTGCACAGCTCGAAACATTAAAAAATGTAGCATTAAAGTTACCCTTATAATTCTGCTCATTTGGAGGAGTCCAGTGAACCCCAGCAAGCCGAGTTACAGCCCGAGTAGATTGTTTCTTCACATTGAGATACTCCAAGACTAGCTCCTTAGCACGATTCCCTAGTTCATGAAGCTGCCAAGTCGGTTGGTTCTCTCTAAGCTTGTTCCGGCGCTGCCACAAGCACCAAGCTATGGTGGAGAAAAGTGCAACCTGATAAGCTGAGCCCCTGTGCATCACCTCCTCCACCAAATCCTCAAACTCCTTATATTGTTTCTGATATAGAGGAGCAAAACCCGGGTCTGACTTCCAAACAAACTGTGCATGATCGCACAACCAGAGGCTATGTAGCAGAGTTTCTTGATGATCATCACACAGATCGTATGTCTCATCTATCGGAATATGTCGAGCTCTTAGAGTTTGTTTCATTGGAAGTGAATCTTTCATTGCATGCCAAAGGAAATGTCTAATTTTATAGGGAGTCTGAATCTTCCAAATACTCTTCCATAAGCACCGCTGCTTTGTTGGTGTGGAAGAGCTCGGTGTAGTGCTTGCCTCTGTTGAAGCTAACAAGCGATACGCACTCCTAACACTATAACTTCCATCCACAGTCAGAGGCCATACTAGCAAATCCTTATCACATGCCTCACTCACCTGAATCCTGCTCACCATATTAGCTTCTCAAGGGTAAAAATTGCTCTCCAATTTGCCAGGATCCCAGATTCTTGTATTGGAGTAGAACAATTCACTAACTCGATTAACAGTGGAATTTGCTCTTGGAGATACAATCTTGTTGTAACTAGGATTAGGGAGCCATCTATGTTTCCACACATCAATCATCTGACCACTCTCGACCCGCTAGATAGCATCGTTCTCTATAACCTCCCGTGCTTGCAATATACTCCTCCATGCATAAGAGCACTTTGGATGAATAGGGGCATCAATAATACTCCCATTGGGAAAAAACTTCGTACTAAAAACCTTATAGATAAGCGTATCTTTTTAGGGAATTAATCTCCACACCTGTTTGGTTAGTAAGGCATTATTGAACTTTTGAATATCTCGAAAACCCATCCCTCCAACAGATTTTGATGAGCACAAAGAATTTCATTTAACCCAATGAATCTTTTTTGAGTCACCTTGTCTCCACCAAAACTGTCGAATCATTGTTTCTATTTCCTTACACAAACAAACCGGCAATTTAAATACACTCATCGAGTAAGTAGGAATAGACTGGATGACTTCCTTTATCATAACTTCCTTACCAGCTTGTGACAGAAGCTTCTCTTTCCACCCTTGCATTATTGCCCAGATCCGCTCTTTCACATTAGTGAAGCTAGCTTTCTTCTCTCTACCAATAAACAAAGGAAGGCCCAAATATTTCTCATAATTTTGTATTGCTGGTACATTAAGAGAAACTTTTATAGCTTCCTGTGTTTGTTCATCAGTGTTTTTGCTAAAGAATAGAGTGGTTTTCTCCTTATTTATCATCTAGCTTGATGCCACCTCATAATAGGCAAATAGCTCTTGAATTTTCTGACATTCCTCCAAGGTGGATTTGCAAAATAGAGGACAATCATCTACAAAAAATAGGTGAGTAACTTTTGGCCCATTCCTACACAGAGAAAATCCCTCTATGTCACCCTTCATTGCTGCTTTTCTAAAAATAGCATTTAACCCATCTGCACAAAACAGAAATAAATAAGGCGAGAGGGGATCGCCCTGCCTCAAACCCCTAGAAGGGGGAAATCAAACCTTTCAGCTCTCCATTTACCAGAATGAAATAAGAAACAGTGGTAATACACTCCATAATCAGAGCCACCCAAGAAGCTTGAAAACCCAACTTCAAAAGGATTTTTTCAAGGAAAATCCACTCCACCCTATCATAGGCCTTACTCATATCCAACTTAAGTGCCATAAAGCCCTTCTTCCTTGTACAATTAGTCTTCATGTGATGCAAAGATTCAAAAGCTATTAAGATGTTATCTGTAATCAATCTATTAGCAGTAAAAGCACTCTGAGTTTTTGAAATAATAGAATTAAGCAAAGGTTTAAGACAGTTTGCAATCACCTTACTCACAATCTTATAAATCACATTGCAAAGACTAATAGGACGAAAATCAGAAACTTTTTCCGGGCTATTCACTTTAGGGATCAAAGTGATGAAAGTGTGATTTGTAGATTTCAAGATAGGACCTGAGTTTAAACTTGACAAGATAGCTTGATGAACATCCGTTCCAACATCAGTCCAGTAGGTCTGATAAAATAATGGCGACATCCCATCTGGGCCAAGGGCCTTTAATGGTGCCATTTCCTTGATAGCTGCATCCACTTCCTCAGTTGTGTAAGGCCGGGCTAGATTTGCCCTCATTTCATTAGTCACTACTTCATCAACCTCATCCAAAATACGATCAAAATCATGAGGATTTGAGGATGAAAATAGCCGAGAGTAATAGTCATTTAACAAACCCGAAAAGAACTCCTCATCCTCATGCCAAACACCATTATCATCATTTAAACCCTTTATGAAAATTTTCCTCTTTCGTTGAGTAGCCGACCCATGGAATAGACATCATTAATTTAAATCCTATTATAATTATTAATAAATTTTTTTACAGGTGACAAAAAGAAATAAGTCAAATACAATTATAATGCATTGAGTTGATCTAACAAAGACCAAATATGGTCAACAAGAATAACAATTGGTTTTAGATTCTCTTTTAATTGTATCGCAATTCTAGCTATAATTCCACACCCAATTTAAAACAATTTTTTTTTTTTTGAGAAACAAACACACACACACAAAGGAGAGAGAAAGTGGTTCTAAAACAAAGGCACATCACAACTCCACTCAAAAGTCATGGTAACTTTTAAGGGAGGGTGGGGTAAGTTATACTACACACAACACACTTTCTTAAGCAATGTGGGACAATTACATTTTTTTTTTTTGAGAAACACACACACATAAGGGAGAGAGAAATGAGTTCTAACACAAAGACATACTACAACTCCACTCAAAACAACCTATTGGCTATAACATTCAATTTTACATGTGTTGACTTGTCAACTTATGATAAAAGTAATTTCTCCTTCACATGATTATACCATTGGTACTATTTTTATCTTGCATGAATCACAATTTAACACATTAATTAATTAAATGTGTGGCTAGTTTTATTGTATCTTCTTCTTTCTACTTAAATATTTTTTTTTTTAATTTATTAATTTTGTGGTATAAAATTTGCAATCCTTTTCAGATTTACAAAGTACATACATCATACATGTGAATTTCCCAAGTCAGCAAAAAGTATACATGCAGAAAATATAAACAAAAACATTGTCTGTGTCAGAGATCTGAAGCCACCCAGTGACGCTTATATACGGGAGGCTAAAACATGTTTTGTTGGATAAAAACATGATCCACCCAAACAAACCAGATAAAAGAGAAACCAAAGAACTCACTAAGTAGCGTCCAAACAGAGCCTTTCACCCAAGCAGAAGCTTATGATACAGATATGACTATATGAGCAAACCTTCCGTACCTTTATATACTCCAGTAATACACTCGAGTGTACTCTATAACAACCCACCCTTTAAAGTCTCTTCAGATATCTAATACCAAATGTACTCTAAAGATACGTTTCAGACATCAACAGAAGAAGAAACCCAAGTGCATGTCAACGTTTGGAGAGACAGAGAAAGTGAAAGAGAGAGTAATGTTATGTGTATAACAGTTCATACAGTTGCAGAAATGTCAGTCAGCTTCGATTGGCACGAGAAAGAGTGTTAGCTAAAGCGTGTAATTATGAACTATAGCCCTGTGAAAAAATTAAATAAACACTAGGACTTCGTACAGTAATTGGTCATTCTTTTCAAAAATTGCAGAAAAAGCCAAGCTTGTGTAACCGTTACCTCGCACGCGTCCAACCCTCTTCTTTAATTTTTTTTTTTTTTTCTTCGGTCATACATTTTTTTTTTCTTGGCCTTAACATATGTATGTGACTTCTACTGTACCTTAATTACTATCTTATCTTGGAAATCATGTTTCTTTATTAACAATTCATTAATATATCTCACTGTCTCGCACTCTCTCAGACTTTTCAACCTTGCTTTCTCCGGCCACCGTGAAAAATGTCGCCGGTGGCGAGAACGAAGAGCTCGAATGTGGTGGAGGGTAAGAATTATCCTGCTCCACTTGCTTCCCATGAAGATGTTGTCAAAGACCCTACTGTCTTCTGGGACACTCTCAGGCGCTTCCATTTTATGATGACAACCAAATTTATGTAAGTGTTTTTTTTTTTTTTTAGACTTCATTTTTTTCTTTCTTTGAACACTATTATTTTAAAGGGGATTTGCACATTGATTATAATATTATAGATAGAACAGTATGTGATGTTTAATCGTGGGATTTATGTGGAATAAAAAAACATTTTCTTCCATTTTTATTTTAGTTTAAAGTTTGTGTTGTACTTGTATTTCATGTTTGATTCTTGCGTTTGTGTTCTTTTTTAATCTTTTTTTTGTTTCACTGTTGTATTTTAAGGATTCCTGTGATTGGTGGGAAGGAGCTAGATTTGCATATTCTCTATGTAGAGGTTACAAAGAGGGGTGGCTATGAGAAGGTTTGGCTTTGTTACCTAATCTTTTTTCGTATGTAAAATCCTTTATGTATATTCTTATACCATGGATACGTTATGAATTTCTACTTAGGTTGTTGCGGAGAAGAAATGGAGAGAAGTGGGTAATATTTTCAGGTTCTCTGCAACAACAACAAGCGCTTCTTTTGTATTGAGGAAACACTACTTTAGTCTTCTTTACCATTATGAACAAGTTTACTTCTTTAAGCTACAAGGTCCAGTGTTTACTCCAACAGGTAAATTATTGTTTTTGTCTCTCCTGTTTCTTTCGTTTTCTTTGTTTAATGGTTGCATTGTTCCTTGATCTTTGTCTTTGGACACTGATTATTGCCTCTTCTTTTTTTCCCTCTGGTTCTTTATGGAGTTGCTTTTTTTTTTTTTTTTTTTTTGTGTTGGTAAAAATATGGGTCCAATTTTATATATATGTTTGCAGTTTCTTTTCCTGCTAGCAACCCTTCGTGGAGACCTGAATTGGCTCTAGTAGAATATTCCCCCAAAAAAACTAATGATCATCCAGAAGGACCAGAACCACTTAATGAAGGTAATATTTAAAATATAAAAAAAAATTATTCCTTGCCTATTTTTTTGTATTTTTATTCCTTTCTCTTTATTTCACTTTACGAAAGTAGAGGATAAAGTGAGTTTCAACCACACCACACGTATATATAGCTGTTTGTTTTGATTTCTCTGCCACAAAATGTTATGCTTATGCTTAATTGATGTACTAGTCAATGAATCTTTTGAGGCACCAAATGGATTGCCATTATATGGTTGCTATTCAATTACCAAGAAAAATATATGGTTGCCATTTAGATTATGATATGTTTGATGTTAATGTAAATTTAAGTGATTTCTTATTAGTTTCCCTTTTAATGGGGGTCCCACTGCTACTATCTTATACCAACTAAAATATGTGGTGGTTGTCGTGTCTTGTAAACGGTTTTATTTTTCATCATATTGTAAACGTTTAAGGCCAGTTTGGCAGCCTTAATAGCCGTTGATGAGTCCATATCTTTCAACTCTATAGTCCAATTTTTAGGTGTTTGATATGATTAAATGCCATTGCTTTCCGTAACATAAGAGAGGGTTTGTTTCTCCTAATTGTGATGAGAGCAAAATAAATACATTGGTACTATTTCATTGCGACTGTTCTAAGTATCAATTAGCAAATAATAATATGGACTAATTATGAAAAAATTACTAGTAAATATGATTTTTTTTTTACCATGAACCGTAATGGGAAATCACAGTATTAAGTGTGTATAAGAATTAAGCTTCTTTGTCTCACCTTTTCCCACCATCTTGTACAGGCACTTCATGCTTCTCAGCTATTGGAACAATTGAAGGGAAATGCGATTGTGGTTACTTGGTGTCTGTGAAATTGGGCTCTGAGATTCTTAAAGGAGTACTTTATCATCCGGAGCAGCCAGATTCTTCTACCTCAATTCCAGACTCTAACAGTGCCATTGTACCATACACCTCCAAACGTCGCCATTCTGGTCAGAGGAGGAGAAGAAGTAGAAGAAGGGGAGACCCCAATTATCCAAAACCCAATAGGAGTGGCTATAACTTTTTCTTTGCCGAGAAGCATTACAAGCTCAAGTCTTTGTACCCAAACAGAGAAAGGGAGTTCACAAAGATGATTGGCGAGTCATGGAGCAACCTCAGCGCTGAAGAAAGGATGGTAATCTCAACGATACAATACAAACCTTTTATGGGTTGTTTCCTTTGGGTGGAATCATTTTCATCTTCTGGTAGAATGAAAATATATTTCTTACCAATCAAGAAAAATCAGCAAGTTGTTAAAATGATAGGGGCTTCTTCCTAAGATTATCTGTAGTTTTCCTTTAGAGATTAACAAGAGTGATGAGTAGTGAGTACACTTAAGATTTGCAAATTGATTATTAACAGTATTGTTGTTTCCTTATTATAGGTTTACCAGAACATTGGGTTGAAAGACAAAGAACGATATAAGAGAGAATTGAAAGAGTACAAAGAGAAAATGATCAGTCAGACCATGGAACTTGGAAGTTGAGACAGCTGACTATTATAAGGGATCAAGAATTGTGGAAAGGCAGCAAAAGCAAAAGAATTTTAACTCAACTTTTTAAGTTGTACTATATTTACATACATATGTGGTAGACTGTTAGGCAATTGCAATTCTTGCATTGCATGCATATTGATGTTTTGACAGGTGTTCTAATTCTTAGTATTTTAGCTTTGATACTAAGCGGCTGATTACTATTAAGCTCCTCACTCACTCTAGTAGTTTTTGAGGGGAAAGGTTTATAGAAAATGAATCGTGGTCTAGACTCTAGAAAACAGACTTGTTTTCCTTAAAGTGAGTACATTTTCTGTTATTTGGTTTGCAAGAAGAACTCGAGCAAGTAAATGCCCTTAAGTTGTTTCTCAAGTTACTTTGTTATTATGGGTCTGGCTTTGCCATGAGTACAGATGAAAACTTAATGAAACATAGAAAGCAGTGTATACATAAGACAAGGTTGTCAATTCTATTTTGGTTCATCAATTTATTATCAATCCCTTTTATTTGCTATGTCCTCCCCTTTTCTTTTTGGTAATTCCTAAATTGGTTATCCACTTTCTCATGGATGATATGGTGGGGGTTAGATTAGGGGTGCCTCGTCCCGTGCTTCAAGGCGAGGAAAATTTGCGTTGGGTTAGAGTGGGTCAGGTTAGCGCAAGTTCGAGGTATTATTCCATCTTTAATGAGATGACTGATATTAACAAGTTAGAGATGAGCTTAAAAAACAAGGGTGGGATAATCATGGGCCAAAATGGCCAAATACCACTGTCGGCCAAAATTGTTAGTGTTTTATCACTATTTGAGAAATATTTAGCAATTTATCACCTTTTTAAAACTGGCTTTATGAAACTCGAGTTCCTTGTCGCATTTTTTAATTCAGAGAATCCATGTCAGCGGCATTTTTTATGGAATTCGAGTTTTTGAAACTCGAGTTCCATGTCAAACTCGAGTTTCTTAAACTTGAGTTTCAAAAAGTGGTATATTACTAAATATTTCTCAAATAGTGGTAAAACACTAATAATTTTGGCCAATAGTTGTATTTGGCCATTTTGGCCAATAATCATGAGTGGCCAATGAGAGAATGGAAACAAGTTTTAGGGAGAATTATAATAGAATATGCACACAAAAGATATTAATAGGATATGAATAAAAAAGATATTATATATATATAAATATATATTTATATAACATAAGCATTAAAATCATAAAATAATTGTTAAGCACTTACTAATAAAAAGTTGGGTTTCACCCCTTGCCTTAGCAAGACTTTTAGCAAGCCATAACACAAATAAAACTCTAAAAACTGTAAAAAAATGTTAAGAAAACCTAAATTAAGTTCTATGGCAGCTCTCCTCCAAATTTTCCCCTAAAGTGCATTTAAATAGGCTAAGGAATCCTATCACAAGTTGAATTCCCGTTTGGAGAAAATCACAAGTTTTTAGGCTTCACTTAACCAACGTTTTTGGCCCATTTAATGTCAGAATTTGGACTTTTGGTAAACTACAAAGTTGTAGCCCTTTAAGTTAGATTTCCAGCTCAACTTGAATTATCTTGATTGGATATCTGAGCCAAAAGTTATGCCCAAAATACTAACTAGTGCGCAAGCTAGAATCCTAGTCTGAATTGGACTTGGATTTGGTGCAAATTTCCTTTGATTCCTTACTCTAATTGGACTCAAATTTCATTGGGTGGACCTACTTTGACTTTCATTATGACCATTGTAAAAGTAAAATCCATTAGCCTTCTTCTTTGCACAAATTCACTTATTTAATTCCATTCTCCTACAAAAGACAAATTCACGCATTAAAATTCAATTAAGCACAAAATTAATTATTCAATATTATTCCAAAACCAAATATAAAATGCATGAATTAACTCAAAATAAGTATGCTAATGCTTTCTAATAATAATATAAATATGCAAACTTAAGCTATTATCAAAGAGAAATACATATAGAATGTCTATGGGAAGTGGTTGATTTGTTACACCTCAATCTTGGTGAGTCGGTGCAAAGGTGGAGCTAGAGGGGGCCAGGGGGCCATGCCCCCCCCCCCCCCCCCCGCGGCAACTTTTTAAAATTTTTATTAACAATACTCGTATATTCCTAAGGGCATGTTTGGTAGATTGTAATAGATATTGTAATATAATAGTTATTCCTATGATTTTTAGCTATTCTTTAGTTTGGTTATGTTTTTATTAATAGTTATGATTTAGCTATTCATAGTTATTCCTATGAATAAATAATCTTCAAAATGAAGAATAACTATTCATTTTTAAGAGCATTAGCATTGGGAGTGAGGAGGGTGTAAAAAACCCCCCAGTTGCTATTTTACCAACCAACATCCCAAAAATCAAGTTTATACGGGTATAAATTGCTATTTTTTGTAAGCAACCGTGAATTGTTGGTTTTCTAATATACAATCTACTGTAGCGAGTGTGTTAAAACCAAAATACTATATTTTATTATCTTCTCTCTCCTCCTCTTAAATCATCTTCCTCTCCCTTTCTCACCTCTGTCACTCTTCTCTCCATCTCAGCCTCCCTCTCACGGTGGATTTTGTATGTTTAGATTTGGGTTTTTGTTTGTATTTTCGGTGATGATGGTGGTGGTGTGTGTGCAGGGGTGGTGGGTTTGGCGGTGGTGGTTATAGTGTTTTTTGTGGTTGGTAGTTGTGGGTTTTGGTTCTGATTTGGTTTTTGTTTTGTTTTTTATTTGGGTTTATGGGTATGGATTTAGCAGCGGTGGCTATTGATGTTGGTGGTGGTGTTGTTGTTGTTGGATTTTAAGTAGTGGTAGTGGGTTATGAGGGTGGTGGCTGCTGTGGTTTTGTTTTGTTTTGTTTTGTTTTTTTTTTTTTGGCCATGAGATTGATTTTTGGATGGATATTGATTGTGATGGCTATGGAGGTTGATTTTGATTGTGGTGGAGGCGGCTAGTTTGGTTGTGGGTGTGGTGGTTGGTTATATTTGAGGTCGTGGGTGAAGAGAAAAAGAGACTAGAATGAAAGAAAGAGAGGAGTATTTTATATTATTTGATTGTGTAGTTTATATTATTTGATTGGGTTATATGTAAAAATAAGAATTGAGATGTTGGTTGTATTGTTGAATGGACTGGTAAAATAGATAAAGTAATGTTTGAGGATGTAAAATAGGTATTTTTTTACATCTTCGGATGTGAATGCTCTAAAAGGGTTGTAATAGCTATTCCTTAGTAGGTGCAATAATTTTTAAAATTAATATATTTCCAAGTAAACACACTTTCCATATACATGTAACAATTATAAAATTAAAAAACCATTAAAAATAACTTATCTCTCTCTCAATTTTTTTTTAAATATTTTAAAAAATTATATGAATAAGATATTTCCTAAATATATATCTTAAGTTTTATTCTAGTGTTACAATTCACAACTAAACTTACAAATAAGTTTAGAAAGTAAAACATATTCTTGGTTCAGTTAATTCTCTTTGAAAAAAGTTATATAGAACAACATTTAACAAATTCCCAAATTAACAATGTCCCAAAAAGAAAAAGCAAAATATCCAAAAAGGAAAAGATAATAATAAAAAAATAGACAAATTCTTTGTCAATCAAGAATCCTCTTCCAAGTTCCAATTAGAAGTACTCCTCCAGTCCTCCTTATGAAAAATAATAATAAGACAAAAAAAAAAAAAAAGGCTGTATTGCTTTAACATAAATCTGTCGTTTAAAAGAAAGGAAAAAAAAAAAAAAAAAAAAACTGCTAGCTGCTTCTAGGCTCCATTTGGTGACTTGCATCAATTCTATTCACAAATGAATCAACACTGGTCTCTCTCTCTAGATCTCTCTCTCTCTTTGTCCCTATTGTATTAATTTATTTTATATTTAGTTTGTTGTGTGAATCTATATTGTTTGATTGATTGCATACAGTTTATTATTTATATATTTTTTAAATGGATATATAACTAGTGTATAAAATTAATTTTTAAATATCAAATTATGAGTAATTTTAAGGCAAAATTATTCACAATTGATGCATAATTTAAGATAAAAAGAGCTCAAAGGTCAAGTATTTCCATCTAAAAAGGCTCAAAGATGAGAATTGAAGAAATAATATATTGCTTCCTTAGAACGTTATTCTTGATTAAGATGATCGAATATCCAATTAATCAAGAATTATGTCATGATTTTTTTTTTAAATTAGAAAAAATATAAAATTATAAATAAAAAACCCTTAATAATTTTGTTATATTTAGTTTGGCCTCTAGAAAAAATTACTAGCTCCGCCATTGATTATAATGTACTATGAAATAATGTTTTGTTTTGTTTTGTTTTTTTGTTTCTATATTAGTTGATAGTTTGTTAAATAGTAAATACTAAATGAATGCTTATAGAAAATCTTTTGGCTAAATATTGCTTAAGTTCGAGTTTATTTGGAATATTTTTTGCATTTAGCATTAATTTTATAACAATTTCATTAGCTGTCACATTTCTAAAACGATTTGGAAAAATAACATCTCAAGTTTGTAAGACTCGAGTTTGGTGAAAAACTCGAGCATTTAAGACTTGAGTTTTAGTGTGTTGGCACATAGCTGGCGTGGAGAATGTTCCACATGGAACTTGAGCCTTTTAGGCTCGAGTTTTATAAAGAAAATATGGGTTTTACTGGGTTTGGGTTCTTTCTTCATCTTCATGTGGGTTCCTCTTTAGATCTTCTACGGGTTTGGGTTCTTTCTTCTTCTTCATGTGGGTTCTTCTTTAGATCTTCTTCCTGTAGAAGGTTTTCGTGTGGTGGTCATTGTTGGAGGGGGGAACAAATTTGGTCTTTGCAGAAAGTGAAATTGCGGATTTCACAGTGAAAAACTTGGTGGGTCTAGTTTGATTTGGGTTAATTTTGTGGAATTGAATGGTGGGTCGGTTATGATTTTGGGTTTTGTGTGTAATCGTTGGTGGGTTTGGTGGATGATTCTTCTTCTTCTTCTTCCTGTGGTTTTTCTTCTTTCGTTTCTAGTTGTTCTTCTTTTCCTTCTTCCGTTTCTAGTTCTTCTTCTTCTCCTATGCTTTATGGAACTCGAGTCTTTAAGACTTGAGTTCCACGTGGATTACTTGTCCATGTCAGCTTCGCTGAACTCGAACCTCATAAGCTTGAGATGGTATATTCCTAACTAGTGTTAAAGAGGTGCTTACTAACGAAGTAGTTTCCTTAAATCATGCTATGTAGCAAATATCCTCGTTTATTTGTGATATATGTATAACAGCATGAGGAGAGAGGTGAATATCGGCAATTATGTTGCCGAAATTGTGAGAAAAAGTAGGAGAGAAGAGAGAAATGATGTGACTAGATGGAGGAGAGAGAAAAAGCAATTTCGACAATAGCATTGTCAAAATTGCTACTACCCAATTTTTGTGCATGTATCCGATTGCCTAACTATCCGAAAAGAAGAGAGAAAATTTTGAATTGTGGCAATCCAATAGCCAAAATAGGGGGGAGAACAATTTGAATCGTAGCAATCCAATTGCCAAAAATAGGAGAGACAAAAGGCTCATTTGTTACTGTTGTTTAAATAATAGTTTTCAGTGTTTAAAAAATATTACACGTATTTTTACACACTTTTTTACTCACACATATTTCAAAAAATTACAAACTACGTTACTAGAAATTTCTTACTAAACGGGCTTAAAATATTTGTGGTGGCCCATATAAAATTGTTGTTGCTCAACCATTTATCTTTTTTCATCGTAAAAAGTGCTTTGCCCTGGACTTTTTAATTCTTAGGAGGTTATGTAATCGATGACGCAATATGCACCACATGAATCATGGATGATGTCTTTTTTTTTTTGGTCACATTAAGTGTTGGGTTAAAATGAATTGACCCCTTGCAATTAATTAATTAATTACCCAAGTTAATTGATTAGATCAAATTTCATGCAATAGCGTGGCAGCACAAACAAATTACCAAATTATTTAAATGCAGCGGAAAATAAATTTGACACAGGTGATTTGTTTACGAATGAGGAAAACCACCGAGGCAAAACCCCACCGGGTGATTTTAAGGTCACCACTTCCAAGAATCCACTATTATCAAATACAAGCGGTTACAAGTATAAGGAATCTTACCAAACCCTTTGGCCTATTCTGAAATACCAACCTACAGTTGAACCCTTACCCCAATACCCAATTGGACTTGTATTGTAGCGGCAATCTTTCCCTTGATGCACGAATTCCAGTACGTGACTAACCAATGTGCACGGATCCCAGTACGTGACTAACTCCAGCAACTTGAAGAGGTTGTTGGCGGCAAAGTTCTTCAACGACGAAGATCAGGAAATTCCTTGGTCACAAAACCCTTGGCGTAAAGACGCAGTAGCTTCTTAAGAGAATAATGAACTAGGTCACTTTCTGCATTCACGACGGCCTTTAAAATAAGCCTTATATATGTCTAGGGTTGTGAGAAAAGAAACCCTATACAAATATGTTAGGACATATGTGATTCACTTGTTAGGAACATATGTCACTATTTTATGTAATTGGCTAATCCTTTGACAAAACGCACTTTATGTAATTGGGTAGATCTAGGATGTGTTTAATACTTCAAGAAACCTTATTTCAAGATCAAGTGTTAAAGCCATGCAAGTCTGTCCAAGATTCAAGCTGAAAAGTGCAAGTTCATTAAAGCTTGACAGCTAGCATCTATCGAGCTTGAAGAGCTGTTCCAGCCTCGAGGCTCGATAGCAGCTCGACAGATAGTGTATTTGTCGAGGTTTATGAAAAATAGAATTTCAGATCTATTTTGACTCTAATTCGTGTTTATGTGTTTGGGCTTTCTTTTCTCACAACCCTAGACATATAAAAGGATTATTTTAAGGGCCGTCAAAGGTGACACAAGTTGCATAAGTGTTGAGCAAAGTTTGTTCAAGCAAATTATGACCGGAGACAGAATTTGCCCTAATTCATCGTTCTTGTGTAGAAGTTGTTGTGTTTGTGCACCGTAGGGTTTTGTAACCAAGCATCTTCTTGATCTTCATCGTGTGATGAATTGAAGAACTTTGCAGCCAACAACCTTCTCTAGTTGGTGATTGAAGTCGCGTACTGTGATCCGCGCAATTGGTTAGTCACGTACTGGGAGCTGTGCATCGAAAGGAGATATTGTCACTACAGAACAAGTCCAATTGGGTATTGAGGTAAGAGTTCAACTGTAGGTTGGTATAAGGTATTGAGATTCCTTTACTTGTAACCGCTTGTTATGATAATAGTGGATTCTCGGGAGTGGTGACCTTAAAATCACCCGGTGGAGTTTTTGCCATGTTGGTTTTCCCCATTCGTAAACAAATCACCGTGTCAATTTAATTTCTGCTGCACTTAGTTTAATTGGTGATTTGTTTGTGCTACCATGCGCTTTGCATGTTAATTTGATTAATTAATAAACTTGGCTAATTAATCAATTAATTAATCACAATGGGTCAATTTGTTTTTGGCCTATCAAAATATTTCAGCATGGGCTGAAAATCAGATCTGAAAGTTCTGATTTCGTAAGTCTCGACAGAAACAACTTGTGTCGAGCTTCGGTCGAGTTGACTATAAACCTCGATAGAAGTCTTTCTGTCGAGATTGCTTGAACAGCTTTTCTTCACTTGTTTCTTGGTCAGATCTTCATGGCTTTAACACTTGTCTTGAACAACATGTATCTTGAAGTCTTAAACCCATCCTAGATCTATCCAATTACAAATAAAATGCATTTTGTCAAAGGATTAGCTAATTACATAAAATATGTCCCTAACATTAAGCTAGCTCATTCTAGAGTATAAACTACATTAATTATCAGATACACACTACTTTCAACAGTATTTTTTTTTTTAAATTCACAACTTTTCCTTTGGGACAAGTTGTGAATGCTTGTTGACAACAAAGAAAAGGCTATAAAAAACATGATGAAGAAACGTTCATTCTTATCTCTTCTTCACTTTCTTCTACCTCTAGCTCTCTCTCTACAAAGAAAAAAAAAATAATGGAAATTTCTCTGGACAAAGTTGCCACCTCCGTTCTTTTTGTTATAATGACAACGTTGTCATGCATGATTCTGAATTGGGTGTGGTTAAGACCAAAATATTTAGAGAGGTGCTTGAGAAAGCAAGATCTTGTGGGCAATTCCTATAGACTTTTCTTCGGGGACTCGAAGGATAGCTCTATGATGATAAAGCAAGCTTGTTCTAAACCCATAGACCTCTCTAATGATATTTTGCCACTTGTCCTCCCCTTTGATCATCACACAGTGAAGCATTATGGTATGTATGTCCACACTAAACTTAATTACCTAAAGTTTTTGTTGCTGCAAACACAAATTATATCTCACTCAATTCATAACAATAAAGTATGCATGGTTGTTTAAGTCCTGTAACTTCTATTTCAAAGCTTCCAACTATGAATTAGCTTATGCCCAAAATCACTGGCGGCTCTACATGTTACTCAGGGTGGTCACATGACCACCCTGAATTGATTTTTTTTTTTAGGGTTAATACCTTAAAATTTTTGAATTTTAAATTAATATGGGTTGTTGACCACCCTAGAAAAAAATCTTGACCACCCTGAAAAAAACTTAAACACCCTAAATAAAAATTTGAGTCCATTAAAAATAAATTTTGATCTCTCCAAAATTTTGGTCCGTTGAAGGTTGAACCAAAGAATTTCAAAAAATGCAATTTTTACAACATTTTCACAAATAAATCTTAAGTCGTAAGTTGTTACTGGCTGTTATTAGTAGACAAAAAAGTGATTTCTGTGGTAGGTTCAAATTAGAACTAGTAAAAATTGCTTATCTAGGATTTGTTGTAAAATTGTTGTGAAAATGTTGCGAATGTAACACTTCTCAAAAATTGCCCAAACAAATACAATTTAGCCCAAAAGCCCAAATCAAATGTTTAATTGTGATTTTTAAATTGTGTTCTCAAAAGACACACATTTTCAAATGGCTAGTCTATTAGTGTTTATTTTAGTCTTGAGCTGAATTTGTTGGATTTATGTGATATATTTTGTACATACGCATATGCACGAAATTAAGTAATGCCTGAATACTTTATTGAGTAAGATTAATATAACAGTTGAATGCTTAAATTGAATATATTGAATGAACTTATAGTTTACCCTTTATTATTTTGCACCATGAATAAATTTCTTATAAAGAAATCACTTGTATTGCAAGATTAATATTCTAAGCAAAACTGTATTGACTTTAATAATTTTCTTTCAGATCATAGGCTATGAGAAAATGTCTCATCTTTTCATCCTAATGATCAGGTTGAAATAAGAAGAGCATAATTACAAAGAGGTTTTTGTCAACTTCTTGTTCATGATTTCCCTAAAAAAAAAATTAATGGAGTACTGTGTTGATTTAATACTAATAATTAGTTTAAAGAATACAAAAATTGGTTGGAATAGATCATAAAAAAAGATGATGTATTTTGTTTATATTGTTACTTATTAGGCAAGATGTTCGTAATTGGATGGGATATCAGTAGTTTAATGATTGTTTGGTTGTATACATTCAAAATGATGCAGTTGATAGAATTGATAATGAAACTATCATACATCAATTTCAAAATATAAAAACTTGTAGAATAAAATTTTAAAGATTTATGTATTTGCACTTTTTTGTGATATCGATATATTCAAATTTTATTTTATTAAATTTTGTTTAATTTAAGTTTTTTAATGACCACTCTGAGAAAAATTCCTGGAGCCGCCAAAATCTTAAATCCGAACCAGACAAACTAGACCGATTGATTAAACTATAAACTAGAATCTAAACTAGTTTTAATTTAAATACACCGTTGAAATTATTTTTTGCCCATTAATAATAATCAGTAACAAACTCTCACGATTTGTTGTGAAAATATTGTGGACATATATTTTTTTTTAAACATAAAATTTTCTTCTAACCTTCGTGAACATATGCAGGCAAGAATTCTTTTACATGGCTTGGCCCAAGACCTTGTGTAAACATTATGAGCCCTGAACAAATCAAAGATGTTTTCACCAAGATAGGTGACTTTTAGAAGCCCAAATCAAATCCACTTACTAGATTGCTTGCAATGGGAGTAGTAAACTACGAGGGTGAAAAATGGGCTAAACAAAGGAAGATTATCAACCCTGCTTTCCATTTAGAGAAGTTGAAGGTTATATATTACATTTCTTATATTTTTAAATCCATGTGGAATCAATAGTTGTGTCCAAATTAGATTATTGTTATCACTTTAGTAAAAAATGTTGTACCTTAGTCTGGACGCATGATTAACTTTAAAGTGAAATTGTACAAATCACCAAGTTCAACACAAAAATACTTCTATACTGAACTCTATAGCAACGTTTCAAATGTTCGTCTGGCACATGTTAGTGATCAAAAAACTTATAGGTATAAACGTATAGTACAATAATCACGATAGGGAATTGTTTGTGTTTTGGTTATGAATAATGCTACAGACACAAACTATTTTACAAACTATTTTACAAACTATTTTACAAACTTTTTTACAAACTAATGATGTGGTGAGTAATTATTAGTAAGTGAAAAGATGATGTTAGTAATGGACTCAGATGAGAACCAATAAGAATTTGTCATATCAATAATTTGTAAAAATGTTGTAAAATAGTTTGTGGCTGTAGCAGTACTCATAACTTAAAAATGACAATATTTTTTGAGATTGGTAGTTAATGGGAGAAGTAGGGTTCAAACTACATGCACTAGGCACCACAAAGAATATAATTATTGCTAGATACTACCTTTCATTAATTAATTCAAAGTCATAATAGAAAATACTAACTTTGATCTATTGGTTAAAATATGGTTGACCGAAAATATTGTGTGCAAATAAAATTCTAGGTACATTCAAACATCAGTAAATACTAATGCTAGTATAGCAAATAATATTATATGTATATTTTCTTCTCAAAAAAAAAAAAAAAAAAAAAAAAAACCAACAACAACAAAGGTTATATGTCCATTCAAACTTTCAAATATGACTAATATCTATTAAATTTAAACTTAGATTCTCGTTTGCTCAAATGGGAAAAGTTTGACTCCTATCTACACCTAAATATATATATTTTTAATAGTATCTTGGTTTAATAGTAAAGAATAATTATCATAGGTGGATGTTACAAATTTTAAATTCTATCTCTAAAAAAAAAAAAAAAAAACTTAAAAACGTCTATAGCAATCAAATTAAAAAAAGAAAAGAAAAGAAATAGTTATAAAGAATTTAACTACTTTGAATTCTTTATATAAATGAAAGGGTAATTGTTTGTTGGCAATTTGGCATATATAACAAACCGCATGTATATTAAAAAGGTAGTTGGGATTCTATCAAAAACAATATAGAGTAATAATATAGACATAACATTTTTTTACTGTTATTGAAGTGATAAATTGTTAGTGATTTTTCTCTTAAAAAAAATGGTTATTGATTTTCATATGGGTTATATATCATTAATAACTTGTCATTTGCAACAACTGTGAAAAAATTTGTGAAGAAAGTTATGTATGGAGATTTGTTGAACAAAATAATGCAAATTATCTTGTTTCTATTTCTGATAATTTAAACTATTCACATTGCGATTGCTACAGCTTATGTTACCTGCATTTTATCAAAGTTGCATTGATATGATTAGCCAATGGGAGAGGCTGATCTCTGAAGATGGATCCTGCGAGTTAGACGTATGGCCTTATCTTGAAAACTTACCAAGCGATGTGATTTCAAGAATAGCATTTGGAAGTAGCTATAAAGAAGGAAGAAGAATATTTGAACTCCAAAAAGAGCAAGCACAACTCGTTGTAAAAGTAGGACAATCTGTATACTTTCCAGGACTAAGGTAGCGATTAAATATTCAACTTTGAAATTTAGTCAAGTTTGGTTTCTTACCCCCCCACCCCCCCCCCCAAAAAAAAAAAAAACAAAAAAAGTCAAATTTGATTTTTATTAGATAGGATTAACCAATTACAATTTAGTTTATATGTTATATAGGTTGAAATTCTATAATATCTATTAAAAATATATATGTGCTATTTTTTTTTTTTTTGGATAGGAATGTGCTGTTTTTTAATACAACAAGCTTTCAATGAATTTCAACTTCTACTTCACCCACCTTCCAAATAAAAATTCTCATGCATCTGAAGTCTGATCATGGTTTTAAAAACCGGTATGGTCAAAAAATTGATTTTGGCCCCAGTTCCCAGTTTAACCGGGGTTTTGATCAATTTTGGGTGATTTTACTGGATCAGATTGATTCTAGTTCCTGGTTGAACCAGTCCGTCCTGTTCAGTTTTTAAAATCATGCATCCAATGAAGAACAAAATTCTGAATTTTATTGTTTATTCAGAAACGAAATTGGTTATAACCTACTTTCCTGAACATCAATTTCATCAAACACAAAAATTAATGGAGATCATCACAATATAATTAATATAATTTCCGTTTCTGTGTCTTCAATCTTCACAATTTACTAATAGCTAATATTTATGCATGCAAGTTTTTACCAACTAAGACGCACAGGAGGATGAAGGAAATTGAAAGAGAAGTACAAGACTTACTAATGGGAATCATTAACAAAAGGGAGAAGGTAGGAAAAGGCAGAAATGATGACTTATAAGGCATACTTATGGAATTGAATTCTAGAGAGATTAAGGAATTTGGTAACAAGAAGAGTGCCAGAATGAGTATTAAGGATGTAATTGAGGAATGTAAGCTTTTTTACTTTGCTGGGCAAGAGACAACCTCGGTTTTACTTGTTTGGACAATGGTTTTGTTGAGTAAGTATCCAAATTGGCAAGCTTGTGCAAGAGAAGAGGTTTTGCAAATCTTTGGTAAGAACAAACCTGACTTTAATGGGTTAGCTCACCTTCAATTTGTAAGTATTCCCTAAAGATTTTTATTTTTCTTTATTTTCCTATAAAATTTATATGTAATGTCTTTCCAAGTTGAAATATTCACATCCATGAAGATTCATGTCAATATTAGTTAATTGATCGAGTAAAAGCCATTTTCTATTGAGCTCATGATAGTCAGCATATCCATCTTTTGTTAGAGTTGGTAATATAGACTATAGACCACTAATTTGAGTGCAAACCTCAAATTTGATTAGGTTTGTAGATCGATTTATAAATCTTGTTTCAAATTTTATCTATCATAAATGAACTTCAAAATCCCTCATATACTCTTCAAGAGGAAAATTTAATGAACTCATTTTATTTTATTTTACTAAATTCTTTAAGAAATGCACTTTGGTAATAGTTTGTTATCCATGGCACAGGTAACAATGATATTGAATGAGGGTCTGAGGTTGTACCCACCAGCAGCTTCGCTACATCGAATAGTTCACAAGGAAACCAAGCTGGGAAATTTGATAATACTAGCTGGAGTGGAGATTGCTCTACCAACAATCCTAGTCCACCATGATTATGAACTGTGGGGTGAGAGTGCAAATCAGTTTAACTCGGAGAGATTTTCAGAAGGCATTTGAAAGGCAACAAAGGGCCAAGTATCATTCTTCCCATTTCGTGGGGGTCATAGGATATGCGTTAGTCAAAACTTTGCTCTAATAGAGACCAAGATGGCTTTGTCACTCATTTTGCAAAACTTCTCATTTGGGACCTCCTCATCCTATGCTCATGCTCCTTGCTCAATCATAACTGTTCAACCTCAATTTGGCGCTCACATTATATTACATAAGATATAGTACCAAAAAGTAGTTCCAGTTAAACAAGATTTATCACCATTATGCCTTGTGGCTTATTTGGGGGGTTGTATTTACTATTTAGTGATTAAAAACTCATTTTCTAAAGAATAAGAAACAAGATATTATGATTTCCACTCTATTATGTTTGTGTTTGTACATCCATTATTGCATTAATTGAAGGAATCAATGTTGAATAATGTAAAAAAAAAAAAAAAAAATTTAAATTAGAAAAATACATCATTATTATTGGTAATTTTTCATTTTTAAAGTAAAATGTTAATATTTTTAATCCTACCCAAATTGAAAACCCTTCTACTAATTATAAGATCCCGATTTTAAACAACTTGTTGACATCCCATTTTGCAACCCGCATTTAACCTCACATGGAGGGCAAAAGGGTAATTTCACCTTAGAAATGGGTATTTTAATTGTGGCCATTAGATCCTTAATTTCATTTCATCAAAATGACCTTGATGTTGTAACGATCAAATCTACTGGTTATAAGCCCTAATCGAACCATCGGATTGAAAGTTATTATCAAATCAAGTTTTAATGGCTGAGATGTGCTATCACAAATTGAGTCCGATTATATGTGATTATGAACAATTAATTCCAATTGGTTATAATTATAATCAATTTGAGATGAATGACATGTCATAATTTGATTGGGTAGGACTACATTTAATGGTAAGGTTGCACACATTTAATTAATTAGATAGTCAAACATTAATTCTTTAATGAGTAATTTGTGCGATTATCTTTTTAATTAGGGTAAATTTGGAACTAATTAAGTCTGAAATGGGAGTGATTGAAGCCTATTCATGTTAATTGGAAACTAATTTGGGACTTATTAATGTTAATTGTGCTGAAATTATTTTCTAACAAATGACCTTTGCTCACCATTTCGTTGATAGCTCTCAGAATATTTTGAATCTGTGAATGAGGTTAATTTTCCCAGAAACTAGACATTCGAGGCTTCAATTTGAACACAAGAATGAGACAATTACAATAAGAATTGAGTAAGATATGATTTTTTGAATTTGGCTCTGTAGGCTGTTACGGGAAAACCGAATTTTACTTGCTCATTACTCCCACCAATCTCTACATTTAATGCACTAGATTTCCCCAAAGTCTAAAATAAGGTCTAGGTTCATGATTCTTTTTGATCTTTTGTCAACCCTCATTAAATGACATTCCATTCATATTTTTTCCACCACTACTATATAAACCCTTCACTCCTCCATTCCAAAACACACAGAAAAACCCCATCTCTTCTCCTCTCTTGAGTTCTAGTGAACCAGAGTAGTCTTGTCATATCTTGGTCTTCCTTAGACTCAAGGTATTGAGTGAGACTCAGTCTCCCTCTCCTAGTTCTTCTTATCTACTCCACCCTTAGGATCTCCATCAAGAATCTCCTCCTCCATTGTGTGAATCTTATATGCAGGTATAATCTCTTCCCCTAACTTGTTTTTTATATTATTATGATGAGATTAAGATTAGAGCATGCTAGTGTTTATTTAATTTTCTTAAATATGTTTGAATGTTCTTAAATGTTCATATGTGTTCTTCACATGTTCTTGGTTGTTCATCACATGTCCATGCATAACACTAGATTTTATCTTAAATCTATATAAAAAATATGAAAAACATGTTTGTTTTATAACTCTCTCAAATCCTTGAATCTATGATATCACCATTCACACACATTCACCAGAATTTATTTTTCAATCCAAATGCAATACTTAATAAATTGAATTAGGGTTTATCACATACACACACATTAAATTCAACATGCAAATTGATTAACATATTGGATGATATGATATGAATGTTAGCCACCATAGTCTAGAATACCAGTTTCATTGGGCAAGATGGGTGCTTAACACCTTCCCATCTTGTAACATAGCCTCCGAGCTTAGATCAAAGGTTGATAGATCAATGCTTATCCATGTAATTTTCAATTTCTAGATTGTAACTAGGAAACAAAGCCATGTACTTTATCTTAGATTGTATTTAGGATCAAAGCGATGTAATTTCTTATGATCAATGTAAACTCATTTTGCAAATCAATAAAATGAGGAATTTTTCAATTTTGGTTTTCTTATTTATTCCAATAATTAAATAAGTGACGACTCCATTGTAAAACCCTTAATCTAAAGAGGAAAATATAATCAATCGAACCTCCATTTTGAGAGACAATAACACGACTCCACCTATTCACGTGGATTTGGCCTAACACCAAAAAAAGGGCCGCGGGCACGGTCTCTCATAGTGGCGACTCCACTAGGGATATTGAGGACTAAGCTTCAATTAGGTTATAGTGGCCAACCATGTCATTGTTTGTTTATTGTTTTTTTGTATATAATATGTCATTATATTGCATGTCATCCATCATTTGCTTGAATAAAATTTATTTTATTTGTGTGCAAGCCTGGAAGCCCGGTAGTATTAGCCATGGATTGTGGTCTTCTTGAGACTTACATACCCAGTGGTGAACCTACCACCCACCGCGACAAGGATCACCATGGTTATGCCATGGTGGTTCATAGGGACAAACTGTACCGTTCGGACTAACGCAACGCTCCTGGTGTCACAAGTTGGGAGGTACGACGTCCTAACTTGTGGGAGACCTTTAACCTACCTTCTACCCATGTTGTAATGACCCATAGAACTTACCTTTAGGTCGGCCCATGTAAATTGCATTTCATTACACATGTGTGTGGCTGTTGTTTGATCCATGATGACTCAAGTCCAACGCTTGAGCCCATCATAATTGTTTGAACCTTGTTTGTTGTGAATGAATTCAAGCCCAAAAGCCTATGATTGAACTCTACTTGGTATGGAAACTCAAAATTGTTTCTTGAATCATTCTAAGCCTACCACTTGAGCCCATCAAAGGTGTATATGCATGATCAACGTCAAAGGCCAAAAGCTCACAAGATGCATGCCTTCCAAGTGTAAGGTTCAAGCCTTCCAAAAGATCATAATCAAGGTTCAAGCCATTTCAAGCAAATACCAAAAGATCATAATCAAGGTTCAAGCCCACCAAGTCTTAAGCATCTTCAATGGACCAAGAAGAAGCAAGCAGCCTAACTTTGTCTTACTCCACATTTGGTTTGCAACATCATGGTTAAGTTTAAAGTTTGTTTGTTTATTCCATGTTTCTATGTTTATTTGAATTCTAAAAATCCATATAGCATTTAATGTACTTTGTTCACGTATATATTTAAAAAAAAAATTCAAAAAAAAAAAAAATCAAGATTCCCAAATCTTTCCCAAAAAATAAAAAAAAGAAAGAAAAAATTTCAAATGAAAAAGTGTTTGGACTAGGGGCATTGGGCCTTTGAGTCATTTAAAACTAGGGCCATTAATATTCCTTGTGAAATTTTCAAAAAGGCCCAATTTATTTTCTTTAAAGGATTTCGAGATTTTTTTAATAAAAAAAATCTCATTTTTAAAATGGTACATGAGGATTCCTTGGACAAAACTTTTTCTAAATCTTGATGTTTAAATGCTCGAGCAATCAACTTGTACCAAGGAGTGATTAATTTTGTAAAGTTGAATTTATTCAACTATGTGTTGGGTTTATTCTGTGCCAAATTTGCTTGTAATTCACCATTTAGAAACCCAGTATTTAGGTGGGAATAATGTAAGGGTTGTGTGTGAGAGAGTGTGAAGATTTGATCAAGAGTGTGCAACAAGAAGGTGACTCGCGACTGACTCACGAGTGGTGACTTGCCAAAATGAAGCACACGTGTGAAGCATGCAGGAAGATGAAGAGTCAGACCAGTTGAATCACCACAGGACAAAAAGTACAGTCTGGCCTAGGCTGGTAACTGGCGATTGGAACTCGCGACTCATCCTAGTTGCGAAGTGACTCGCCAGTGCACCCTCTTTTGCTGAAAAAATGACTTTTCACATTCCATCTCATACCCTACTATAAATACCCTTATACCCACAAAATGTAGAGTAGAGAAAGAGCTTCTAGAGAGAATTTTGAGAGAGAAACCCTAGAGAAAAACAAGATTGATTTATCCACAATCTTAAACATTTGATTCTCCAAATTCCTTTACTCTCACCCTTTCCATTGTTATACCCATGAGAGGATTATAAACCAAAGCCTTACCTTACCAAATTCCAAGTAGTGAGAAGGTTCTTGGTGTTTGGGAAGTAGATCAAGAGAGAACCAATTCATATTGGTTGATGCAATGGGCTAATCGCGGGATCTGGAAAGCTAGAGAAGACACGGTTTGGCATAACCTTGTTGGAGCAAGAAGCTTGGAGGGCTTAGGTGCAATGGGTAGATTAGGCTTGGAGGGTCTATTGTTATTTATGTATCCCAACTAATTTTCTAGTGAATCATTTACCACTTAGAGGGTGGTGGAGAGGTTTTTCGTTGAGTTTTTCGGTTTCCTCTTCGATAACACGTGTCGGTGTTATCTTGTGTTTGCATCTCTCTTTCCTTTACTCTTAGCTTTTAATTTATGCTGGTTGTGATTAATTAATGGCTTAGAGTAATTTGATATTCTGGGTATTGCTTTTATTTCATTTTGAACATACATTGTTTGAATATAAGCTTGTATTAGATATTTTGTTTTTGGGGGTCTAAACATTCACAAGTGTTTTATACACTAAGTGAGTTTTCAAATTTCATTTGATCCATGTAAAGACTTTTGCTACTTGACTTAGAATATAAGAAGAAATGGTCTTAAAAGGCAATCAAAGAAAATATATCCATAAGAAAATTCAAAAAGCTCATGCATTCAATCCAAATTGTTAGGACATATGTGAATTATGTTAGGAATATATGTCAATATAGAATTGTCTAATCCTTTGACAAAACACACTTTACTTGTATTTGGATAGATCTAGGATGTGTTTAATGCTTCAAAGAACAAGGTTTCAAATTCAAGTGTTAAAGCCATGCAAGTGTGTCCAAAAATCAAGTGGAGAAGTGCTGGATTTTAAAGCTCGACAGCTAGTATCTATCAAGGTTTAAAAAGCTGTTTCTGCTCGACAGCTTCTTGATAGATAGGGTATCTGTTGAGGTTTATGAAAATCAGTTTTTCAGAGCTGATTTCACTCCAATTAGTGAATAGATGTTTGGGCTTTCTTTTCTCACAACCCTAAACATATATAAGGATTGTTTTAAGGGCCGTCACAGCTGATGAAACTCAATGCAAAAGTTTTTTCACAAGCATATTGTGAACCGGAGACATATGCCCTAGTTCATCTTTCTCTTCAAGAAACTACTGTGTTTGTACACTGTAGGGTTTTGTAACCAAGGAGGTTCGTGATCTTCATCGTGTTAATGAACTAAAGAACTTTGCAGCCAACATCTTTCCCAAGTTGGAGAGTAAGCCACGTATTGGGATCCGCTCATCGAATTAAAAGGAGAGATTGTCACTACAGAACAAGTCCAATTGGGTACTGGGGTAAGGGTTTAACTGTAGGTTGGTATAAGGTAATGAGATTCCTTTACTTGTAACCGCTTGTTGTGATAATAGTGAATTCTCAGGAGTGGTGACCTTAAAATCACCCGGTGGAGTTTTTGTTGCGTAGGTTTTCCTCATTCGTAAACAAATCATTGTGTCAATTTATTTTCCGCTGCATTTTAATTTAGTTGGTGATTTGTTTGTGCTACCATGTTTATTGCATACTAATTGAATTAATTAATTAACTTGGCTAATTAGTTGGTGATTTGTTTGTGCTACCACGCTTATATCTTTCATTTCACAACCTAAACCCGGCCTACATTACAACTCATGAGTAAAGACCTCCTTAGAGTCTTGCTAGTTGTAGACACATCTTAAACTCTAATATTATTTTCTATTGAATTAAAAAGGAAAAATGCTTAAAATTGTCAAACCCCACTGGATGATATGTCTAAGGAGAAAATTTCTCAAATTCTCAAATCCTCAAATGACTCAAAAGAACTTTCTTGGAGCACTCTCCTTGTTAGCACCCAACAATGTGATTCCTAAATATTATCACATTTCATTTCTTGATTGCCTTTGGAGACTTAATCAGACAATGTTCAAAAGAAATAAGCATATTTGATCACATGAGTTTAATGATCTTGATCCTTCCTAATCAAAGAGATTTGTTTGAATCTTAAACACTTAGATTTTTCAAAATGGTTGTTTAAAGGATCACCATTATTTCATTTGAAAAGAATGAAAGTTTTTCAAAAAAAAAAAAAAAAAAGAAAAGAAAAGAAAGAGAAATCTCGTTTTCCAAAAAAGAAGAGAAAAAAAATCTTTCTCTTCGAAATTCCAGTGTTTTTGAACTACGTTTTGACCTGATCTTCTATGAGAGAGGTATGTAGGCGGCAGCCTCTCAAAGGCTCGGTCCCAATCACCCAAACAACCTTGGGAAACAAAGTCAAAACAATGTGACAAAATTGTTTGGGTGCATGTTAGTCTAAGCCCATTTGTTTTGCATCAAGCATGCTTAAACTTGGGGTGTTGGCCTATTTATATTGTATGCGGATATGTCCTTCTCGCATGAAAGCATGTTTGTATTTGAGGCATCAATCCATTTTTTTGCAAGCTTGTCCACATTAGGGGCATTGGCCACTGTGGGAGGAACAAATCTACCCCAAGAAGGAATTGTCCTCTTCGGAAATGGCTTTGAGCCTTAATCCTCAAGGTTTTGCTCAATCCCACATCGGGGAGAGACGCCTCCCACTCATGCCTTATAAGCCTTTGGCCTAAGGATGAGTGTACCACTACAACACATGTTGTTTCCTTATTATAGGTTTACCAGAACATTGGGTTGAAAGACAAAGAACGGTGCAAGAGAGAATTGAAAGAGTACAAAGAGAAATTCAGTCAGACCATGGAACTTGGAAGTTGAGACAGCTGACTATTATTAGGGATCAAGAATTGTGGAAAGGCAGCTAAAGCAAAAGAATTTTAACTCAACCTTTTAAGTTGTACTATATTTACATACATATGTGGTAGACTGTTAGGCAATTGCAATTCTTGCATTGAATGCATATTGATGTTTTGACAGGTGTTCTAATTCTTAGTATTTTAGCTTTAATACTAAGTGGCTGATTACTATTAAGCTACTCACTCACTCTAGTAGTTTTTGACGGGAAAGGTTTATAGAAAATGAAACGTATTCGTAGTCTAGACTCTAGAAAACAGACTTGTTTTCCTTAAAGTGAGTACATTTTCTGTTATTTGGTTTGCAAGAAAAACTCGAGCAAGTAAATGCCCTTTACTTGTTTCTCAAGTTACTTTGTTATTATGGGTCTGGCTTTGCCATGAGTACAGATGAAAACTTAATGAAACATAGAAAGCAGTGTACACATAAGACAAGGTTGCCAATTCTATTTTGGTTCATCAATTTATTATCAATCCCTTTTATTTGCTATGTCCTTCCCTTTTCTTTTTAGTAATTCCTAAATTGGTTATCCACTTTCTCATGGATGATATGGTGGGGGTTAGATTAGGGGTGTCTTGTCCCGTGCTTCAAGGCGAGGAAAATTTGTGTTGGGTTAGAGTGGGTCAGGTTAGTGCAAGTTCGAGGTATTATTCCATCTTTAATGAGATGACTGTGACATTAAAAAGTTAGAGATGAGAGAAAAAAAAAATAGTGGGATAATCATGAGTGGCCTATGAGAGAATGGAAACAAGTTTTAGGGAGAATTATAATAGAATATGTACACAAATGATATTAATAGGATATGAATAAAAAGATATTATATATAAAAATAATTTAAATATATTAAATAAAAGTGTATATATATATATATACACACATATATATTTAGCATTTACACATTTAGAGCTGCGTAACCAAGATAGGATGGGGCGAGCAAAACTTGCATGTGGAAGGGTGGATTAGCGCATTCACATCAGTGTCACTAATTTAATATTTCAGCAAAAAATTATCTAAACTCAACCAAAACAAGCGTACGTGCATCAGCCTCACTAAATTAATTAAAGTTTTTGAAGAGGATAGTCTCATCTCTACATGTAGTGAGCCTCTATCCTCGCTTTATTAAATTTCAATGTTGATAAAGTATTGATGCTGATGTATGTGTATGAAAATAATAGATACCTAAACTAGCAAAAGTATAGTTTTTTGGATTAGTTTAACTAAATATTTGAGGAAACTGATGTGAATGCTTTTAGGCAGGGCAAGAAATTTTCGTCATCCCCACTTGTGTGTCGCTCTTTCAATTTTGTTTTCCAGATTGGCATCTCAATGTGGCATATCTAGCCAGATGGAGGGAAGTAACTCATTAATGTGTATGGGGCTTTTGAAACTTAAAAATTTTTGAAGCCAAAAAACAAATAAATTTGAGAAACGAAAGAAAAAGAAAAAGAAGAGTGCTGCGACTTAAATAATGCTCCAAAGTGCAGGAATCACGAAGTAATAACTCGATAAGTCTGAGGTTAAATCCATAGGGAGAAGAGAATTGATTAGCAAACCACTAGAGAAAAAAACCAAAACAATAAAATTATGTTGAAGAGAAATTTTGATAGTTTGGTGAAGGTAATTTTGAATGAGATGAAATAACAATATATTAAGGCGCTAAGGTTTTGGGATCCATACATAACACATCTATTGATAGTCTTAACAATATTTAGTTTATAACTCAACTAAAATTCATATAAATGGTGATCTTAGTCGGATGATTTAACAATAAGAACTCAAGAATTAATTGTCTAAGGTAGTTTCATGAAATTGATTGATTTTAGGCAAAACAAAACTAGTGAATTAGTTCGCATGGTGATAATAGCTTAATTTTGCATATTTATATCATTATTATAAAACATTATCATACTGATTTTGCGTTTATTCATGCATTTTATATTTGATTTTGGAATAATGCTGAATAATCAATTTTGTACTTAATTGAATTTTAATGTGTGAATTTGTCTTGTAGGAGAATGGAATTAAAAAATGGATTTGTACAAGGAAGAATGCCAATGGACTTTACTTTTACAAGGGCCATAATGAAAGTCAAATTAGGTCAACCTAATAAAATTTAAGTCCAATTGGAGTAAGGAATCAAAGGAAATTTGCACCAAATCTAAGTCCAATTCGGATTAGGATTCTAGCCTGCACACTAGTTAGTATTTTGGGCATAACTTTTGGCTCGGATATCCAATCGAGATGATTCAAGTTGGGCTTGAAATTTAACTTAAAGGGATAAAACTTTGTAGTTTACCAAAAGTCCAAATTAGGAAGTTAAAGGGACAAAAAATGTCGGTTAATTGAAGCCTAAAAACCTAAGATTTTCTCCAAATGGGAATTCAACTTGTAATAGGATTCCTTCACCTATTTAAAAGCTCTTTAGGGAAAAATTCAGATGGGAGCTGCCGTAGAAAGTAATTTAGATTTTCTTAAAATGTGTTATAACTTGCTAGAAGCCTTGCTAAGGCAAGGGGTGAAACCCAACTGTTTATTGGTATGTTCTTAACAATTATTTTATGGTTTTAATGATTATGTTATTTTGTTTTTGATTGATTTACTCATCTAGAACACTTACCAAGTTAAACACTTACCAAGTTATTTAACTTGCTTGGAGTCTACGATAAATCAAAAAATTATACAGAACTAAACACTTTTCTAGATGAGTAAATCAATCAAAAAACATAATAACATAAGCATCAAAATCATAAAATAATTGTTAAGAATATACCAATAAAAGGTTGGGTTTCACCCCTTGCCTTAGCAAGGCTTCTAGCAAGCCATAACACAAAAAAAACTCTAAAAATTGTAAAGAAACTTTAAGAAAACCTAAATTACGTTCTATGGCAGCTCTCCTCCGAATTTTTCCCTAAAGAGCCTTTAAACAGGTCAAGGAATCCTATTACAAGTTGAATTCCCGTTTGGAGAAAATCACAGGTTTTTAGGCTTCACTTAACCAAAGTTTCTGGCCTGTTTAATGTTAGAATTTGGACTTTTGGTAAACCACAAAGTTGTAGCCCTTTAAGTTAAATTTCCATCCCAACTTGAATTATCTCAATTAGACATTTGAGTCGAAAGTTATGTCCAAGATAATAACTGGTACACAAGCTGGAATCCTAGTCTGAATTGGACTTGGATTTGGTGCAAATGTTCTTTGATTCCTTGCTCCAATTGGACTCAAATTTCATTGGGTTGGCCTACTTTGACTTTCATTATGACCCTTGTAAAAGTAAAGTCTATTGGTCTTCTTCTTTGTACAAATCCACTTATTTAATTTCATTCTCCTACAGAAGACAAATTCACGCATTAAAATTCAATTAAGCAAAAAATTAATTATTCAACATTATTCCAAAACCAAATATAAAATGCATGAATTAACTCAAAATAAGTATGATAATGCTTCTAATAATAATATAAATATGAAAAATTAAGCTATTATCAAAGAGAAATACATACTATAATGTCTATGGGAAGTGGTTGATTTGTTACACCTCCGTCTTGGTGAGTCGGCGCAAAGGTGGAGCTAGAGGGGGACAATGCCCCCCCCCCCCCTCTAACTTTTTAAAATTTCTATTAACAATACTTGTATATTCCTAAGGGCATGTTTAGTAGACCATAATAGGCATTGTAACGTAATAGTTATTCCTATAATTTTTAGCTATTCTTTAGTTTGGTTATGTTTTTATTAATAGTTATGGTTTAGCTATTCATAGTTATTCTTATGAATAACTAATCTTCAAAATGAAAAATAACTATTCCTCTTTAATAACATTAGCATTGGGAGTGAGGAGGGTGTAAAAACCCTCTAGTTGCTATTTTACCAACCAACACTCCAAAAATCAAGTTTATTTGAGTATAAATTGCTATTTTTTTAAGCAACTGTGAACAATTGGTTTTCAAATATACAACCTATTGTAGCAAGTTGTAAAAACCAAAATACTATATTTTATTATCTTCTCTCTCCTCACACACTCTATCCTCCTCTCAAACCATCTGCCCTCCCTCTCACTTATCTTCGCCTTCCTCCCATCTCCGATTGTGGGTTTTTTTTGGGTTTGGATTATGGGTTTTGTGGGTTTCACGGTGGATTTTGTGTTTGGATTTGGGTTTTTGTTTGTATTTTCGGTGATGATGGTGGTGGTGTGTGTGCAGCGGTGGTGGTGGTTACTTTGTTTTTTGTGGTTAGTGGTTGTGGGTTGTGGTTTTGATTTTATTTTTTATTTGGGTTTGTGGGTATGGATTTGGCAGTGGTGGCTGCTGTGGTTTAGTTTTTTTTTTTTTGGCCATGGGATTGATTTTTGGATGGATATTGATTGTGGTGGCGTTGGTGGTTGATTTTAATTGTGGTGGAGGTGGCTAGTTTTGGTTGTGGGTGTGGTGGTTGGCTATATTTGAGGTTGTGGGTGAAGAGAAAAAGAGACTAGAAGGAAAGAAAGAGAAGAGTATTTTATATTATTTTATTGTGTAGTTTATATTATTTTATTGGATTGTATGTAAAAATAAGAATTGAGATGTTAGGCGTATTGTTGAATGGGTTGGTAAAATAGATAAAGTAATGTTTAAGGATGTAAAATAGGTATTTTTTTTACATCTTTGGATGTGAATGCTCTAAAAGGGTTGTAATAGCTATTTCTTAGTAGGTGCAATAATTTTTAAAATTAATATATTTCCAAATAAATAAACTTTCCATATACATGTAACAATTATAAAAATAAAAAACCATAAAAAATAACTTACCTCTCTCTCAATTTTTTTAAAATATTTAAAAAATATAATTATATGAATAAAATATTTCCTAAACATATATCTTAAGTTTTATTCTAATGTTACAATTCACAACCAAACTTAAGAATAAGTTTAGAAAGTAAAAGATATTCTTGGTTCAATTAATTCTCTTTGAACAAAATTATATAGAGCAACATTTAACAAATTCCCAAATCAATAATATCCCAAAAAGGAAAAAACAAAATATCCAAAAAGGAAAATATAATAATAAAAAAGACAAACAAATTCTTTGTTATTTAAGAATCCTCTTCCAAGTTCCAATTAGAAGTACTCCTCCAGTCCTCCTAATGAAAAAAATAATAAGACAAAAAAAAAAAAAATGCTGTATTGCTTTAACATAAATCTGTTGTTTAAAAGAAAGAAAGAAAGAAAAGAAAAAAAAAAAAAAAAACTGCCAGCTGCTTTTAGCCTCCATTCGGTGACTTGCATCAACTCTGTTCACAAATCAATCGACACTGGTCTCTCGCTCTAGATCTCTCTCTCTTTGCCCCTATCATATTTGAAAGCTCGAAAACGTGTTAAATAACACAAGAGCTGTTTAGACCCCCAATTCAAAGTTACGGCTTGGTTAATTTTACACTAACTTAATACTAAGTGCGGAATAGTGTAAACACAAGCATACAAGCGAGAGAGCTACTCTAATCCATATTTAAAGCAACACAACAGTAAAATGAAATGAACAAGAGTAGAGAAGAGAGATGCAAACACAGATAACACGCCGATGTGTTATTGAAGAGGAAACCGAAGAACTCGGTGAAAATCCTCTCCGCCGCTCTCCAAGCGTTAATCGATCCACTAGACAATCAGCTGGGATACATGGGTTAGCAAGAGACACTCCAAGCCTAATCTACCTGATGTACCTAAGCCCTCCAAGCTCCTACTCCAACAAGACTTCTCAGAACCGTGTCTTGTCTAACTCTCTGGATCCCGCAACAAGCTCCATGTTGCATCTGCCATTCTTGGCTTCTTCCAATGCTTCCCAGCAGCACCAAATTATCACTTGACACTTTGAAAGGGTGTGGTAAGTGTTTGGATTATCAACCTCTCAATGATATGAAAATGGAAAGGTAGGAGATGAGGAAATTCCACAAACAAATGTGTAGAGAATTGTTGGTATAACAATTTCTAACTCTCAAGTGTTTTTGCTAGGGTTTTCTCTCAGAGGCTCTCCTTATCATTTGTGGGTAATGTGGGTATATATAGTGTAGGTGCAGAAAGTATGTATCAGATAGTACAGTCTGGCAGAACAGAATGTCTCGCGGGTGTCTCGCGGGAAGGCCTTACCTGCGAGATACTCGCGAGACATAGCTATCTCCATCTGTACTGACTCTTCGCATTCCAATCATGTGCAGGGCACATGCATCCTCTAGCGGGAAGTTTAGTCGCGAGATACCCGCGAAAACCTTCTTTGCTTCAATTGCTTGAGTTTTCACACTCTCTCTCACTATCACACAACCCTTACAATAAATTCCCACAACAAATACAGGGTACATAAGATTGAATAAAATTACAATCAAATTTGGCACGGAATAAAAGCCAACAAAATACATATTTGAAAATCACAACTTTACAATATTAATTTATTTTATATTTAGTTTTTTATGTGAATTTATATTGCTTGATTGATTGTATACAATTTATTATTTATATATTTTTTAAATGGATATATAACTAGTGTATAAAATTTAATATTCAAATATCAAAATATGAGTAATTTTAAGGGAAAATTATTCACAATTGATGCATAATTTAAGATAAAAAGAGCTCAAAGGTCAAGGATTACCATCTAAAAAGGCTCAAAGATGAGAATTGAAGAAATAACATACTGCTTCCTTAGAACATTATTCTTGATTAAGATGATCGAATATCCAATTAATCAAGAATTATGTCATGATTTTTTTTAAAATTAGAAAAATATAAAATTATAAATAAAAAACCCTTAATAATTTTGTTATATTTAGTTTGGCCTCTAGAAAAAATTACTAGCTCCGCCACTGATTATAATGTATTAAGAAATAATGTTATTTTGTTTTTGTTTTTGTTTCTATATTAGTTGATAGTTTGTTAAATACTAAATGAATGTTTATAGAGAGTTTTTTGGCTAAATATTGCTTAAATTCGAGTTTATTTGTGATATATGTACTACAACATGAGGAGAGAGGTGAATATTGGCAATTATGTTACCGAAATTGTGAGAAAAAGTAGGAGAGAAGAAAGAAACAATGTGATCAGATGGAGGAGAGAAAAAAAGCAATTTTGACAATACCATTGCCGAAATTGGTATTGCCCAATTTTTGTGCATGTATTCAATTGCCCAACTAGCTGAAAAGAAAGAGAGAAAATTTTGAATTGTGGCAAATTGCCAAAATAGGAGGGAGAAAAATTTGAATCTTAGCAATCCAATTGCCAAAAATAGGAGAGACAAAATATTTGTGGTGGCCCATATAAAATTGTTGTCGCAGGAGAAGATCTCAAAAAGAAAATCACCGGCTTTTTCGTACAATCAAATATAAAGCTCCAAGAAATTTTTGTAAAAAAACATCTTTTCATTGGATTTGTTGATAGGTTTCTCAACAACAACAAAATAAAATAAAATAAAATACTGTTGATAGTAGTGTGTATTTGATATTCAATGTAGTTTATAATCAATAATGAGCTAGCTTAATGTGACAAAAAAAAAAAAAAAAAAAAAAAATCACCCATGAGTCATGTGATGCATGTTGCTTCATTGATTACATAACCTCCTAAGAATTAAAAAGTCCAGGGCAAAGCACTTTTTACGATGAAAAAAGATAGATGGTTGAGCAACAACAATTTCAAAGTTGGTACCCACATAAATTTAGATACATGGTATATAATTGGATTTTAATTTCAAATTCTAATTGAATTTTTTTCTGAAATTTGCCTATTAATATATGAGATTAAATTCTATAAGGACGTGGTGTAAAACTCATGTTTTACCCCTTCAATCTCAACATGCCACATCATCTTATCACATTTTTAAGAATAAACATAATCACACTCAATCAATTCTAATACCCATATATAAATCCAAACAAATTGGGAATTTATTGAGATGTTATTAGGTGTGGTAGAATGTATTGAATTTTAAGTAAAATGCTGATGTGGCAATCACTTATTGGATGGTGTAAAACATAAGTTTTACACTCCATCCTTATAGAATTTAATCTCTTAATATATATAGACTTGTAAGTTTGTGGAAATTAAGTTTAAATATGACAAAACTTAGGATTTTTTGAGAGAATAATGAACTAAGCTTATATATAAAGTAGGGGATTGATTACCTAAATTTAGACTTAGAGAAGATATTACAAATAAAAAAATAATTTAGGATTTGAAAGAACAATATGCCCTTACCCGATTATTGTAATTATAACCAAATTAAACAACTAGAAGCACAAGACAAAAGCAACCACAAGCGCTCATCAATATGACCGCTAGCTGCATAAGTAAAAAAGAGAAAAACAAAAGACATGACAAGCAGCTTTTGTCTAGATTTTTTGTTTAGATGCTGATTTTTGTTAGGATGAGTTTTTGTTTAGATGTTGATTTGTCTACTTTTGATGGTCCGCTTGTGGACATGGTTGATGTTTTTAAGGATGACCTCAATGGGATGTATTTTAACAGGATTTGTCCTGAAATTGATGTTCCTTTCTAGTTTTTAATGAAGCTTCTTTTCACCCCCAAAAAAAAAAAAGAAAAAAAAAGAGAGAGAAAAACATAGGTGACATTTGGAAGGAAAGTTATTACCAAAACAAAAACAAAAGACAAAACCAATCTTTGGTTAATATGACCTCTGATGATAATTTTATGGTACTTCTATGTTTTTTTTTTTTTTTTTTTGGGTATAATATTTCAATGCTCCTAACCATTCAAATTTAATTTTTATAATCTAAACCATTTTTACATATATATTTATGACGATACACTGGTTATCCCAAACAATAGTTAGCATTATGTGGGTATCATCTCTCCATATATTAGAGGTGCCCTTGAAAGACCTTGATCTCTTCATGTCTAATTTTTTGAGAAGATCTTCTTGTCTAATTAAAAGAAAAGAGAAAATAAGTGAAATTTGTAAGAAAATAATAATAATAATAGTAATAATAATAATAATAATAATAATAATAATAATAATAATAATAATAATAATAATAAACAATTAATCAATTTGGTTTGTAAAAATAAAAATTTCTAAAATCTTCTTTTTCTTCTAATAGTTTCTTCTATTTTCTTTCCACTTTTTTGAAATAACCAAATAATAGAAAATCATAACTTTATCTATACTATATATATAAGAGGATTCCCCTCTTTCAACTAGATTTTTATGTGGTTCATAAATACCCTCATTAATGAAGGGTATCTTCATTTAGAAATAGGGTCATAAATGTCAAATAACAAATTTCATTTTGAATTAAAAAAGAGAACTCTTAAAATTTATAATTTTTTTTCCTTCACGTTCAAAAAAGAAATTATATATAGTTACTGCTTATTTCTAAAGTTTATCCTTTTTATTTATTTGAAAAATAAAAATATACATTTGTAAATTATAATAGATGCAAATTATTAATCTTTACAGAAAAAAAAAAAATAGAATAGCTTCTGAGCACGCACAACGTGCGTGCTTAGAGGCTAGTGTGTGTATATACATTTCTATATTATAATATATGCAAATTATTAATCTTTACTTAAAAAAATACTAAAGCTTCTGAGCACGCATAACGTGCGTGCTTAGAGGCGTGTTTAGAGGCTAGTGTGTATGTGTGTGTATATATATAATGCTTATTTTTGTGGCAGAAAGTGAACAAAATAATTAGTTTTTTGCGGCTCTAAGAATGTCTATGTCATTTTCTTGATGTTTTATTTTCTTTTATTTTTTGTCCTTGTCCAAGTTGTGAATGGTTGTTGACAACAAAGAAAAGGCTATAAAAAACGTGTTGAAGAAACGTCCATTCTTATCTCTTCTTCACTTTCTTCTATCTCTAGCTCTCTCTCTACAAAGAAAAAAAAAATAATGGAAATTTCTCTGGACAAAGTTGCCACCTCCGTTCTTTTTGTTATAATGACAACGTTGTCATGCATGATTCTGAATTGGGTATGGTTAAGACCAAAATATTTAGAGAGGTGCTTGAGAAAGCAAGGTCTTGTGGGCAATTCCTATAGACTTTTCTTCGGGGACTCGAAGGATAGCTCTATGATGATAAAGCAAGCTTGTTCTGAACCCATAGAACTCTCTGATGATATTGTGCCACGTGTTCTCCCCTTTGATCATCACACAGTGAAGCATTATGGTATGTATGTCCACAATAAACTTAATTACCTAAAGATTTTGTTGCAGCAAACACAAATTATATCTCACTCAATTCATAGCAATAAAGCAGGGGCGGCTCTAACCTTTGTTCAGGGGGTTCCCTGACTTCCAAAAAAAAATATATATATATATATTTATAATATTTTTTTTTGTTAGTTTAATATTTTAATTTATTCTTAAAAATATTTTTGCACACCCTAACTTAAATCTTATACACTCTTACTACAAATATTTCCAACTCTAAGAGTACGAGTAAGTGTTTGTGAACGGTAAATGTCACTCTTTATTATAAATTTATATTATATGTGTGTGAGTGTGTCTAATATTAATTGTGTGCATTACTTTTTGTTATAATATCATTTGTGTGAATAATGATGTTTGTGAATATTTGTGTATACAGTATAAATATAATATAACTTTATATAATTTAATAATTAGGAAATAGAGAGGGTTTATTACATGTGTGTGTATTGTTATCATGTTATAATAACTTTTTGTTATAAAGTTAGAAAAATTCAAGAAGAAAAATTGTAAAGTTAGTGATTATTCAAGTATTTAATTGGTTAAGTAGACACGTAGTGTATTATTTTATGTATGAATGAATGTGGTTGTGTGCATCAATAATTAATATAGAGCCAATAAGTTAAGTTTATTCATTTAGTTTAAAATATTTTTATAAAAACAATGACAAATTAATAGATAATAACAATTTCATAAAAATAAAAATGTTAGACAAACTTAACAAAATAAAATGGTCATAGCTACCCACATTGGCAATAAATACTCATAATGAACTATCATGTAACAATTCAAAATTTGAAAACTTGTAGAAAGAAATTGTAAAACTTCATTTTTTTTTTTGTCGATAACTTAATATATTCAAGTTCTCTTTTCTTAATGACCCCTCTAAACAAAATTCCTAGAGCTGCCATTGCAATAAAGAATATATATATGGTTGTTTAAGTCCCGTAACTTCTGTTTAAAAGCTTCCAACTATGAATTAGCTTATGCCCAAAATCTTAAATCCGAACCAGACAAACTAGATCGATTGATTAAACTATAAACTAGAATCTAAGTTGGTAGTGGTGGAGCCAAATTTTTTTTGAGGTAAAGCTAGTGTTACTAGTTCTAATTTAAACACACAGCTGAAATTATTTTTTGCCAATTAGTAATAGTTAATAACAAACCCTCACTTAAGATTTGTTGTGAAAATGTTGTGGACATAATATTTTTTTAAAATATTGGATTTTCTTCTAACCTTCGTGAACATATGCAGGGAAGAATTGTTTTACATGGCTTGGCCCAAGACCCCGTGTATACATTATGAGCCCTGAACAAATCAAAGATGTTTTCACCAAGATAGGTGACTTTCAAAAGCCCAAACCAAATCCACTTGTTAAATTGCTTGCAATGGGAGTAGTAAACTACGAGGGTGAGAAATGGGCTAAACACAGAAAGATTATCAACCCTGCTTTCCATTTAGAGAAGTTGAAGGTTATATATTACATTTCTTATCTTTTTAAATCCATGTGGAATCGATAGTTGTGTCCAAATTAGATTATTCTTATCACTTTAGTAAAAAATGTTGTACCTTAGTCCAGAGCAGCATGATTTATCTTTAAAGTGATATTGTACAAATCACCAAGTTTAACACAAAAACACTTCTGTACTGAACTCCATAGCAAAGTTTCAAATGTCCGTCTAGCACATGTTAGTGATCAAAAAACTTATAGGCACAGTACAATAATCACGATAGGGAATTGTTTGCGTTTTGGTTATGAGTAATGCTACAGACATAAACTATTTTACAAACTTTTTTACAAATTAATGATGTGGTGAGTGATTATTAGTAAGTGAAAAGATGATGTTAGTGATGAACCCAGATGAGAATCGGTAAGAACTTGCCACATCAATAATTTGTAAAAATGTTGTAAAATAGTTTGTGACTATAACAGTACTCATAACTTAAAAGTGAGAATATTTTTTGAGATGGGTAGTTAATGGGAAAAGTTGGGTTCAGACTACATACACTAGGCGCGGCAAAGAATATAATTATTGCTAGATACTACCTTTGATTAATTAATTCAAAGTCATTATAGAAAACTAGCCCCATCACACGCGCTTAGTGCGTGCGATGAGACTTTTTTTGGGCTTAGTGTTATAATTTTCCATTCAATTCAATTTGAGACATTTCTCTCTTCTATCCAATTAAACCACATGCATAGTGATTTTATTTTGGACATAGAAAATACATTCATTAAAATGAAAAAAAAAAAAAGGCAACGCAAACAGATTTGAAGGGAAAACAATTCAAACACCAACATAAATAAATAAATAACTCATTAAAAAGAAAAAAAAGGAGTACATTAAAAATCACATTTTTTTTAATAATTCAAAAATAAAGAAAAAGATATTTGAAAAAATTAAAACAAAAACCAAAATTAAAAAAAAAAAAACGTGAGATTAGAATTTAGAAGAAAGGAAACCGTAAAAAAAGAGAGAGAGAGAGGGAAACGTTTAAGTCTTGATAAAGGGGGAAAAAGGAGAAAAAAAAAGTGAAAACGTTGGGCTTAGTTGTCCTATTTTAAAACCAAAAAAAAAAAAAACTTGTGTCTTTATTTTTTATATATAATTTTTATTTTGAGACTCTAATTTATAAGTGGATAAAGCAATTTGAAAATCAATAGGAGAGTGACCTGATTTTTTAGGCAATATTTTAGTGAGAGTTAGAGTTGTATTTTTACCAAATTGTCCTTTAGTTTTGTCTCTACTTAAACATAGTGGTATAAGGGCATTTTTGAACAAAAAAAATGAGGATTCCAAACATGAGAATCTCTTTAAATAGTAGTATAGATACTACCTTTGTTCTATTGGTTAAAAAATGGTTGACCCAAAATATTGTGTGCAAATAAGATTCTAAGTACATTCAAACATGTTTCTCAAAAAAAAAAGTACATTCAAACATCAGTAATGCTAGCAAATAATATTATGTGTCCATTTTCTTCTTAAAAAAAAAAAAAAAGATTAAATGTCCATTCAAACTTTGATAGAATACAATTATTGCTAGATACTACCTTTTGATTAATTAATTCAAAGTCATTATAGAAAATACTACCTTTGTTCTATTGGTTAAAAAATAGTTGACCGAAAATATTGTGTGCAAATAAGATTCTAAGTACATTCAAACATCAGTAATGCTAGTATAGCAAAATATATTATATGTCCATTTTCTTCTTAAAAAAAAAGAAAGATTAAATGTCCATTCAAACTTTGATAGAATATAATTATTGCTAGATACTACCTTTTGATTAATTAATTCAAAGTCATTATAGAAAATACTACCTTTGTTTGATTGGTTGAAATATGGTTGACCGAAAATATTGTGTGCAAATAAGATTCTAAGTACATTCAAACATCAGTAATCCGAGTATAGCAAATAATATTATATGTCCATTTTCTTCTTTAAAAAAAAAAAAGATTAAATGTCTATTCAAACTTTGACAGAATATAATTATTGTTAGGTGTGGGTTCCAGTTAGCTCAACTGGTAAAGTCTTTGATGGTTGAATAAGAGATCTGGGGTTCAATTCTCGCCTACACCAAAAACCGATTGGTGTCTTGGTCTGATGATAAAGAGCATCATCAGAAGCGGACGCCATAGGTTGAAACTCTCTCAAATTTTTTTTTTTATTGCTAGGTACTACCTTTGATTTATTAATTCAAAGTCATAATAGAAAATACTACCTTTGTTCTATTGGTTAAAATATGGTTGACCGAAAATATTGTGTGCGAATAAGATTCTAAGTACATTCAAACATCAATAATCCTAGTATAGCAAATAATATTATTTGTCCATTTTCTTCTGAAAAAAGAAAAAGAAAGATTAAATGTCCATTCAAACTTTCAAATATGAATAATATCAATTAAATTTAAACTCTCAAAGTATATTCTCGTTTGCTCAAATGGGAAAAATTTGACCCCTATCTACACCCACTTTTGTTTTTTTTTAGTATCTTGATTTAATAGTAAAGAGTAATTATCATAGGGTGGATGCTACAAATTTTAAATTCTATCTCTATAAAAAAATTTAACTTAAAAACATCTATTGCAATCAAATTTTTTTAAAAAAATTAAGAAATAGTTATAAAGAATTTAACTACTTTGAATTCTTTATATAAATGAAAGGATAATTCTTTGTTGGCAATTTGGCTATATAACAAACCGAATGTATATTAAAAGGGTGGTTGGGATTCTATCAAAAACAATATAGAGTAATAATATGGACATAACATTTTTTTACTGTTATTGAAACGGTAAATTGTTAGTGATTTTTCTCTTAAAAAATGGTTATTGATTTTCATATGGGCTATATATCATTAATAACTTGTCATTGGCAACAGCTGCGAAAAAATTTGTGCAGAAAGTTATGAATGGAGATTTGTTGAACAATATAATACCAATAATCTTGTTTCTATTTATGATAATTTAAACTATTTACATTGCGATTGCTACAGCTTATGTTACCTGCATTTTATCAAAGTTGCATTGATATGATTAGCCAATGGGAGAGGCTGGTCTCTGAAGATGGATCCTGTGAGTTAGACGTATGGCCTTATCTTGAAAACTTGTCAAGCGATGTGATTTCAAGAACAGCATTTGGAAGTAGCTATAAAGAAGGAAGAAGAATATTTGAACTCCAAAAAGAGCAAGCACAACTTGTTGTAAAAGTAGGACAATCTGTATACTTTCCAGGACTAAGGTAGTGATTAAACATTCAACTTTGAAATTTAGTCAAGTTTGGTTTCTTACCCAACCAAAAAAAAAAAAACAAAAAAAAAAAAAAAAAAAAAAAAAAAAACAAAACAAAAAAGAAAATTCAAAATTGATTTTTATTGAGATAGGATTAATCAAGTACAATTTAGTTTTATGTTATTTAGGTTGAAATTCTATCGTATCTAATAAATATATATGTTCTATTTTTTTTATAGGAATGAGCTATTTTTTAATACACCAAGCTTTCAACGAATTTCAATTTCTGCTTCACCCACCTTCCAAATAAAAATTCTCATGCCTCTGAAGTCTAATCATGATTTTAAAAAACAGTACAGTCAAAAATTTGATTTTGGCCCTGGTTCCTAGTTTAACTTGGTTTTTGACCAATTTTGGATGATTTTACTAGATCGGATTGGTTCCGATTCTTGGTTGAACCGGTCAACCCTATTCGGTTTTTAAAACCATGCCTTCGATGAAAAACAAAATTCCAAATTTTATTGTTTATTCAGAAACGAAATTGGTTATAACCTACTTTCTTGAACATCTCATCAAATACAAAAATTAACAGAGATCATCACATTATAATTAATACAATTTCCGTTTCTGTGTCTTCAATCTTCACAATTTACTAATAGCTAATATTTATACATGCAGGTTTTTACCAACAAAGACGCACAGGAGGATGAAGGAAATTGAAAGAGAAGTACAAGACTTACTAATGGGAATCATTAACAAAAGGGAGAAGGCAGGCAAAGGCAGAAATGATGACTTATTAGGCATACTTATGGAATCGAATTCAAAAGAGATTAAGGAATTTGGTAACAAGAAGAGTGCCGGAATGAGTATTAAGGATGTAATTGAGGAATGTAAGCTTTTCTACTTTGCTGGGGAAGAGACAACCTCGGTTTTACTTGTTTGGACAATGTTTTTGTTGAGTAAGTATCCAAATTGGCAAGCTCGTGCAAGAGAAGAGGTTTTGCAAGTCTTTGGTAAGAACAAACCTGACTTTGATGGGTTAAATCACCTTAAAATTGTAAGTATTCCCTGAAGATTCTAATTTTTCTTTACTTTCCTATAAAATTTATATGTAATGTCTTTCCAAGTAGAAATATTCACATCCATGAAAATTTATGTCAATATTAGTTAATTGATCGAGTAAAGGCCATTGTCTATTGAGCTCATAATAGTTAGCATACTCATTTTTTGTTAGAGTTGGTAGTATAGACCACTAATTTGAGTGCAAACCTCAAATGTGATTAGGTTTGTAGATCGAGTAATAAGTCTTGTTTCAAATTTTTTTTCTATCATAAATGAGCTTCAAAATCTATCATATACTCTTCAAGAGGAAAATTTAATGAACTTATTTTATTTTATTTTACTAAATTCTTTAAGAAATGCACTTTAGTAACAGTTGGTTATTCATGGCATAGGTAACCATGATATTGAATGAGGCTCTGAGGTTGTACCCACCAGTAGCTTTGCTAACTCGAATAGTTCGCAAGGAAACCAAGCTGGGAAATTTGATAATACCAGCTGGAGTGGAGATAGCTCTACCAATAATCCTAGTCCACCATGATTATGAATTGTGGGGTGAGAGTGCAAATCAGTTTAACCCGGAGAGATTTTTAGAAGGCATTTCAAAGGCAACAAAGGGCCAAGTATCATTCTTCCCATTTGGTGGGGGTCCTAGGATATGCGTTGGTCAAAACTTTGCTCTAATAGAGACCAAGATGGCTTTGTCACTCATTTTGCAAAACTTCTCATTTGAGACCTCCACATCCTATGCTCATGCTCCTTCCTCAATCATAACTGTTCAACCTCAATTTGGCGCTCACATTATATTACATAGGATATAGTACCAAAAAATTGTTCCAATTAAACAAGATTTATCACCATTGTGCCTTGTGGCTTATTTGTGGGGTTCTAAAGAATAAGAAACAAGATATTATGATTTCCACTCTATTATGTTTGTGTTTGTACATCCATTATTGCATTAATCGAAGGAAACAATGTTGAATAATGTAAAAAAAAAACAAATTAAATTAGAAAAATACATCATTATTATTGGTAAATTTTCTTTTTTAAAGTATAATGTTAATATTTTTAATCCCACCCAAATTAAAAACCCTTTTACCAATTATAAGATCCCGATTTTAACAGCCTTACGGCAAAGGCTTAAGTATATAATGCTAGTAGAAAATTAATGAATTTCCCTTAAGTGTTCTGAAATTGAAAGGTTGCACATAGGGAGATCAAAATGCCATTGATCTCTTTGGACTCAGCCAAAACACAAATTATATGATAAATATTGCTAGATACTACCTTTGATTAATTAATTCAAAGTCATTATAGAAAATACTACCTTTGATCTATTGCTTAAAATATGGTTGACCGAAAATATTGTGTGCAAATAAGATTCTAAGTACATTCAAACATCAGTAATGCTAGTATAGCAAATAATATTATTTGTCCATTTTCTTCTTAAAAAAAAAAATATCAAAACAAAACAAAGATTATAAATCCATTCAAACTTTCAAATATGAATAATATCAATTAAATTTAAACTTACATTCTCGTTTGCTCAAATGGGAAAAGTTTGACTCCTACCTACACCCAAATATTTTTTTTTAATAGTGTCTTGGTTTAATAGTAAAGAATAATTATCATAGGGTGGATGTTACAAATTTTAAATTCTATCTCTAAAAAAAAAAAAAAAAAAAAAAAAAAAAAAAACTAAAAAACATCTATAGCAATCAAATTAAAAAAAGAAAAAAGAAATAGTTATAAGGAATTTAACTACTTTGAATTCTTTATATAAATGAAAGGGTAATTGTTTGCTGGCAATTTGGCATATATAACAAACCGCATGTGTATTAAAAGGGTCGTTGGGATTCTATCAAAAACAATATAGAGTAATAATATTGACATAACATTTTTTTACTTTTATTGAAGTGGTAAATTGTTAGTGATTTTTCTCTTAAAAAATGGTTAGTGATTTTCATATGGGCTATATATCATTAATGACTTGTCATTTGCAACAGTTGTGAAAAAAATTTGTGAAGAAAGTTTCGTATGGAGATTTGTTGAACAATATAATGCCAATAATCTTGTTTCTATTTATGATACTATAAACTATTTGCGTTGCGATTGTTGCAGCTTATGTTACCTGCATTTTATCAAACTTGCATTGATATGTGTTAGGGACATATTTTATGTAATTGGCTAATCCTTTGACAAAATGCATTTTACTTGTAATTTGGTAGATCTAAGATGGATTTAAGACTTCAAGAAACATGTTGTTCAAGTCAAGTGTTAAAGCCATGAAGATTTGACCAAGAAACAAGTGAAGAAGAGCAAGAAACATGTTGTTCAAGTCAAGTGTTAAAGCCATGAAGATTTGACCAAGAAACAAGTGAAGAAGAGCTGTTCATTAAAGCTCGATAGCAATCTCTACAGAAAGACTTCTATCGAGATTTAAAGTCGAAGCTCGACACAAGCTGTTTTTGTCGAGACTTACGGAATCAGAATTTCCATATCTGATTTTCGGCCCAAGCTAATGTATGTGTTGGGTTTCTTTTCTCACAACCCTAGATATATATAAGGTTTATTTTAAAGGCCGTCATACATGGAGAATGCATGCATATAGTGACCTAGTTCATTATTCTCTCTGAAGAAGCTACTGCGTCTTTACGCCAAAAGTTTTGTGACCAAAGAGCTTCCTGATCTTCATTGTTGATGAACTAAATAACTTTGCAGCCAACAACATTTTCAAGTTGCTGGAGTTAGTCACGTACGGGGATTCGTGCATCATTGGTTAGTCACGTACTAGGATTCGTGTATTGAACGGAAAGATTTCCGCTACAATACAAGTTCAATTGGGTATTGGGGTAAGGGTTCAACTATAGATTGGTATTTCGGAATAGGCCAAAGGGTTTGGTAAGATTCCTTATACTTGTAACCGTTTGTTATTGATAATAGTGGATTCTTGGTAGTGGTGACCTTAAAATCACCTGGTGGGGTTTTGCCTCAGTGGTTTTCCCCATTTGTAAACAAATCACCCGTGTCAAATTTATTTTCTACTGCATTTAGTATAATCGGTGATTTGTTTGTACTACCATGCTATTACATGTAATTGAACCTAATTAATTAACTTAGGTAATTAATTAATTTGTAAGGGGTCAATTAATTTTAACCCAACAAGTGGTATCAGAGTAGGCACACTCTGATTAGGTTTTAATTTTTACTGTGTGATCCATTGACTCCTGTTTGTCATGGATAGAGGACAGTCTCTTATTATACCTCATTTATTTAATGGCACTGATTATGCATACTGGAAAGTACGCATAAGAGGTTTCTTGCAGTCTTTAGATGAGAAGGTCTGGCAAGTTGTGGAAATTGGCTAGGTGAAGCCAAAGGAAACGCTGGCTGATTGGGATGATGCCAAGATGAAAGCGGCAAACTTCAACAGTAGAGTATTGAATGCCCTATTCAGTGCGGTGACCAATGTGGAGTTCAAGAAAATATCCTTAACTGAAACTGCAAAGGAAGCATGGACCATCTTCTAGACAACCTATAAAGGGACTAAGGCTGTCAAGGATTTACAGCTCCAAAGGCTCACGACTAGCTTTGAGGAGATAAAGATGGAGGAGGATGAGATGTTCGATGAGTTCTATGCCAAGCTGAAGGACATAGTGAACTCAGCATTCAATCTTGGTGATCATATTCCCGAGCCCAAGATTGTGAGAAAGGTGCTCAGATCTCTCCCTGAGAGATTTCATGCCAAGATAACAACGATTGAAGAATCAAAGGACATTGACACCATTCCTTTGACGGAACTGATTGGCAACTTGCAAACCTATGAATTGGGTTTGACTAGACTTGGGAAAGGAACCAAAAGTAAGAATATGACACTGAAGGCCAAAAGTAATGAGACTGATGAGTCTTCAGATGATGAAGATTCCAAAATGAAGTCCTACATCACTAGGCAGTTCAAGAAGTTCATGAAGAATGCCAATGTGAAAGGTTTTGACAAGGACCGTAAGCAATCCAGTTCTTCTCAATTCAAAAGTTAAGACAGAGGGAAGAAGGATGCTAAGGATGGCAGTCAGTACATTATTCCCTCCAGACCAAAGTTCTTCGGATGTCAAGGTTTTGAACACATGAAACAAGAATGTCCAACGTATCTTAAGTTGATTGGGAAAAGCAAGGCTCTTGTTGCTACCTTTAGTGATACCGAGCCTGAGACTGAGTTAGATAGCAGTGATGATGAGGGAATCTTGAATGCTTTCACTGCTATAATGGATTCTACTGAGGGGATCGTAGAAGCAATGGATGAAGAAAAAGACTTGGTGGAATCCAAGTTCGAGAAGATAGATGAACAGGATGACATCCATAGAGCCTATGCAAAATTGTACAAGGTTTCTGAAAAGCATGAGAAACTGTATAGGCTAGCCACTAAGAAGCTAAGCGATGTGGAGCTTGATCGAGATGAGTTATCCACAAAGGTTGATGAAGCCAATCAAACCATTAGAGCACTGAAGTTCGAGAACAACTTCTTGGCTGAAAGAACTAAGAAGCTTGAAGTAGAATTGTTCCAAGTTTGAGCTCATTTAGAGAGGACTTCCAGTGCAAAGCTAGATGAAATGCTGAACCTCCAGAAATCAGCTTCTGATAGAACCGTCTTGGGGTATGAACTCTCTAACTCTTCTCATATTGCCTCTTCTAGTAAAATAGTTTTTGTCTCACCTGCTATTGATAATGATGTTGAAAATAATGAAACTAAAACTGAGATAGCTAGTGAGAACAATCTAGACAAAGACAAATCTATTCTAGGAGCACCCTCTAAGCTAGAGAAGAAAGAGACTAGAAACCCTAAGAGCAATAAGGCTAAAAATAAGAAGTCTCAGCCAAAGAAGCCGCATTTCTATCATCACTGCGGAGCTTCGGGACACACTCGTCCAAATTGCTATAAGTGGTTAGCCACTCAACAGAGCAATAGTGTGTTATCATCTGGTGGTCAAGGTCAGATTCCATCATCTTTGGGTCCTCTTGGAGATCTTCTCAAGGCCCTCATGTTCCATTCGAACTTGAACGGTTTCAATTCTTCCCCCTCACCTTCGGAACAAAGGTTCAACTCTAGGAAAGGATCTTCCTCCAAAACCAAAGTTTGGAAAGAAAAAGGCTCAAAGTGATTCAGTCACTTTTTCTTTCTCTCCCTTTATGTTTTTGCATTACTTGTTTGTTTTGCTTTCTTGTTTTTGAGTCAGTCTAGTTTTATGCTTTGTATGTTTACAAGTTTTTGTTTGTTTGTTTTCAGTTTTATTTTTTTGTTTTTCATAAAAAAAATAAATATATATATTTTTTGAAAAATTAGAAAAATACAAAAACAGTGTGTATTTGTGTATATTAGTACTTGTGTACCCTGGATGGACATTGAAACAAAGTTTTCTAAATTTTGTATCTCTTGTAGCTTAGATGAGCATCTCAATGCACAACTAAGTAAGTGAGTTTTGTGGCTCGTGTTTGTGATGAGTACGATTAAGATTGTCTTTTATATCTCAGACTCATATCACTCTTTTTGAATGGAATGACTAGAAAATCCTAAGAGAAATGCATAAATAACCATCTCACCACTAAAACCTACCAAACATGAATAACATCTGTGTGCTTAGGCATAGCAAAATTGAGATGTTTTAGCTTACATAAATGGGTATTTCTTCTCCCCCTTATATGCCCATGGATGCTATGCTTAAAAGAAAAATATGCAAAGAATATAAAAGCAAAAAGAATCAAAATGCTTTTAATATGTTTATAAGCGTGTTTCTAGGAGATGTGGGAGTTATAGGATGTACCTTGAAGGTGATAGTCCCCATCAAACAGTTATGATTGTGTGTGAGTGTATTTGATTTTCTCATATCTCAAATTTTCAAAATATGAGACACTTATGCACTCTTGCTATGTTTTACACACAACACGCAAATTCTTTGCTACTTTTGATACATGTACAGGTACAATGTGATTTGGCCATCACAGGAGATACATGTGTTAATATATGCTCGCTAAACTGTCTTAACTTGTTTTTGAAATATAAAATTGGTTAAACTTGTTTAGTGTGTGTGTGTGTTTGGATCTTTGAATGCTTTGCCTCTATGTTGAGATATGTTTTGAGAGCTTAACATGTTGATTAGATCTTTGGTTGAGTTGCTTGCTTGTTGCATTTTATCTCGTGTTTTTTTCCTCCTTGAAAAACTCCTTTTCTTCAAGCTCGACAGCTTTTCGACAGATTCCATTTCTATCGAGCTTTCTTTCTTCAGCCTCGATAGAAACCTCGACAACTCTTCGATCCATCGAGGAATTTTCCTGTGCTCTTTGCCTTCTCGATAGAATCTCGACAGATCCTTGATCCATCGAGATTTCTGGGTTCCTGCTCGACACTTGCTCGACAGCTTTTTCGATCCATCGAGACAAATTTCCTTGCTCTTTGTCTGCTCGATAGATTCTCGATCCATTGAGACCATCCTTTAGCCGTTGACAGATCCTCGATAGATTCACTTCTGTCAAATTTTAAAGCTCGACAGATTCTCGATAGAAATCTCAATCCATCGAGCTGTGTTTTCTATTTAAGGTTGGGGCGTGATTTCAAATTTCATTTTCTCTTCTCTGTTTCGATAGATCTCTCCCTCTCTCAACCCAAACCCCTCTCCCTCACTCAAATCACTCCAATCAAGATTTTGGCCTAATTCAAGCCTCATTCTTGTGGTATGACTCTAAATCCTCTCTTTCTCATGCATTTCATGCTTTTAGACCTAGGTTTTGGGGTTTTCAAATTTTTTTGGGTTTTTGAGATTTTTTGTGAAATATATGGGTTGGGTTTTGTGAATCTGATATTATATGACCATGCATTGCATCCTTATTGCATTATAACAATGTTTCATGCATATTTAGATGTGTGTGATTGATTATTCTTGTTGAGTGTTGTTAGGTTTGGATTGGGTTTTTCCCATGATGCTTTTAATTTATGCACGTCACATGTTCATGCATTTTACATGCATATGTTTTTTCTTTTCTTTCTTAATCTAAGCATGTGTTGTGTTTCCTTCTATTCTCTCTTTCTCGGATAGACTGCGTTATGACACCTAAACAGCACAAATCTACTCCGGCTCGGAACCCTCTTAAAGGTTCCGGGTCATCGTCTTCTGTTCCCTTTCACATCCGGTTCCATGATGAGAAATCTAAATTGGATTTCTTTGAGAACTTTTAGGATCGTGGTGTTTATTCGGAACGCTAGGTCATCTTGTCGGATTTCTCCGATATTGCTTTACCAGAAGTCATTCAGACTCGGGGATGGGAGTCCCTCTATGGGAAACCTGAGAGGTGTTCGGTCGTGTTCATTCAAGAGTTTTACTCCAACATGCACGCCATCGATACTTCTATGCCTCAGTTTGCTACGACATTTAGAGGTACACATATCGTAGTTACCCCGGACCTTATTGCCAAGGTGCTACATGTTCCTAGGGTAGCGCATCCTGACTACCCTAGTTATGAGCATCTCAGGACGGTGTCTAGAGATGAGCTTATCTCTCACTTTTGTGAGAAACCATTTTTTTAGGGTGGTCTTTTACACACCCCTTGCTCGGGCTTTGCAAAAGGTCCAAGATTTTTGAACATGGTGATGACCTTCACTCTCACTCCACGGTCTCACTATAACTCCATCACTAAGTTGCGTGCTCGTTTTCTTCTTTCTTTGATGGAGGATCTTTCCATTGACTTTCCCTCTCACTTTATTACATCTATCATAGATGTTTATCAGGATACTGCTACTCGTGATAAGCCCATCTTTCCTTCGGCTATCACGTGGATCCTTCAACACTTCTCCATTCCTATTCCTCTCTCTCCTCTTTTCACCATCATGGGTGCCATCAGCGTTGGTTCTGTCTGGCAGAGCGAGGCCCAACTTCGACTGAAGCGGCCACGAGTGGAGACGACCTTGTTCCACCCTTTTCCTCAGCTCCTTTTACCTCCGCTCCTTCCTCCTCTGCAGTTGGTATGACCTTCGAGGCCATCATGGAGCAGCTTCAGCGGATGCAGGTTGACTTTGGTGGTCGTCTTGACTATCTCACTGATGTGATGTGTTAGATGAACACCTGAGTAGGCCGTATTGGTTGCCAGCAGGCTCGCATGGCTGGTCTTGCTCCTTCTCCTTCTCCTTCTTCGGAGGCCTTTCCAAATGATGGGGATGATGCTGACTCTTTTGGTGATGACGAGATGACGACCTCTCAGTGACTTGCCCTTTGTCATTCGTGACAAAAAAGGGAAGTAGTTTTGGTTTTGAGAGTAGTCTTGTACTTAGAGGGAGAGTTAGTATAGGAAATTTTTTTGATAGGGGGAGTGTATATAGTATTGAGGGATGTAGTGGGTAATTAATTAATTTACATGACCCTCTTGTATACTGATCTTGTGACAATTTATTTACACACATTGTACTTTATTTTCATATATATGATGATGATGTATGTTTTCTTCACCTACCTCTACATGTGTTGTTTCTTTTCTCTCTTTATACACATGTTTCTTTATGTATGCAATCTTTATTTCTGTTTCACACATGATGCCTTGATGAGTTTTGTTTAAGTGTTTCAGAAAGACAAGTTGTGAAATTCTATTGTATCATGAACTCTCTTCTTACAAAGTTTTTCAAGAGTTCATGTTAGGGTTAGATTTGTTTTGTAATCCAACAAGTGGTTATGGGTTTAGTGATTTAAGACTTCTCTCATGATTACTTGTTTTGTTGTGGTTTTGTCACAGATTGCCAAAGGGGGAGATTGTTAGGGACATATTTTATGTAATTGGCTAATCCTTTGACAAAATGCACTTTACTTGTAATTGGGTAGATTTAGGATAGGTTTAAGACTTCAAGAAACATGTTGTTCAAGTCAAGTGTTAAAGCCATGAAGATTTGACTAAGAAACAAGTGAAGAAGAGTTGTTCATTAAAGCTTGACAACAATCTCGACAGAAAGACTTCTATCGAGATTTAAAGTCGAAGTTCGACACAAGCTGTTTCTGTTGAGACTTACGGAATCAGAATTTCCAGATCTGATTTTCGGCCCAAGCTGATGTGTATGTGTTGGGTTTCTTTTCTTACAACTGTAGACATATATATGCCTTATTTTAAAGGCTGTCATACATAGAGAATGCATGCAGCTAGTGACCTAGTTCATTTTTCTCTCTGAAGAAGCTACTGTGTCTTTACGCCAAGGGTTTTGTGACCAAGGAGCTTCCTGATCTTCATTGCTGATGAACTAAAGAATTTTGCAGCCAACAAACTCTTCAAGTTGCTAGAGTTAGTCATGTACTGGGATTCGTGCATCATTGGTTAGTCACGTACTGGGATTCGTGTATTGAACGGAAAGATTGCGCTACAATACAAGTCCAATTGGGTATTGGGGTAAGGGTTCAATTGTAGGTTGGTATTTCGGGATAGGCCAAAGGATTTGGTAAGATTCCTTATACTTGTAACCGCTTGTGATTGATAATAGTGGATTCTTGGTAGTGGTGACCTTAAAATCACCCGGTGGGGTTTTGCCTCGGTGGTTTTTCCCATTCGTAAACAAATCACCCGTGTCAAATTTATTTTCCGCTGCATTTAGTATAATTGGTGATTTGTTTGTGCTACCACGCTATTGCATGTAATTGAACATAATTAATTAACTTGGGTGATTAATTAATTTGCAAGGGGTCAATTCATTTTAACCCAACAATATGATTAGCCAATGGGAGAGGCTGATCTCTGAAGATGGATTCTGTGAGTTAGACGTATGGCCTTCTCTTGAAAAGTTGTCAAGCGATGTGATTTGAAGAACAGCATTTGGATGTAGCTATAAAGAAGGAAGAAGAATATTTCAACTCCAAAAAGAGCAACCATAACTCGTTGTAAAAGTAGGACAATCTTTATACTTTCCAGGACTAAGGTAGCAATTAAACATTCAACTTTGAAATTTAGTCAAGTTTGGTTTCTTATCCAACCAAAAAAAAAAAAAAAAAAAAAAGTCAAATTTGATTTTTATTGAGATAGGATTAACCAATTACAATTTAGTTTATATGTTATATAGGTTGAAATTCTATCGTATCTATTAAAAATATATGTGCTATTTTTTTTAATATAGGAATGTGCTATTTTTTTAATATAACATGCTTTCAACGAATTTCAACTTTTGCTTCACCCACTTTCCAAATAAAAATTCTCATGCATTTGAATCTGATCATGGTTTTAAAAATCGGTGTGGTCAAAAAATTGATTTTGGCCCCAGTTCCTAGTTTAACTCGGTTTTTGACCAATTTTGGGTGATTTTACCGGATAGGATTGGTTCCGGTTCCTAGTTGAACCAGTCGGTCTTGTTCGGTTTTTAAAACCATGCCTCCAATGAAAAATGAAATTCCAAATTTTATTGTTTATTCAGAAAGGAAATTGGTTATAACCTACTTTCCTGAACATCTCATCAAACACAAAAATTAATAGAGATTATCACATTATAATTAATACAATTTTTGTTTTTGTGTTTTCAATCTTCACAATTTACTAATAGCTAATATTTATGTATGCAGGTTTTTACCAACTAAGACACACAGGAGGATGAAGGAAATTGAAAGAGAAGTACAAGACTTACTAATGGGAATTATTAACAAAAGGGAGAAGGCAGGTAAAGGCAGAAGTGATGACTTATTAGGCATACTTATGGAATCGAATTCTAGAGAGATTAAGGAATTTGGTAACAAGAAGAGTGCCAAAATGAGTATTAAGGATGTAATTCAGGAATGTAAGGTTTTCTACTTTGCTGGGGAAGAGACAACCTCGGTTTTACTTGTTTGGACAACGGTTTTGTTGAGTAAGTATCCAAATTGGCAAGCTTGTGCAATAGAAGAGGTTTTGCAAGTTTTTGGTAAGAACAAACCTGACTTTGATCGGTTAAATCATCTTAAAATTGTAAGTATTCCCTAAAGATTCTAATTTTTCTTTATTTTCCTATAAAATTTATATGTAATGTCTTTTGAAGTTGAAATATTCACATCCATGAAAATTCATGTCAATATTAGTTAATTGATCGAGTAAAAGCCATTTTCTATTGAGCTCATGATAGTCAGCATACTCATTTTTTGTTAGAGTTGGTACTTGGTAGTATAGACTATAGACCGCTAATTTGAGTGCAAACCTCAAATTTGATTAGGTTTGTAGATCGAGTAATAAATCTTGTTTCAAATTTTATCTATCATAAATGAGCTTCAAAATCTCTCATATGCTCTTCAAGAGGAAAATTTAATGAACTTATTATATTTTATTTTACTAAATTCTTTAAGAAATGCACTTTGGTAATAGTTGGTTATCCATGGCATAGGTAACCATGATATTGAATGAGGCTCTGAGGTTGTACCCACCAGGAGCTTTGCTACTTCGAATAGTTCACAAGGAAACCAAGCTGGGAAATTTGATAATACTAGTTGGAGTGGAGATTGCTATACCAACAATCCTAGTCCACCATGATTATGAATTGTGGGGTGAGATGCAAAACAATTTAACCCGGAGAGATTTTCAGAAGGCGTTTCAAAGGCAACAAAGGGCCAAGCATCATTCTTCCCATTTGGTTGGGGTCCTAGGATATGCATTGGTCAAAACTTTGCTCTAATAGAGACCAAGATGGCTTGGTCACTCATTTTGCAGAACTTCTCATTTGAGACCTCCTCATCCTTTGCTCATGCTCCTTACTCAATCAAAACTGTTCAACCTCAATTTGGCGCTCACATTATATTACATAAGATATAGTACCAAAAAGTTGTTCCAGTTGAACAAGATTTATCACGATTGTGCCTTGTGGCTTATTTGAGGTTCTATTTACTATTTAGTGATTAAAAACTCATTTTCTAAAGAATAAGAAACAAGATATTATGATTTCTACTCTGTTATATTATGTTTGTGTTTGTACATCCATTATTGCATTAATTGAAGGAAACAATGTTGAATAGTGTAAAAAAAAAAACAAATTAAATTAGAAAAATACATCATTATTATTGGTAAATTTTCATTTTTAAAGTATAATGTTAATATTTTTAATCCTACCCAAATTAAAAACCCTTTTACCGATTATAAGATCCTATTTTAACAACCTTATTGCAAAGGCTAGAGTATACAATGCTAGTAGAAAATTAATGAATTTCCCTTTTAAGTGTTCTGAAATTGAAAGATTACACATAGAGAGATCAAAATGCCATTGATCTCTTTGGACTCAACCAAAAGACTAAACTAGGAAAAAAGGGGGAGATAATAAATTCTCCGGATTGAAGCAATTTATTCAAGAAATGCCAACCAAATTTTCTAAGCACCCTTCTGCAAATCAACCACCTTCTTCCAAGAGTCTCGGCTCGATATCTCGTCCCACCATCTCCCCACATTTTCTCTGGAAGTGAACAAATTGCCCTTATCAGTGCCACTGACCAAGTACTGAGTGTTGGGCAAGTGTGAAAGATCAGCCAAAGAAAATTCATCCCCAGCCAAGAACCTAGCCTCCCCGAGCCTCTTTTCGTAGATGTCAAGCACTTTCGACAGCTTCTCTTCGTTCTGCCTGATCACTACTTTGTCTTGCTTGATATTCATTCGAGGCGCGAATGCGAGCTGAAACACCAGAGTTGAGCTTGGTGGATTGAAGCTCTGCCCTTCTGCTTCTATCCACTGATCTATGGATGCTTTTTCCAGTGGGTTTGTTCCGTATAGTCCTTTGTTTCCTTTGTCCGCGTACTTGTCACAAACGTAGCGGCATATCGCTCGAGACTCTGTATTACTCACACACAAATTCTATTTTATAATATGGAGTTGCAAACAGAGAGAAACCCAGAAAAGGGAATGAATGAAAATGATGAAATTGCGGGTATAAATTTACCAAAGATAGAGATACCCTCATCTTCAAATGCTGGTACTTGGCCAAAGGGCTGTAACATTATCTCTATCAGGACCATGTATATATAAGAGTTATTCAGAATTATATATAGCTAATTTGTCGAAAAGAGAGAGAGAGAGAATTGTGTGTATGTAATTGTAAAAGTACCTGGAGCTTGAGGAACTCAGGCTTCTTGTGCTCGCCCTTGGACATGTTAATGGAGATGAGCTCGAACTCGACATTTTTCTCATAGAGACAAGCTAGGACCCTGGACACAGCTGTGGACATGGGTGGTCCGTACACTTTAACAGGAGTCGCCATTGGAATGGGAAGTTTGGTAGCTTTGGGGATTTCGGGTTTCGCTTGCTTGCTTTTTTTGTCTCTTTTAACACACTCTTTTTGTGTGCGTTTGATATGTGTATTCTTGTTTCGTTTTCGACCATTCAAAAAGGTGGGGGATTTATTCATCCTCTCCCACTTTATCCTTTACTTGAGAGTTGAGACAGAGGGTTGTTGATGTGGGACCAGTATGCCACAGCTGAGAGTAATTGTATTGAAGGAATAATTTAAAGGCCAAACCTGTAAAGTAGGCCTCGGCTTAATAAAGACGATCTCACGGGGCCCCAACTTTCCTTAATTGCGTAGGCCTATGGGTGTAGCCCAATTGTTCAAGCCTGATTCTCATGGTCTTAGCTCTGCCATGGGCTAGCCATTCTCATCGGTCCAACTCTACTATGGGCGTTGATCCCATGCAGCCTTGTATGGACCAAAATGACAAGGAAGTTTGGTTCTGGGCCATCTGAGGTCTTTTTGATAATAAATTTTTACAGTGATAGTTTTTTTTTTTTTTTTTTTAAGAGTTATAATAAGTTATTATTAGTTCGAATTTAAATTTATACACTTAAATTACTTTTCTGCTTATTCATAATACTAATAATAACCTACTGGTTAAGATTTGTTATGAAAATGTTATAAAAATATTATGGAACAGCATTACTCATTTTTCACAAATACTTTGAGGTTAAATTCGTCATTCCACAGATTCCTTTATAAGGCGTGGTGTCACTGGTGTGTGTCACCTGAATCACTTTTCATTTCATTCCCAACTTCCATAGCTCCTTTTTCCCGCTCTTTCTCCTTCCTTCTCTCTCTCTCTTTCACCTCGAAGAGAAAGCAAATGGCAGGCTCTATGACCATTTGGTTCTTTGTGGTGCTTTCGATCTCTATTTTGTTATCTTGGACCAACCCAAGAGGCGAAACCATCAAATCCTTCTCTCTCTCTCCTCTCTATTCTTCTACACAGTCGGCTTCTTCTTCCAATGAGGATATCTCCGGCTTGAGGTACGATTTCTACCATGAAACTTGTCCACAGGCAGAGTCCATTGTAAGGACTCACATGGCTCGCTTATACTCCGACCATAACAATGTCTCTGCAGCTCTCCTTCGTCTTTTCTTCCATGACTGCTTCATTGAGGTACTACATACAAGTTTGCCCCTTTTTCTTGATTCTTCTCTGTTTCTTACTTAATGGGTCTTCGTTATTTTGATTCTTTTGCTTCTATACTTGTTAACATTATGGGTTTGTCTTTTTCTCATCTGGGTATTGATTTTTCTCTTCTAAACGTTTATTTCTTATGTGGGTATATTTGTTATCAATTTGTGATTGTTCTTTTTGTTTACTTCGGGGCTTGTTTCTCTACCTACGATGCTGGTTTGGCAATATGGTTCTTGATTTTGAGCGATTCTTGGTCATATATTGACTACTTGTTATTGTTTTGATATGGGTGTGTTATCTAGAATAGAAGGGGAAAAATTGATTCTTTCCTTCCTATTTGTGGCTTTTCTGTTTTCTGTTGTGGGTGTTTTATTTGCTTTATGTTGCTTGGTATATAGCCCACAAAGTGACTTTTGATTCCGAATTATGTGAGCTTTGTGAAGTTTTGTGAAGTGTGGTTCTTAGTGTGCATTTTAAGTTTTGTTTTTAAAGATTTATCAAGACAGCAAATTGTATGTTCTGATGTTTGGGAGTATCGACCTGTTATTCCAATTTAATCTTCTTGTTGTGATTTCTTGCCATTTATTCCAAGGTATTAATTTTTTGGTCATAATGTTGTGTGGGATTTTCTTGATCAGGGCTGTGATGCTTCTGTCCTCTTGGATGACAGCAATGGTGACAAAAACCATTCCATAGAGAGGCAGGCCATACCCAATCAGACCTTGAGGGGTTTTGATAAAATTGATTCCATCAAGGAGGAGCTTGAAAAGGCTTGTCCAGGGGTAGTTTCATGTGCTGATATTGTTTCTATTGCCACTAGAGATGGCATTATGCTGGTCTGTTCTTGATCCTGAATCTTAATATGTTCTTTCTCTTTTAATGTTTTGTTAATCTTTGGGGTCCTTTAACTAAGGGTTTTGGCAACAGTTTAAGGCTTAAGTTTCGATGATTATTTGTAGGTAATGATGCTTAAATGAAACATGGGGAAATTGTAAGAAACAGACTTTAAAGGTGTTGGTATCTCTTTACATTTTTAAATGTTGAAGAGCCTATCAACAAGATTTTAAAGTACATATTGATTATGGGAAAGTTTAGAAAATGAATTGAGATTATGATTGTAGTGAATTTTTCTGTTTTGGTTTCAACAAATTGTTAAAGTCACCTTTACTTAACCAACTAGTTGTATGGGGCACTATTTTGTAGTGGTTTTTCTGGTCTAAAGTTTCAAAATTTTCAAAAAAATTGAAATACTATTCTTGTTCCAAATTCAGTATAACTGACAATAAAGAACAGTTCTCAATTAGTAACACTTTTTATTGGAGTTCTTTGATGTAAACTTCTAGTCTTCTATGCTTGACTTCACAGGCTGGTGGCCCTTTCTATCCAGTGTTAACAGGCCGGAGGGACAGCATTCATTCATATTTCAATGAAGCACTAGCCGCAATTCCACGACCCGATGATAACATAACACAGACACTTCACCTTTTTGACCTTAGAGGTTTTGATGAAAGAGAGACTGTCAGCCTTCTAGGTAGTTACTAGATCTCTTCCTTTTCTCATTTGTCCCTCTTGTTTTATGGAGTTGAAAAAGGTTTTAAAAGATTTTGGTTTGTATCGGTTTCTTGATCATCTGAAGGCGCACACAACATTGGGAAGATTGGCTGTGAATTCATACAGAAACGTCTCTTTAACTTCAAGGGGACAGGGCAGCCAGACCCAACTATAGCTCCTGATTTCCTAACTGAGATGAGAATGAGATGCCAAGACAGTAATAGGACCAGCACTCGGCCTTCTTCTTCATCCATGGCATCATTGGAAATGAGTGAGTCAGCAGTGGGGATGTCATATTTGCAGGCGTTGTCATCTTCGATATCATCTGGGGCAGGTTTTGATACTCACTACTATCAGAGCTTGTTAAGTGGGAGAGGACTCCTTTTTGCCGATCAGCAATTAATGGCTAATAAGAAGACTGCGAGACTGGTAAGAGCTTATGCTTCAGACGATGGATCAACCTTTCGAATGGACTTTGCACGGGCAATGATGAAGATGTCAGGCCTTAATGTTCTGACTGGATCTCAAGGTCAGGTCCGGCGGAACTGCTCCTTGCCTTTGGTCAGTTCCTAAGCGACAGTCTACCATAATGAATTCTTTAAGATCTTTGTTCTTTAATATTAGTTTCTCTTAAGTTCTGTGCTTGATTGTAGATGCAGTGACTTCCACATTTCTTGCCTGTTCTAATTTGAGTCTGTATATAAAGGCAATGGCATAGAGAAGACATTAGTCACAATGATGAACTTTTTTTTTTTGAGAATATAGTCACAGTGATGAACCTGATGGTAAAAACTGCATGTAAATATGTTTTGAAGTTCTTAAGAAATATAGAATTCTAATGTTTTGAATGTTACCAAAAGTTTATGAATATATCATATATGGGGAGCTCATAATGTATGCTGCAACATCCAAATTAATTTTAATTGGGTGTTTGTGTTTCTAATGAGTTTTAGCTGATTATTTTTTCATCTGAAGGAGATGTCAGTTGATTCTTTGAGTGTGTACTTAAGAACTAGAAATGTCTACAAATCTGTGTCATGAAACAGAGGAACAGAGTGATTCTTTTAATGATCACCATGTAGAATTCAATGGTGACTCATAAACATGTTTTAGGGTCATCAGCTGTCTTTTTTGGAATGCCACTGGACAGCAATTATACAAGCTAGTGAAACCAATAATTACTTGTCAGTTGATTCTATTTGAGTTTGAACTTCAGAACTAGGAAAGCCTACAATCTATGTGTCATGATAAGCCAAAGCAACGAGTCTCACATGAAGTCAACAACCTAAACCTAAACCAAAACAAAAAATAACATCCACCTAAACTGTTTTTAGCATTATATTCCATACACTTACAGAAAAGAGGCCTCTAGTTCGAATAGGTTTTTTTTTTTTTTTTTTTTTGGAATTCAATAGTAAGCATCTCTTTCATTACACATACAAATTACGACCATCATCTTTCCTCAGTTTGTGGTGCTATTTCTTGTAATATATCTGTAATTTCACCACTACAAGTGTGCTCACTCTTTGCTTTCAGTTAGCGGAATTGTTGTAAAAGACCAGCCAGAGGAGGATTTATTACGTCTTTTGCCAAAATACTAGAGCCACATGTAACTAAGATCTTTTAGTTGGTTACAGTGTGCTTGATGGGAGCTACCATATTTGAAAATTAGTACACTGATGCATGAGAAAATGTAATATAATTATTTTATAATATTACAATGTAAAATTTGTAGACCGATCACCATTGAGAAAGATAAAGAAGAATCTTTCTAAATTACTTCGGGTCAGCAGGGCCTTCAAGCATCCAAAATACGCTGAGTTCTTGCTGTTTAGCAGTGGAATATTCTCATGATATTGCCGCTTGAGTCCAAGATATTCCCATGTTTAGCAGTCATTTTTTTCATTCCTTTCTTGAGTCCAAGATATCGGAAATAACCTTTAAGAGATAGGGGGCTCAATTTTCTATTCCCGTCGGTTGCTCGTATTTCTTTATCCCAATAGGAGCTACATCTTCACTTTATTTATTTCAATTAATTTAAAATGAACAAAAGTGGACCGAAATAAACTGAATGGACTGAAGTAAATTGAATTGGACCAAACTGGACCAAAATTGATTGAATGAATTTTATTTTATTTTATTTTTAAGAAGGATTGATTGAATGAACCTAAGTGAACTAAAATGTTACACTGATGTCACTCAAAAATAGTGCATATATTATCATTAAAAAATAATTAGAAATTTGTTTATTATGTTATTGATATGAAACTAACCAATCATGTCTCTTTGTAAATTTTTTAGTTAGTAAAATATATCGTTTAAATATTCTTTTTACTATTAAAATTTAAGTGAAAACATTCGTAAGATGCATTATTTAAAATATCTTATTGTTTGATTAATATTAATTTAGAAAATGCTTAAATGACTTCATGTACAAATAGATTTTGACAAAACAATAAAATTAACTCATTTAGTTATTTACTAATAGATTTTACAATTGAAATGGATCAAATGAACCTAAGTAGACAGTAATAAACTAAACGGACCAAAGTGGATAAAAATATACTAAGTTGATATGACTCAATAGGTCCGTAAAAACAATAAATATTACATTTTAACTTATCTATTACACATTACATAGACATAAATTTGAGAATGCAACAAACTTGTAATGTATCTTATTTATGTTTTAATAAGGAGGTAGAGTTTATCTTGAGTCACCATAAATCATTTCCCAGATCCAACAATTCTTATGGTGAACCATTGCCAATTCCTTCACAAGCCGAAAAGGAATTGGCGCTAGGTGCCAGTCCTCACTATATATGACCTGCATAATCAGCTAGCATAGGTTTTCCAAGTTGAAGGAAGCCTGTTGGATACTGGAGGTGGCAAGTTTTGGACATTCACGTCAACAGGCAGCAGGCGGTATTCAATATCGAGCTCCTTGAAAATTTTGATCATCTCTTCAAGCAATGCCTCTCTCCTAAGAAATCTCTCCTTCATGTCCTGATAGTTCAATCTGTGTGCAAGCCACACTGACATCATCAGCTTGTTCATGTCTATCACGTCCCTCATTATCACCATTGGATCCGGCTGCCAGTGCTCGTTCTTGCCTTCAATATACCTGCAATTTCAGTAGCCACAAGGCCCTCAACATCAGAGAATTACTTAAGAAAGGATTTTTATTTTTTGGTGGCAAAACATATGGAATTACGTAAAAAAGTGAATAGTCGATCATATGTGCTTAGTCCATGCTCATGGCAAGAGCAATGTGAAGCACTAATGAGAGTGTAGTGTTGGTGGTACCACTAATTCTGTGCGTGATTCTAAATGTGTAATAGAGTCTATATCATTAGTATTTCTAGGAATTAGGCTGCACTAGGGAAAATGAAAATTAATAAGGAAAGAAAAGATGCAGGACCATACATACCCTGTTATTCTTTCTTTCATGCTGGTTATCTTTTCCATTGGGGTGGAGATGTTAATACAGAAATCAATTGCATCTCCCATGTCTGGACTACGTTGATAGTTACCAATGGGCTTTGTAGCTAGAATACTGTTAGGGTATATGATCTTTTGGTTATCATATCTCAGAAAAACTGTAGTTAGTATGTTCATCTCGTCGACTACCATCTGAAACCCAAGGAAACATAAGTCAGAACACAAACGAAAGATATATGCTTATATGAGAGTGCATAATAAACATCTTATTAAGCCTCCTTTCTTACCATGACTCCGTCGACTTCACAACGATCGCCAACATCAAATGGGTGAATTACAAATAAGAAGATGATTGCTTCAAATACTGTTCTGCAGGTATTCCCAAACATAAACACCACCAAAACTAGTTGTGAACTTAAAAAGACGAGGAAGTGGGTAATTGGAACTTTGAGTATAATAAGCCATATTATCAATGTGATGATAGCTACAATAATGTTCAACAAATTATGGAGTTCGTCCACAGCTGTTTTTGTATCAGTGAGCGACAATGCAAGTGCCCTTCTCTCTCTAAAGGCTTTAACCTAAAACAAAAGGTGAAGTTTACTTTAGCTCATTGTTTCATATATAGAAAATAAATGAGAACACAATTCAATTTTTTCCTCACTAGGAGATGTCCATCAAATAAATGAGAACAAAAATTGCATAGTATCTTTTACATTGAGCACCATAGCCAGAGGCCAAGAAACATATAGAAAGTAGTCATACCATCCAGTCCATATGGAAGGACTTGCTGATTCCCTTATTCTCAGCTGCTACTCCAAACAGATGCATCGTCTTCAAAGCTTCTTCTTTACTCATAAAGCGCATCACATCCTCGAGGCAAATGCATCTTATATAGAGGTTTGCATTTTATAAAAATCAAGAAGGTATGACACATCAATATTTTAAAAACAAAACATAAGACAAGAATTACTTCAAGGAATGCTAGGAACAATATTTTTCACAATCTTTCTCCCAACCTGTTAAAGTGTCAAATTATGATTGATATTTCATCACTTTTACATTGATTCATCATTGTTACCCTTTTTATTATACGACAATCACAACAAGACACGTCGTGGAAAATGTTGGGGAAATATTTAGAAGTGTGCATAGGTCGGGTTGGGTTGAGGGGTTTTCTCAACCCAAACCACTACGGTGGGTTAAAAAAAATCTAACCCATTACAAGGGTACAACCCAACCCAAACAACGTGAATTAGGTTGGACAGTTTTTTTAATTACTATTATTTTTATTATTATTTTTATTATTATTATTAAATTGAAAATTATAACAACACCAATCAAATATAGGTGGGTTGAGTCGGATTATATGAATTTGAAAATTTTATGACCCAAACTCAACTTGACTTATTGTAAAAATAAATTCACAACTCAACCTAACTCAATCCACCAATCCCTAAAAATTAACTCAACCCAATGGGTTGGTTAGATCAGATCAGTTTTAGTGGGTTGTACCCTAAAAATTTGCCTCCTTAGAATTTTTAATAGATAAAAAAAAAGATAGGGAAAGCACTAGTGTTTTACACCCTATTTTTGTCGACTGATGTAAGAAAAGAAACGGTGAAAGAATGTAAGAACTTACTCCGACCCTGGCTTTGCCACGTTCTGAAATATCCTGTTGGCTGCCTCTTTTGCCTGGCACTCACTTCTGATCTGCAACAAAGCTTCATCTTGGATTTTTGAATTCAGTAACTGCTCATTCAGAGTGGATAAATCCCCATGCTGGACAATATTAACCATCCTCTTCATATTCCAAGCTGATATATTCTTCTGATTCAGCTTATGCAGGTGATCAACAGAGATCTCCTCATCTTCCCTTTTATACATTGTCCTCGAAAATCTAGAATTCTTCCCAATCATTGGAATTTTTCGTTCTCTACCAATTCCTATCACCTTCCTACTCCTAGGAGGCAGAGTTGTTCCAAGCTCACCAGGCAAACTAACCCCAGCTTTCTCAAGCTCCTGAAGCTCAGCCAGAACTTCCTCTTCTGTATCATGCCTTTTAAACAATGGCGAACTAGAGAGCAATTTGATGACATACTGATTAAACAAAGCCTCCTGGATTCGTTCAAAGAATGTGTTTACATGGAAGGTTGAAGCCAAGACCTTAACAAGCAGAGTTTTCATGAGCCATATTAGGGTACCCACAAGTAAACAAACAAAAACCCTATTTACGTAAGGCAAAATCTTGCTCTCTGTCTCCTTTTTAAACCTGTCATGGAAAATATTATGCCACACCAGCAAAACCAAACCCAACCAGAGGCAATTCTGAACGGATTTCTTCAGCCCATAAACAAAATACAATACCCGTTTTCGCAAAAGAAAATTGCGTTCTATAAAGAACACAACCACTCGAATACCCCAACCCGACGCTAAACGTCCACAGATTAATGCTAAAACCATTATTTCCCACTTCCATAATGGAAGACCCCACACTATGCACCTTTTTATAACTGGGAACCAAAGGCTACAAGCTAAGGCTACAATAATCAAAACAAGACTCACAGATTGAAGCATTGTCAGTTTGCTGAATTTCATTCTCTTATACTCTTCCGGGATGTCATCAATATCATCATCTTCCTCATAATCTTGAACTTCCTCATGGATTCTTCCAGAGTTTACTGAACTTTGACATGGTTCCTCTGGCGGGTCTATCAGCCTAGACTTGGTCATGCTCATCACTGACTTCCATGTACGTATCCTAAATGAAACATTTGAACTGCACTTTACAACCTCTGCTCTACCTGAATTCAAGTACCCTAAGTGGTTTTCTTGGTCCCAAAACTCTTTATTTCTTCGTCGTAGAGACTCACTTCTTCCCTGAAAGTTGTTGCTGCATGGACTTCCGGTAATATCATCAAGCTTGATTGCTACTTCATCTTCTCTTTGGCTTCGAGCCATCTGATAGTAGTTTCTTTATCGCTCTTTGTGGAAGTGGTGGTGCTTTTATTGCTTAGCAGAAGAATAAATTGGTTTCGAGGGCTTTCTGAATTGTTCCATAAAAAGAATTCGGCCAACTTTTAAGCACGGCAACAGTACTCCAGGAATATCGAGGAAAGGACTATTTTAGATGTGCTTCTAAGCAAATAGCAAGTCCACTAATTCATCATCATCAATGCCGAAGAATATCGAGTTTAGGCGGCCAGCGTGAATTAATTGCGTGGAGGGAAGCAACTTGCCTGACGCGCTCTTCAAAGTTTCTCAGTCTATAATTTAAGTGTTGAAAAAACTACTCATTTTTCTATCTTCAACTTTCCACTAATCTAATTATGTATCATTTTTATTTTGTTGTTGTTGATGTACCTTGCCCAACTATCTTCAACTTTCCACTAATCTAAGTATCATTTTTTTTTTTTTTTTTGTAGTTGATGTACCTCGTCCAACCCCCAAACGGAAGAGAGAGGTAGGTTGAACGCCTACAAGAATAAGAGATCTAAGTAGAGAGCATTCATATTGGTGGTACTAAATGTTAGGAAATTCAAAGAGTAATAATGCAAGAACAAAATGATCTAGTAGACAAACAGAAAATTTGATTGACTTGGAGGCAATTGAATGCTATCCTTAGACAATATTTGTCCCTACACAAAAGTTGCTAAAGAGTTACTACAAATTTATTCCCATGATACAACCAAATTTATTAGATTCTATAAATAGTAATTTTTTTGGAGAGGAGACTCACTGGATTTCTTGTGTTTCTAAGAAGATTTGAGAGAGGAGACGTTCGTTATGTAGTTACCAAATGAGTATTGTTAGGACATATGTGAGAATTGTTAGAAACATATGTTATCTAAATTGGCTAATCTTTTGACAGAACGCACTTTACTTGTAATTGGGTAGATCTAGGATGAGTTTAGTACTTTAAGAAACAAGTGTTCAAGTTTAGTATTGAAGTCATGTAAGTCTGACCAAAAACCAAGTGAAGAAGTGCTGTTAATTAAAGCTCGACAGATATCTCGACAGAATCATATCTATCGAGGTTTAATGTTGAAGCTCAACAGAATCTCAACAGCAGCTGTATCTGTCGAGAATTACAAAATTAGAATTTCCAGATCTGATTTGTGTAGAGTTTCTTTTCTCACAACCCTAGGCATATATAAGGATTATTTTAAGGGCCGTCACATGGATGCAACTTGAAACAAAGTGATAATACATGCATATTGTGACTGGAGACAATTTGCTCTAGTTCATCATATTCTCTATAGAAACTACTACATCTTTGCGCCAAGGGTTTTGAGGAGCGTCTTGATCTTCATTGTTGGATGAACTGAAAAACTTTGCAGTCAACATCTTCCTCAAGTTGGTGTGTTAGTCATGTACTGAGATCCGTGCATCATTGGTTAGTCACGTACTTGGAGCCGTGCATTAAAATGAGAGATTGCCGCTACATTACAAGTTCAATTGGGTATTGGGGTAAGGGTTCAACTATAGGTTGGTATTAGGTACTGGGATTCCTTTTACTTGTAACCGCTTGTTTTGATAATAGTAGATTCTCGGGAGTGGTGACCTTAAATTCACCCGGTGAGGTTTTGCCTCGGTAGTTTTTCCCATTCGTAAACAAATCACCTGTGTCAAATTTATTTTTCACTACATTTAACTTAGTTGGTGATTTTTTTGTTCAACCACGCTTATTGCATGTAATTGAATCTAATTAATTCACTTGGCTAATTAATTGATTAAGTTACCAAAGGGGTTAATACATTCTTGGCCTATCAAGTATGAACTACTATTTATACCCAAAAGATTATAACCCTTCAATAGCTAGGAACATTTTGGTTCAATAGACACCTTTAATATATATCCAACTCAAAGGGTTGTGACCTTTCAATATGCACTGTTTGGTTCAATAGGCACTTTTAATATATATTCAATCCAAAGGATTGTGACATTTCAATAGACACATTTTTGTTCAATTGACACCTTTTGGTATATCTATATACTAAGAGGAATTAGAAAGTTAGTTAGGACTATAAAAATGTCAAAAATACCCCTAATCTAAATAGATAATAATTATTCTTAAAAAATAAAATTGGTTAAAATTGTAATTTAACAAAATTAAAAAAAAAAAAGTACTAGAGAAATTTTTTTCCTAAAAATTAGCACACACTCTTTCTCTTATTTAAATATATTTCATGCATGTTTGATACATTTTTTTTCCTAAAAACTAGCACACACTAAACCCAGCAGTTTACTCCTTTTCAAATCCTAAATTTTAGTTTCTTAAAAATCCATTTCTATGTAACCTCATTAACAATAGATAAATTCAAATTGAAAAATTACATTAAACTCAAAATAAAAAAAAGAGTCTCATCGCACGTGCGGAGCGCGTGTGATATTTATATATACAATCTATCTTGTATATATTTATATATACAACAATAAAAAAATTAGTTTTTATCGTCTCAAAAAGATAAATTTATCTATTTTAACACTTCACTTTTCAATTCACCCAACATCAAAGTTCCTATTTTTTTACCACTTCATTTAAATATTCTTTCTTTATTCTTCCTCTATGTCTCTTCTCTCTCTTCTCTGAAGCAAGAACAACCAACCACAACCACAACCACAACCACAACCACCATGCATAACCCACTGCTAGCACAACAAACCGCCACAACCCATGGCCATAAACTCACCGTCCCAATAAAATTCCATATCAAATGCACCAAAATACGAGTCTTACTCCATTTTCCTTGTCTCTTACACTTGCATGAAATGTAATGTAATCGTAGTCAACTGTTAAGCACTATCACAATAAAAGTCACTTCTACTAAATAGTATAGTTTCTTTCCTCTAATTATTCTTCTCAACCAAATACAGAAGATTTATACTTATTTTTCATTCTCCAACCTTTTCCATTATCTTTTATCATACACGTGTTGAAAAAACTAACCCTATGTAATCTAAGTACTAAGTATCAATTGCGTTTTGTTGCTTGTGTACCTCGCCCTACCCTAAAGAGGGGAGAGAGGTAGGTACAATGCCGAATTGCCTACAAGAATAAGAGATCTAATTGTAACATTGAAATTTTATTAGATGCTTCTAGATTACTGCTGACGGCAAGGCTAATATGTGTTTCCTGATTTTGATTTTTGTTTAGACAATAATTTATGGAAAAATGCCTCCATAAAAAAAAGAAAAGAAAAATGCTTTACTTATACACTGAGGTGATGAGTGATTCGTTGCTGTCACGTGCATAGAATAGAACTAGAATCACTATGAAGGGGATATCCTGGCACATCGAAAATCATCCCGAACAGTGCTTATTGGCAAGGAAATTTATACTACAATGAAAATTTCAAGTGCTAACAAAAGAATTTGAATGTGGATTAGTTGGATTCTTCTTTCAAATTGGGTCCTCATGTTTAAATACCTCCAGCCTTCATGTTTAAACGTCGAGAAAATTTGAGCCTTTTCAATTCTAGATCACTGCAGTCCAAAGTCACTCGGGAAAAGAGAGAAAAAACATGTACTGAAAGAAATGTTTGGATTATTACTAAATTCAGTAACTGTTCAGGCAATATCTAGTCATTAGTTGGATTAACAAAAGAGAGTTCCAAATGGAGAAAAACAAAGTGAAAGGAACTCAGCAAAACAAGATTATTACATCATTAACATGTGTTATAAACAGCCTTCTCACTTGCCAGTTGCACTTCAATCGACACTCCGTACAAAAGCAGATACTCTTCTAAGTGATTTCCCCTTCTGCCAATCCATTCTCTCTTCTGCAACCTGTTCCAAGATCATATTTCATAAAAATCCAAAGTGGAAGAGAAAAAAGGACAAGGAACTTTTCCATACCCTCTTGGCCATGTGCCGCAAATTTCTAAAATTTCTGAGAATTCTGGTCTTAAAGATGGATCTTGCTGCCAACATCTCTCAAGTGATTCCCCAAGCTTTGGAGGAGTCTGCTATGGAATTGTAGGCCTCAGACCCTGAAATTCATGTCACCAAATCTCTATATTAACTTAAGATCTTTCTGTCTTCCACTAGTCTGCAAGGCCCAGTCAACTACTTTCGTTTTTTTTTTTTTTTTTTTTTAAATCTCTCAAAAATAAGAAATACCCTACTCTTCAAACAAACAGTCTATACCAGCAGGTTCTTGGTCCAGATGTGATTTGCCCAGCATACTCATTCTTCAGAATGGACCAAAACCCTCTTTGTAGGCATGGAGGTTAGGTAGTTGTGTCACCTGCTCAGTGGTCATAGATTCCGGGGCTAGAACAAATTATATTGTTGGTGAAAAAGGGGATGATGATGAACTAAAATTCTCTCTTGAACCAAAAGGGGAAATCACATGCACACAAAAACAAAGACCTAGAAACAAAGACAGAAACAGAAGATGTTGTTGGGGTAGAAGAAGATTAACAAGATTTTATTAAGACAGCAATCATTGACATTTTCCCAGAATTTTATGGAGACCTCTTTGAGAGGAAGTCTTTTCTGTGCAATTTTACAATGTCAAAAATTTTAATAGAGGAATACCTTCTGAACCACACCAACTGCTGCTTGTAATGGGGTCAAGTGCTCATACGGGAGATGGCATTTCATCAGAAAACAAGATGATTGATATGAAGTCTGTGCAACCATTATTTTTTAGAAGATATAACAAAGTAATTATCTGAAGGGAGTTATATTTTCTTCACCGGCACTCATTATAACTACCAACAAAGTGGCAAATTACCTTTCCTGTAAGCAACTCCCACACTAGAACTCCAAAGCTGAAAACATCCACTTTGTGATCATATGTTTTGTGTTTGATAACCTTCCATGCATCAACAACAACAAACAAACATGTCAAACAGTTGGGCAAGCTACTAAAGCCACAAGATCAACAACATCATTTAAGCCATGCGACAATGAGTAAACAAACAAACCCATATGAGGGTTGACAAATTCGTGCATCAACTTTCAACAGTATAAAAGCTATAAAGAGATTTGACACAACAAAAATATATCCCAATTTTTATCTATTATATACATCCCTCATAACTCAAGACCCATGCCCTCCTTGGTGCACCCTTATTTGTATGCTAGTAGAATAAAAAATTTGTCCCATCATTCATCTATTCAAGCACTGTTTTGAAACAACTTCCCTAAAAGCCCTAGATTCATTTTTCATTTAAAAGTATTTCTTCCCACTTTCCTCCCTGTTTGACAATCTTTTTTGGTTTTTGTGCAATTAAAAAGATGATATCATCTAGCATACCATATTCCTATTTGTACTGAAGAAATGGCAGAAGGAAAAAAGGGTGGTGTACATGGTACATTTGCATTTCTTTTTTTCTTTTCTTTTTTTTCAGAATTTTGAAACTGAATAGCAGGGTATAAGAACTAGAAAATTATGCCTAGCTAGAAACTTAAATATCCTTTGGTCAACTGAAATCAAGTAAAATGCTTAAAAAGCATTGAATTCATATATAAAGAAACAGACCTCTAGAGCCATCCAACGGTATGTTCTGGTTTCGGCAGTCATAACACCAGATTGAGCTTGCATTTCTAGCAATGCCAAAATCAGCAATCTTGACAACCTGGTAGACAATTTTTTTGAAATTTAGTAGATAGAAACTTAGAGATCAATCTTAAAGCCATGTTTACAGCCATGAAACAACCTAACAAAGCTCCCATCCAGAAGAACCAATAAATCAAGGACAAGAATGCATGCAGCTGCCCTCTAGTCTGGAAGCAAAAAGAGAAGGGAATATTGATCTAAAAGAAATATATAGGCTGTTAAAAAATTTCATGACAATCAGTAGTGCCTTTTTATCAACTTTCATCCATTAATACCTAATAAGCTCTCATCCTTGTTAATTACATTATTCAAGAAAACCATAAGTAGAACCCTGCCTTCTGAGTCCTTATTAAACTAAAATTAACGCCTTCACATCCTATCATACTACCTGCAATCACGTGCCACATCAATTAGGGGTCACTAGTCAAAATTTTAAGTTGGAGAGCTGTTCTCCATCATGCGTACTAGCCAAAATTGTTAATCGAAAAGCAATTCACAGTTAAATTGGTCATTTTTACTTCAGAAAATGTAGCTGTCCTTTAATTTAAGCAAACTAGTCAAATAGGTTAATTTTGACATGATTGTTTTTAACTATGTCATCATCAACCCATCATATGGTTATGAAGCAGAGGACCAGTATGCATCAGTATCTCCAGACTAAGACAGTGATCAGTGAATAAGCCATGACTTTAGGAAACTCCAGGGGAGGTAAGAAGTAGTCCTTAATATACAATAACAACAAAAAAACATACAGATCTAAAAGGCAACAACATAAAAGTGAAAATCTCTTACTCCATTTCCATCTATCAAAAGATTGGCAATTTCCATGTCCCGATGGATTATATTATTGTGATGCAACTAGTTCATTCCCTTGGAAACATCAATGGCTACTCTGATTAAGGTTGGGAGTGTGAAAACACCCTTTTGTTTATGCAGAAAGTCATAAATGCTTCCACCCGACATGTACTCTAAGAAAGAAACACTCAAGCTCAGAAAGGGAAAAAAAAAAGGAAAATTTCAATAATAAGTTACCAATTGTGTATTTTTAATCAAAATTCTATAACTAATGAATATAAATCAGAGCACCACACTACATATGCCATAAAAAAATAAAATTACCCATGACAACGTAACAACTTATCTTTTTATAAAAATCCCCATAAATATTGTCTCAGCATAATAAAAGTAAATGACATTTTACAAAAGGCATAACATAGTCTAATGCTTGTGTTCCTTGTTAATTTGAAATTATATTACTTAAGAAATAAACTAATTTTTGTGTGTGTGTGGATTGGTATGCACCCAATAGGTCTGAAGCTCTGCCCTTCAGCTTCGAGACTCTGTATTGCGCACACACAAAAAAACACTCCAAATTGTATGATATGGTAAATAGGACATTGTTATGACACGAGTATGACACCTCAAATAAAGTGTTCGTGCTTTCTAGTAAGGAAATTTGGTTCTAGGCCATCTGAGTCTTTTTGATGATGCACTATTTCTTTCATGACAAAGTTTAGTTTCAAACCAATTTGGAGTTATTTTATTCAACCCACTAAAGTGTCAATTTATAAGATTATCTATATGTATTATTTAAACATAACACATGGATGATCTCTTCAATTCCTTCATAATAAATTGGGAGAAGATATCTCCAAACCACTAATATCTTTTCTCAACTCTTTAAATTAAGGATAAAGTTTAGCTACCAACTTTATTGTAGCCTAAGGCTAAAATTCTCACTAAAAAAAATAAACATTGCTACATATTTAATTTAACAGTTGGATTGTATTTTCTTTATGTTCTTAATACATATGTCAAATTTTGTGTCAATTGGATATTATTTATTATTCGATTCATAAACTTATTTTTTATGCATAATTTTAGACAACAAAAATTTGAAATTTTAATATTTGATTGAAAACATAGTTATTGGTCTTTAATATTCTAGAAATTTTACAAGCAAGGAGAATATAAGAAGAAAATGTAATCCGATGGTGGATTTCATCAAAATTCATATCCAATAAAAAAAGTTGAGCGGAGTTATAAACTTAAACTACAACCAAGTTTGTTGCCAAAATTTATCATTTTTTTTAGGACTTTGTCCTTCTTCTTATATCTTTCATGCTTACAAAATTTCTAGAAGATCAAAAATCAATAATTATTTCATCAATCAAATATTTAAATTTTAAGTTTTTGTAGTATAAAATTATGCATAAAAAATAAGTTTATGGATCGAATAGTAATTAACATCCTATTAACGCAAAATTTGACTGCATGTTAAGAACCTAAAGAATCTAATGGTTATATTTTTAAAATATGTACACATTTTTTTTTTTAATGGGAGTTGCAGTTATTGGTTACAACTTACCACCAAATTTATAGTCAAACTTTGTTTTTAAATTCAAAAAGTGAAAACTTATTACAACATGCATAATACCTATTTACAAATTAAAACAAACTTAGCAGGAGAATGAACAACAAATGCTCATAAGTCAAAACAACGGCTAAGCTCTACAGCTCTGCCCTGGGCCATCTAAGGTCACTAGAAGCAGCTTCTAATTCTATGATGGGAGCTAAATTAAGGGTGAACTATTACATTTTTCTCAATCATGAAAATAAACTTCACATGTGGATCCAGTATATATAATCCATATTTACGTGAAAGGGAGATGTAATACACCAATGTAATGAATAGTTTCTTGAATTTTTGGGCTCTAAATTTCTAAAACCAACTATGCTGAGGCTTCTATGCAACTAATGGAGAGGTGAAAGTATGTTACTCACTGTAAGAGAAACTTAAATATTACAATTTGTGGTGCTATTTCTTGTTATATATATCTGTAAATTCACCTCTATAACGTTGTAAATAAAGACCAGCCAGAGGAGGTTTTATTACCTCTTTGCCAAAATACAAAGCCACATGCAACTGAGATCTTTAAGCTAGTTTCCGTGTGCTTGATGGGGGCTACCATTTTTGAAAATTAGTACACTATGTGACAATGCAACAAACTAGTAATGTATCTCATTTCTGTTTTATTAGGGAGATAGGAGTTTATCTCGAGTCACCATAAATCATTCCTAAATCCAACAATTCTTATGGGGAACCATTGCCAATTCCATCATAGGCCGAAAAGGAATTGGTGCTGGGTGCCAATGCTCATTCTCGGAGTTGGCCTCACTATATTTGTCCTACATAATCAGCTAGCATAAGTTTTCCAAGTCGAAGGAAGCCTGTCTGATATCAGAGGGGGCAAGTTCTGGACATTCACATCAAGAGGCAGTAGGCGATATTCAATATTGAGCTCCTTGAAAACTTTGATCATCTCTCCAAGAAGGAGGTCTCTCCTAATCCATCTCTCCCCCATGTCCTGATAGTTCATTTTGTGTGTAAGCCACACTGACATCATCAGTTTGTTCATGTCTATAACATCCCTCATTATCACCATTGGACCTGGCTGCCAGTGCTCGTTCTTGCTTTCAATATACCTGCAATTTCAACAGCGACAAGGCCCTCAACAACAGAAAATTATTTAAGAAGGATTTTTATTTTTTGGTGGCAGAATATATGGATTAACGACAAAATGTAGGTCCTATCATCGATTCATAGCTGCTGATACACCTGAATGGCCATGTCAAGTAATGCAGAGTCACCCATTACATGGCCTTCTAAGATATCATTCCAGTAAGATAATCCAACATGTCTACAACAATCAGAGCACTGAAGGGCAGGTTTTGAGAAAGAAATTTATTAAATTTTTTAAAACAATGCAGATTATCTCAGGGTGGGTGCTGGCCCAAGTACGTCTATTAACTCTCACCAGTGATTGAGAACTGCATGTGCTTTTGAATGGAGAAAAACCCTATGCAACTTTACAGAAGAAATTATATCTCAATCCAAATCCCAGAATGAATATGAAGTTTTATAGTTTTACAGTCCATAAAATGTGAAAAGGCATATGGGCCTTGGTCCATGCTCATGGCAATTGGCAAGAGCAAAGTGATGCACTAACAGCAGTGTTGCAGTTGATGGTACCACTAATACCGTGTGTGATTCTAAATGTGTAATAGAGTCTATATCTCTAGGAATTGAGTTGCACTAGGGAAAAATTGACAATAATTGGAAAGAAAGAAGATGCATGACCATACATACCTTGTTATTCTTTCTTTCATGCTGGTGACCTTTTCCGTTGGGGTGGAGATGTTAATACAGAAATCAATTGCATCTCCCATGTCTGGACTACGATTATAGTTACTAATGGGCTTAGTAGCTAGAATACTGTTAGGGTATATGATCTTTTGGTTATCAAATCTCAAAAAAACTGTAGTTAGTATGTTCATCTCTTCGACTACCAGCTGAAACCCAAAGAAACATAAGTTACTACATTAATGAAAGATGAGAAACTGGCTTGTGTTTTCATTTATTTTCTATGAAACATAAATTAGAACACAAATGAAAGATATATGCTTATATGAGAGTGCATAATAAACATCTTTTTAAGCCTCCTTTCTTACCTGGACTCCATCCACTTCACAACGATCACCAACATCAAATGGGTGCATTACAAATAAGAAGATGATTGCTTCAAATACTGTTCTGCAGGTATTCCCAAACACAAACACCACCAGAAGAAGCTGTGAACTTATAAAGACGAGGAAGTGGGTAATTGGAACTCTGAGTATAATAAGCCATATTATCAATATAACGATAGCTACAAGAACGTTCAACAAAGTATGGAGCTCTTCCACAGCTGTTTTTGTATCAGTGAGAGACAATGCAAGTGCCCTTCTCTCTCTAAATGCCTTAACCTAAAACAAAAGGTGAAGTTTACTTTGTCATTGTTTCATAGAAAATAAATTAGAACACAATTCAAAATTTTTTTTCCTTTCTCCACTAGGAGATGTCCATTAAATAAATGAGAACAAAAAGAGCATAAGTATCTTTTACATTAAGAACCATAGCCAGGAGCCAAGAAATATAGAGTCATACCATCCAGTCCTTAAGGAAGGACTTGCTGATTCCCTTATTCTCAGCTGCTACTCCAATCAGATGCGTTGTCTTCAAAGCTTCTTCTTTACTCATAAAGTGCATCACATCCTCGAGGTAAATATACCTTATATATAGAGGTTTGCATTGTATAACAATCAGGACAGAATGACATCAATATTTAAAAAAAAAGAAAAAAAAAAGAAGACAAGAACTAAGAAAGGAAATCCTGAAAGATGTAAGAACTCACTGCGACACTGGCTTTGCCACATTCTGAAATATCCTCTTGGCTGCCTCTTTTGCCTGGCATTCACTTCTAATTTGCAGCAAAGCTTCATCCTCTGTTTTTGACTCCAGTAACTGCTCATCCAGAGTGGATAAATCCCCATGCTGGATAATATTAACCATCCTCCTCATATTCCAAGCTGATATATTCTTCTGATTCAGCTTATGCAGATGATCAACGGCAATCTCCTCATCTTCTTTTTTAAAGCTTGTCCTTGAAAATCTAGAATTCTTCTCAACCTTGGGACTTTTTACTAGTCTACTACTTCCTATCACCCTCCTACTACTGAAATGCAAAGTAACACCAGCTTTCTCAAGCTCTTGAACCTCAGCCATAGCTTCCTCTTCTTGTGTATCATTCCTTTTAAACAACAGCGGACTAGAGAGCGTTTTGATGACGTACTGACTAAACAAAGCCTCCTAGATTCGTTCAAAAAATGTGTTTACATGAAAGGTTGAAGCCAGGACCTTAACAAGCAGAGTTTTCAAGAGCCATATTAGGGTACCCACAAGAAAACAAACTAGAACCTTATTTACATAAGGCAAAATCTTGCTCTTTGTCTCCTTTTTAACCTTGTCATGGAAAATACTATGCCACACAAGCAAAACCAAACCCAACCAGAGGCAATTCTGAACAGATTTCCTTAACCCATAAACAAAATACAATACCCGTTTTCGCAAAATATAATTGAGTTCTATAAAGAACACAACCACTCGAATTCCCCAACCTGAGACTAAACGTCCACAGATTAATGCTAAAACCATTATTTCCCACTTCCATAATGGAAGATCCCACACTATGTGCCTCTTTATAATTGGGAACCAAAGGCTACAAACTAAGGCTGCAATTATCAAAACAAGACTCACATATTGAAGAATTGTCAGTGTGCTGAATTTCATTCTCTTATACTCCTGCGGGATGTCTTCAATATCATCGTCCTCCCAGTCTCGATCTTGCGCAGGCATTCTTCCAGTGTTTACTGAACTTTGACATGGTTTCTCTGGTGGATCTATCAGCCTAGACTTGGTCATGCTCATCACTGACTTCCACGGGCCTCGCTGGAATGAAACATTTGAACTTCACTTTACAACCACTGCTCCACCCGAATTCAAGTACCCTTGGTGGTTTTCTTGGTCTGACAACTCTTTATTTCTTCGTCGTACAGACTCACTTCTTCGTTGATAGTTGTTGCTGCTTGAACTTCCATTATTAATCTTTTTGCTATTATCATTAACATCATCAAGCTTGATTACTACATCTTCTTCTCTTTTACTTTGAGCCATCTGATATTGGTGTTGCTGTTATTGTTTAGCAGAAGAGAAGAGCTTGGTTTCAAGGGCTTTCTGAAAGTTTCCATAAAAAGAATTCGACCAACTTTTATAAGCACCAAAGGCAACAGTACGCCAGGAACAGTTGTTCATGTAAAGCACTTTTTTTAGATATGATTCTACAGGGACTTAAAGCAAAAGGCAAGTCCACTACCGAGACATCAATACTGAAGAACCTCGACTTTAGGTGGCTAGTTTGAAATTGCATGGAGGGAAGTAACTTGCCTGAGGTGCTCTGCAAAGTTGCTTAGTCTATATACGAGTCTTAAGCTCTTAATCTGTTTTCCTTGTCTTAATCTTTTCTCACTTGCATGAAATGTAATGTAGTTGTAGCCAACCTTTAAGCACTATCACAATAAAAGTCACTTCTACTAAATAGTATAGTTTCTTTCCCCTAATTATTCTTCTCAACCAAATACAGAAGATTTATACTTATTTTTTATTCTCCATTCTCCAGCTTTTCCATTATCTTTTATCATAAACGTTGTTGAAAAAACTAACCCTATGTTTCCATATCTTTTCTACCCATATCCTGACAAAATGGAATCTAAGTATCATTTGCGTTTTGTTGCCGGTGTACTTCGCCCTACCCCAAAGGGGAGAGAGAGGTAGGTACAATGTCACAAGAATAAGAGATCTAATTGTAATAATGAAAATTTATTAGATGCTTCTAGAATACTGCTGACGGCAACGCTATTATGTATCTCCTGATTTTGATTTTTGTTTAAACTTTAATTTTTGGAAAAATGCTTTTCTTATACACTGAGGTGATGAGTGATTTGTTGCTGTCACTTATAGAATAGAACTAGAATCACTATGAAGGGGATATCTTGGCACATCGAAAATCATCTCAAACAGTGCTAATCGGCAAGGAAGGGTATACCACAATGAAAATTTCAAGTGCTAACAAAAGAATTTGAATGTGGATTAGTTGGATTCTTGTTTCAAATTGGGTCCTCATGTTTATCTACCTCCAGCCTTTACTTTTAAACGTCAAGAAAATTTGAGCCTTTCAATTCTAGATCACTGCAGTCCAAAGGCACTCAGGAAAAGAAAGAAAAAACATGTACTGAAAGAAGTGTTTGGATTATTACTAAATTCAGCAACTGTTCAGGCATTATCTAGTCATTATTTAGATTAACAAAAGAAAGTTCCAAATGGAGAAAAAACAAAGTGAAAGGAACTCAGCAAAACAAGATAATTACATCATTACATGTGTTATAAACAGCCTTCTCACTTGCAAGTTGCACTTCAATCGACACTCTGTACAAAAGCAGATACTCTTCTAGGTGATTTCCCCTTCTGCCGGTCCATTCTCTCTTCTGCAACCTGTTCCAAGATTATAGTTCATAAAAATCCAAAGTGGAAGAGAAAAAAGGACAAGGAACTTTTCCATACCCTCTTGGCCATGTGCTGCAAAATTTCTAGAATTTCTGAGAATTCTGGTCTTGAAGATGGATCTTGCTGCCAACATCTCTCAAGCAATTCCCCAAGCTTTTGAGGAGTCTGATTTGGAATTATAGGCCTCAGACCCTGAAATTCATGTCACCAAATCTCTATATTAATTTAAGATCTTTCCGTATTCCACTAGTCTGCAAGGCCCAGTTAACTACTTTAGTTTTTTTTTAAGTTCTCTCAAAAATAAGAAATACACTACTCTTCACACAGAGTATATACCAGCACGTTCTTGGTCCAGATGTTATTTGCCCGGCATACTCATTCTTCAGAATGGACTAAATCCCTCTTTGTAGGCATGGAGGTTAGGTAGTTGTGTCACCCACTCAGTGGTCAAAGGTTCAAGGGCTAGACCAAATTATATTGTTGGTGAAAAAGGGGATGACAATAAACTAAAATTCTCTCTTGAACCAAAAGGGGAAAACACACACACAAAAAAAGACCTAGAAACAAATACAGAAACAGAAGATCTTGTTGGGGTAGAAGAAGATTAACAAGATTTTATTTACAATATCAAAACATTTAATGGAGGAATACCTTCTGAACCACACCAACTGCTGCTTGTAATGGGGTCAATTGCTCATACGGGAGCTGGCATTTCAGTCAGAAAACAAGATGATTGATATGAATTCTGTTCAACCATAAATTTTTAGAAGATATAGCAAAGTAATTATCTGAAGAGAGTTATATTTTTTTCACCGGCACTCATTATCACTACCAAAAAAGTGGCGCATTACCTTTCCTGTAAGCAACTCCCACAGTAGAACTCCAAAGCTGAAAACATCAACTTTGTGATCATATGGTTTGTGTTCAATAACCTTCCATGCATCGACACAAACAAACAAAAAGGTCAAACAGTTGGGGAAGCTACCAAAGGCACAACACCAACAATATCATTTAAGCCATGCAACAGTGAGTAAATAAACCAACCCATAAGAGGGTTGACAAATTCATGTCTCAACTTTCAACAGTATAAAGCTATAAAGAGATTTGACACAATAAAACTATATGCATATCCCAGTTTTTATCTATTATATACGTCCCTCATAACTCAACATCCATGCCCTTCTTGGTGCACATGCTAGTAGTATAAAAAATTTGTTCCTATTTGTACTGAAGGAATGGCAGAAGGAAAAAAGGGTGGTGTACATGGTACATTTGCCTTTGTTTCAGTACTTAGAAACTGAATTGTAGGGTATAAGAACTAGAAAACTATGCCTAGCTAGAAACTAATTATCCTTTGTTCAATTTGGAATCAAGTAAAATGTTTAAAAAGTATTGAATACATATATAAAGAAACAGACCTCTGGAGCCATCCAACGGTATGTTCCAGTTTCGGCAGTCATAACACCAGATTGAACTTGCATTCTAGCAATGCCAAAATCACTAATCTTGACAACCTGGCAGACAATTTAAAAAAAAAAAAAAAAAAAAATTAGTAGATAGAAACTTAGATCAATCTTAAAGCTATGTTTGCAGCCATGAAACAACCTAACAAAGTTCCCATCCAGAAGAAGCAATAAGTCAAGGACAAGAATGCATGCAGCTGCCCTCTAGTCTTGAAGCATAAAGAAAAGGGGATATTAATCTAAAAGAAATACATAGGCTATTGAAAATTTCATGACAATCAATAGTACATTTTTATCAAGTTTCATCCATTAATACCTAATAAGCTCTCATACTTGTTAATTACATTATTCAAGAAAACCATAGGTAGAACTCTGCTTTTGAGTCCTTATTAAACTGAAATTAACGCCTTCACATCCTATCATACTACCTGCAATCAAGTGCCACATCAATTAGGAGTCACTGACCAAATTTTAAGTCGGGGAGCGGTTCCCCATCATGGGCACTAGCCAAAATTGTTAATCAAAAAGCAATTCACAATAAAATTGGTCATTTTTACTTCAGAAAATGTAGTTTTCTTATAATTTAAGTGAACTAGTCAAATAGGTTAAAACTTCCTTTTGACATGATTTTTTTTAACTATGTCATCATCAGCTATGATGGTCATGAAGCAGAGGACCAGTATGCAGCATTATCTCTAGACTAAGACAGAGATTAGCGAGAAAGCCATGACTGTATGAAACTTCAGGGGATGTAAGAAGTAGTCCTTAATATACAATAACAACAACAAAAAAAAACATACAGATTTAAAAGGTAATAACATAAAAAATGAAAATCTCTTACTCCATTTCCATCCATCAAAAGATTGGCAGCTTTCAAGTCCCGATGGATTATATTATTGTGGTGCAAATACTTCATTCCCTTGGAAACATCAATGGCTACTCTGATTAAGGATGTGTGTGTGAAAACACCCTTCTGTTTATGCAGAAAGTCATGTATGCTTCCACCAGACATGTACTCTAAGAAAGAAACACTCAAGCTCAGGATGGAGAAAAAAAACAACAACAAAAATTGGAAAATTTCAATAATAATTTGCCAATTGTGTTTTTTAAATCAAAATTCTATAACTAATGAATATAAATCAAAGCACCTCACTACATATGCCATTAAAAATGAAAAATTACCCATGACAATACACAGGCTTGGAGGTCTTGTACATGCCCCGATGAATTGGACAACATTCTTGTGCTGGATTTTCCTGAGTGTAGGCAATGAATAACAACTTTTCTTTTTATAAAAATCACCCAAAATATTGCCTCAGAATGATAAAAGTAAATGACATTATACAAAGGCATAACAAAGTCTAATGCTTGTATTCCCTATTAATTTGAAATTATATTACTTTAGAAAAAAAATACTTTTTGTTTTTGTGAATTGGTGTGCATGTAATGCATCCAATAGGACTTGAACTCACAACTTTACTCTTCCCCTTGAACTTATAAGGGGAGGAGATGCCAATTGAGCTAGAACTCATTGGCTAAACTAAATATTATGAATTTTTTGCCAAAATTCAGTCCCATTGTGCATTTTAAGTAAAACTAAATGATGATAAGAAGATGTTGAATCACAACCAGTGATGCATTGCTTGCCAATAGTGACAACTCTCTCTCATGCATACGTGTGTTTTGGACAAGGCCTCCAGGATGACAATTAAGAGGCTCTACAACTAACCCTAAGTTGCTTCGTTCATAGAAGATTTTTCTGGACTATCCACATTCCAACAGCTAAAGGTGCTGCAATCTATAAAATATATAAAATTGAAGCAGTTTGACTTTTGGTTGACCTTAAAATATTGTGCTACATAAATTTTTGAGACCTTACAATTTTACGTGTCACAATTTTAATATATCTTTTTTAATTGAATTTAAATTCTATTCTATATTTAAACCCTCCATAGAATCTTGGCACATCATATTTTCTTTTAATGGTAGAATATATAGTTCTATATACAAATGCAATCATAATAAATGTCTATTACCATGGCTTGTGAGTGGAGTTTGTGGTGTGCTTTTGTGTTAGAATCTCTTTCCCTCTCCCTTGTGTGTGATTGTTTTTCAAAAAAAAAAAAAAGGTCTATTAATAATTATCATAATTATGAAATTTCATATTTAGACAAGAAAATAAAAGAGGAAAAAAAATCATGGAGTATATAATAATAATTGAAACAATAATATTTTTAAACTTCCTGGCCTTAACATAGAATTGCTTTATCTGAATAACCACTACCTTATTGGGAATGTTTTCACATGAACAACAATTACTTGATTGGAGGATGTTACAAAATATATTTAATGACCTAACAAGTAAAATGATTAGATTATTACCAGTAAATTGAGAAGTGTGCTCATTTTAGTAACAAATGAACACCATTTGATAATGCCCTCTTGATAATTATATATAAACCAAAGGTCCAAAATAGGGGGAAAAAAGAAAAGAAAAAAAAGAAAATGATGATGATGATGATGAGTGATAGTAGTGTTTGCGTAAGTTACACAATATAAAATGACAAACCTCATCATAATGACTTCTTGAGTAAATTCCCTCTGCATATTTTCATTCATATGTTCAGCCCTAAGAACTTTGATTGCCACATCTTGATAACAAAAAGTACCTTTATACCTGCATGAATCCAATCATTCTCTATTGATAAATTACACACATGCCCAATTTGAGCCAAGACCATAGGTGCGTCAATCCAATCATACAATTAATAAATAACCATAAACAACAGATCATAGCTAGAAAGGAATAAAATACTCACAAGTCGCAAAATGATACAGATACAATTTTCTTTTCATATATCAATGAGCTAGGGTCAATTTCTCCGTCATCAATTCCGTTAGAGGGTACATTTACATAGTTAGAGATAAACTTGATCCCACTTTGGTTTTGCTTCCCAGCAGAAGGAACACTGCCACATGTCAACAAAGGTTGCTTCTGCAATGCGTTACAGGATATCAAATCTAATGAGATGTGGTAAGCAGGAAAAGGCATGCAAGTTTATAATTTTTAGTATAACTCAAAGAGCAGGACATGAATATATCGATGGGACATGTAAGGACTCCATATATTCCTTTTTTTTTTTTTTTTTCATGAGAGAAAAGCTGGATATGGCAGAAATAGAGCACAGAACAGATATGAAGATTTTAATCCTTACCAAATTTAAACCAAAGTATGATGAGAAACCTTTCCTAATGAAAATTGTTCTTGTTCTATCATAGATAAGTATAATAATCATTGATGCTAGCTTTGACTAATAATTATAAAATTCAAATGACCCTAGATAGAAGGCTAGCATCCAGAAACCCTTCTTCATGGATTCTATCAATGCAAAGTTAAACCAAGCCCTATTATGATTGCATAGCAAAACCACATTGTTATTTATTATTTTCATATCATTCACGTATTATCAACCCTTCTGAAGTAACTTTCATGCCTTTCATTCTAACATTAACCAATAAGAATTGCTCTCACTAAAGGACTGGCATTTGAATAAAAAAGGGATTCTTAGAGATCATTTTTCTAACTCAAACATATCACAGTTTCTGAATGTCACAGAAAATTATTATATTTAAAATGTTAATTTTTTTGGCCTCTGGTATCATAACTTGTAGAAATTCCATCCTAAATAAACAGAAAGCCTATTAAGGCAACTAAAAATGCAGTTATCTGGAATTGAATCTTAGAATCATGCATGAAACTTAAGTAGCTAGCAACAATGAATGATGATATAAGTCTTTTACTAATAAGTGGGAAACTAACTTCGCACCAATTCTGACATATATGTTCTTGATCTCTTTCAACAAAAAGTTGCTAGCGCTTTAATGATTATACCCATTGAAGCATGAATAATATCATTAGTAGATAGAGTTATTGATCCATTGCTAGTGGCGTGAAATGAATATGACATTTCATAACTTTTAGTAAATAGGTGTGAATTTGATTAGATTAAATCTTTCTATGAACACATTCATAGAAAGATTTAAAAATAAGACCATGTCTTAATCAAGTTCAAAAACATTTCATAACTTTTAGTAACTCAAAAAAAAACTCAAATTTAGATTTTGAACTAGTCAATTCTTCCAAGTTTTATCATAGGGACCTCACGATCATCTTATAAAATGTAAGACCTAAAAAGAAAGGTAAAAAAGGATTGGTACTTGTATAATTAAGGAATATGACAGCTACTCGGTTGCAACACATAATGATGAGTTCCCTACAAATTCCCCTTTTTTTTAAGTATATTACTACTGTCCTACTAAATTATACTACCATAATGTATATAAAGGTGAACTGCATATTAAGCATGAACACTTCAACAAGGAGACAAAAGAAGCCAGCACTTGCCTAAAGATAAAATGTTACTCTAGAATTTTATGTCAACCAGTATTAGTAAAACTGAATCAGACAATAAGTAAATTCAATTCTAATGCCTTAAAAAATAACACTTTTTTTTTTGTGGGGGGGGGGGGGAATGTTGTGGAAACCCATCTTTAAACATAAATCTGAAAATCTAGTCAATAATATAAATTGTTCCAACAAGTAGTTTGTAGAGGGGATACCTCAATTCTTGGTATTTTCTTTAACAGCTTATTTCTAAGCTGTTCGGACTCCTAAAAAATATCAAACACGCACATTAGTCAAGCAGCTCACAAGGAATTAAAAATGAGAAAAATAATTACAGAACATGAGTACAGTTCTTGAATACATTTAAGATAAACACAAGACTGTAACTTGAGAGCTCATAATCACACTCCATTATGACTAAAATTTAGCTTTAATCAATTGGAAGTCACTAATAAGCAACTAAGCAATGAGTATTTGTATTAATTCCATGAAAAAAAAAATGAATAGTCTTCACAAGTACTGGTAATCGATTGATGAATTGCATAAAAAATAAAGAAAATGAGAGAAAAAAGTACCTCAAGTGCAAAACCATCAACAACGAAAACATACAAGGAGTAGCCATCTATAGTGGAAAAAGCATGTGCTTCTTGAATGTTCAGTCCAATCTCAGACAGTAAGGAACTCAACTGAAAATGTACCATAAAAAGTATAAATAGTAACTAAAAAAATAGCTCAAACAGGATAGTGTTTCTTTTATAAAAAAAAATTAATAGGTGATTTTTGGCCCCAAGGGAAAGGGGAAAGGGAGATTCAAGCTAGTGACCTCCGCTTCATAAACTGATTGTGCTACCCCTAAGGTTAACTTAGATAGTATTGTCACTGACAGAATGTCTTACTGAGTAACTTTTGGAAGTTCAGTATACAAGTATAAATCACCTATGCTACCCACCATCACATCTTACAGAAGCATGATCTATTGCAATCTATCTTCAGGCATATAAATTACAAAGAACTTGCTTTAGTGGTAAACAATGATGTGTTGGAACAAGGGTAAGTAATAGAGAAGTTCTGTTACTTATAAATAACTGCTTGGACTTATACAGATTAATTATTATTATTATATATGTATTTAGTTGACATCAAAAGTTTATAAGGTTTTAAAGTAAAATCCTGACTAGTGCAGCATTTAGAGACTGAAATTCAGTAAATCTAGGAGTGCAGCACAATAAGGTAATAAATCTTAGCGGTAGATCCTACAGAATGCTAGCAGGAGACTAAAGAAAAATGCAGGATTATTAAACTAGAACATGATTGATAAAAAGAAAAGAACTATAAAAAATGTAATATGAAATGGCAATAAACCAACCAGGCCTTTTGCCGCACACCATTGAGAACATAACAAAAATGTCCATAAATGAGCATGGTCAAAGAAGAGTGTCAAGATCAATGTGAGAAAAAGAAACAGTATAGGCATTATAGTTGGGGAAACAACATTAAGCACAATGTGAAAGGAACACAGGGTCAACTGCAGTGACAAGTGTGAATCTCATTTCTTCTTTTTCTCCTCAAGAAGCGGCTAGCCTTTTAATTCATCAATCATTAACTTCAACTATGTCGAATCACCCATGATGAATGAACAATCAGGTGTCTTCTCTTGGGTAGATTTAATTTTGATACTATACAGTAAGTGAAGTATTTCTAAATAGTAGCAAGCCTTCTAGATGCCCACCCTTAAAGGTTAAAGGTTGGAGAGATGAAAGCTTAGTTACCACACAGTTCTAGCAGGTCTTTTTGTGTGTGTGTGTGTGTGTGTTTTGTGGGAGAATGGGCGAGGTTAAGTGTTCTGGACATCACTGGCAAGTGACTCAAATCAGGTTCAGTAGGGCTGAGGATCAAATGGTTCATTGCTGAATAAGATTGCAGAATTTCAACCTTCAAAACAATAGTGTTCACTAATAAAATCAAATATATTTCTCACTTTGGCAATATATTTATTATCTTGTCCAAAAATTTAAATCTCAAATTAGATGCTTCAGAAATGTCAAGAATGTTCATGCACGACTGATTATGCAGATTACATCTAAACAAAGGATGCTAAAATAAGAATTAGAAAAATCCTGGATATGTCTTTGATGCTGAAAACAGTAGGCATTGAGAGGTGTACAAGTATACAACGCAGATGATTCCAAGAAATGGTTTAGACCGTAGAAAACTCCACATGCTTCCTATGAGAGAAAGGGAGAGAGTGGTCAGCTACCTGATTGAAAATTTTGGGCTTGTCGTATGTTGAAATTGTAATTTCATGCATTGCCCTACAAAATTTGCAAAATATTACAATGTTAAGTGGCTAAGAAACTACAAAAGTGTCCAGCAATCAGTGAAAACATTTATTTCTAGTGAAAATTCCTTTGAATATCTCATCCTAGAAAGAAACATTAAGTTGAATATAGATGGGGGAAAAATTATACAACACATATAAAATTACAAAAACAGAGTATAAATAACAGGATACTTCTAAGAAATGTTCAAAGCAAAGTCACAAACCAGCTTGAGTTAAATGGGTAATTTTTCCCAACTAGAAGAGAATATTTTGATGAAGCCACAGATCTCAACTTCTTCTGGTAGGAGAAAACTTACATACTAGTAAGACTTGTTCCTCCTCAAACTTTACTCTCAGGATCCTGGAAATTCAGTGGTATGATTGGAAATTTTCCCAACTCTTCTCATTTACTTTCAAGAAGAGACTTAAAATATATTGCATCAAACCTGAAATTAATCAGCTTCTTGAATTATCTACTATAATATATCATATATCTATAAAATCCAGCCAAACCTAATGTATGCATGTCTGGATTTCAACTTGTATCTGTAAAGCGTCCATGTCAGTATTGAATATAAAAATTTGCAACAGTAACTTGAAAGACTAGATATATGATGAATAATACATTAATTGACCACAAAATTTTATGTTAAGGACAATTATAGAAAAAGCTAACAATCAGGAGAACCTTTCAGAATTATTACCGGGAATAAAGACGATTATCATTCACGTTGTCATGCCTGTCTTGAACATGTAATTGGTTGACTTCAAGAGTGAGTTCAACATCAGGTGATGAACCAAACGCAGGTGGTGGATGAACACTGAAAAAGTAAGAGAGAGAATGGGGTACTAACCACTCACAAATTCTCAAAAATGAAATAGGAGGAGGTCCTTTTAACCATACCTATGTTTGCTGAGATAATCAGAACATTGAGCATCCACTTCTCTTTGAAAGTTTGAATGCCAAGAAGAACTACAATTTCCACCCGAAGCAGAATGAACCTGCACATTATCAAGATGCATTTGGACGGGGGAGGAGTAACTAAAAAGTCAGAAAAGGGCAAGTCATGAAATTTCCTTCAGTTTTTTTGTTCCGTCAATATGTCAATTGCCTTTAGAAACTTGCACAAAAGCAAACCATTTGCAGAAATATCCCTAATTCCAAGTCAAATCAAGTAGTCAAATTTCATGGTAGTGATGAAATCGTAAAATAGTGGTATCTTTTATGAATGGAAGTAACAAATATATAACAAGAAAAGAGAAACCCAAAAGAGAAGGGAAGAAAAAGAACCAAAATAAAACACCAGCCAATATGATGCAAAGAAAGAAAGTTTCTTGTCTGCCAAGAGTCTTCTTGCGCGAATCTAAACTCTCCAGCAAGCCTAACTATTGAATGTTCAAAACAAAGAAAATAAAAATTTTCTCCTATAAGATACCTGCACAAGACGGACTTCAATTGCATGTCCAATAGAAGGGTTGCGTGCCATGTTCAGTAATCTTTGTGCATAAGAACATCTTGTACCCTCTCGGAATTCACATCCACAGCATACCTATGAGGCTAACACTACCAAATTAGATTCATAAACGATCATAAGCAACAATAATGTTACACTATTCCAATTAAGTCAAAAATTTTGAAAAGAAAATACTCTGGCTTTCTCTAATGCCCTGTTTGTTGAGAGAACAAAGATAATGGTTCACTTAGTATCCATTAACAAACACAGATACCAGGAATTTGAATTGATATTAATTTATTATATTACTATTTCTAAAAAGATTTGCAAAGTATAATAAAATGAATGAAAGAAAGCAAACACAAACGCAAAGATTTGATGTTTTACCGAACAGGGAGGCCATGAAAATGTGCCCAGAGTTCATCTTCAAAACCAGGAAGATTGGTCTCTGCTACGTTCAAGTGCTTAAGTCGGTGAAGGACTTCATTGTACACACTTATCTTCTGCCTCTGCTCTCTGCTGAATCGACTCTGACTCTGAGTCCGTGTAAAATCCAAGACTCTGCTACTGCTCTCTGTATCTTCCATGTTCACACCAAGTTCAACCAAAACGAGCAATTTTTTGGAGCTTTAAAAGTACTATGGCTGTTTAACGTGCTTAATTTTGATTCAGTCAAAAAAAGGAAGCGTGATTCATTTGCAACTCAACAGAAGGACTTTAATAAAAGCATATAAACCTGTCCTGTAGTCTATTGAGTTTTTCTTTTTCAATTGGACTAAATTGCGTTTGCAAGCATGGTTTTAAAAACCGGACCGGACCCGACCGGTTCAATTGGGAACCAGCCTTCAATCCAGTCTGGTTATGGGCAAAAACTAGAAATAGCTTAAAAACCGGGAAAATTTAAAAACCGACCAGTTCAACCAGAGAATCAGGAACCGGTTACTGACCGGTTGGGATTTTTTGTCCTTTTCCCAACCTAAAACTACGTCGTTTTGGCCAGGAACCTAAAAAGTAACCCTAAAGACTAAAGTACTAAACACCCTCACACTCTCATCTCACGCCTCAGCCTCATCTCAAGCTCTCTACCTCTCTACGCCTCATTCTCACGGTCTCAAGCTCTCTGCCTCTCTACCTCACTCAACTCAAGCTCACTCTCTCTGAATATCCCTCACTCTCTCTGCCTCACTCTCACGATCTCACCTCATGCACGATATGCTTCTGGTTTTTTTTTTTTTGGGTCTCGCCCTCTCTGCTTCAGTGGCTTCATCAATCATCAGGTATTGAACTTATTTTCCTTTTTCCTTTGCTTTTGATTTTTGATTACTTTATTCTGAATTTCTGAAATCTGGGTTTTTTTTTTCTTTGGTCTCGATCTCGCCCTCTCGGTCCGTCCTCTGTGCTCTGTGCTCTGCTTCATCAGGTATTGTGTGATCAAATGAACCTTAAAACTTAGTAGTTGTTTGTTTGAAATTTTTTTGTTATTTAAATGTAAAAACTTATTTATTTAGTTCTCTATTTGAAACTTATTTGCTATTTGGATGTAATGAACTTATTTATTTAGTTCTCCACTATTTGGATGTAATGAACTTATTTGCTATTTGCCATTTGCCATTTGGATGTAAATGTAATGACTAATGAACTTATTTATTTGGTTTTGTAGAACGTTTATTATATTAAGGAGGATTATTTTGTAATGTTATTATATTAAATTCTATAAAAGATGTTATATACTTGTATGTTTGTTAAGGAAACATATTTATTACTATTGGTTTGTTAGTTTTAGTATATTGAAAAATTATTAATTATTTATATAATTTAAATAAATAATAATTAAATTATTTATGACATCACCGATTCGACACCTCGGTCCGACCAGAAAACCGATAATTAGTTCCTTTTCCGGTTCTTTCACCGTACTGATTTTTAAAACCATGTTTGCAAGTTCCACCCATAAAATTTAGAATAATTTTTGTTTTTTTTTAAATTTTTAAAATTTAGATTTGTAGCGTATTATTTATTTAAATCATTCCATCAATGCATCGGCGATGAGGTGTCCATTAAGTGCCAACTAAGCTCAAAACGATGTTGTTTGAATCACTAGTTTAAAAAGTTTGGGATGATTTTGATTTTGCCCCCTAAAATTTGAGGTAATTTGGATTAATAAAATTATGTCGTTCTGAGTTAACGTGGTACTTAACGAACACCTCATCATGACACAGTGGCAAAATGGCTTAAATTCAAATGATATGTAACGTTTGGGATACAAATGAAAATTACTTTTTAAATTTCAATTATTGCAAGCTTTTTTATTTTGTGAAAAAGGGCTAAAGAGAGATTGGTGGTTCATGTACGAAAATTACTTTTTAAAAAATACACGAAAAACCATAAAATAAAAAATAAAAAATTTTAACAAAGTAGAGGAGAAAAAAATAACAGAAGAATAGCTCATACCTCTACTTGGCTTTAAAAAAAAAAGTATTTGGGTTTGCACTACTTTTATAGTGTTCATGAAAGTTTGAGTTTAAGTTTTACTTGTTAGAGAGATAGAGTTCCACTCCTTGTTAACTTTGGACTAAACAAAAATAATTTTGTTTAAAAATATATGATAATAATGAGTTTGAGTTTAAGTTGGACTTGCTAGAGAGATAGAGTTTCACTCCTTGTTAAGTTTGGACTAAGAAAAAATAATTTTATTTTAAAAAAAAATGATAATGATGTGGCAAGAGGTTAATAAAAAGTTAAAGGCTTCGTTTATATATATATAAATATAATAATAATAATAATAATAATAATAATTAAAATAATAATAATAACAATAATAATAATAATAAAAAGGTTTTAACAAAACAAAACAAATCCTCCTCCACTTTGTTTCTTTTGTAGTAGTATACTATAAAAATAGTTTCATTCAGAGACTGACACCACTCCCAGTTATACATGTGTCCACTCCCCCACCCCCTCCCCCCTATTGGTCACAACGTCGTTTGAACTATTTTTTGCAGCCAATATTAATGTTTCTTGATTAATATTTTTCTTGTAACCGGTTATGTACTCTTAATATTTTTATATTTTATGAGGAGACTTTTTTTTATATAGGAATTATGAGTGGACTTTTAAGGATGATGATCGTTTTTAGTTAAGTTTAACCCTTAGTTAAAATGAAACATATAAAAAAAAATTTAAAAATAGAAAAAAAAAATTTTAATGCTGACGTGGAAAATTGTGGAGCATAGCAAAAAAGTTGGAGCCTTCGGTTTTTGAACTATTTTTTTGCAGCCAATATTAATGTTTCTTGATTGATATATTTCTTGTAACCAGTTATGTACTCTTAATATTTTTATATTTTATGAGGGGTCTTTTTTTATATAAGAATTATGAGTGGACTTTTAAGGATGATGATCGTTTTTAGTTAAGTTTAACCCTTAGTTAAAACGAAACATATAAAACAAATTTAAAAAATAGAAAAAAAAATTAAATGCTGAGATGGAAAATTGTGGAGCTTAGCAAAAAAGTCAGAGGCTTCGGTTATATATATATATATATATATATATAAATATATATATATATATTTATATGTAAGGACCAGATTTGAGTCTCGAGCCCAAAGGATTAATAAACTTAGGCCCAAAAAGCCCAATACAATGAATTTGTAGAGGGTGGGTTGGAAAACTAGGCTTTAATAAATCGATCAACAAATAAAATGGATTCAGATTGACAGGAAAATATAAATAGACTAGTTTATTCTAAAGAAAACTGTCATCGGCACAGTCCGAGGAGATCAATTCTTGTATATTGATCCTCAAGTTTGATTACAAGTTTAGTTCTGGGTTGCTACAATGTTTCTTTCTCAATTTTTCGATCCCTTCACCATGGAGGGTCTCTTACATTATATAGATCTCTTTAGGCGGTCTTGGCCCTCCACTTGTCATTCATCCAAGCCACTACTTGAGTGCTTGTCCCGTCGAACACCCTCACAAGCCTTCTGTGAGTTGGGACGACCAAGGCAGCACTGTTCAGGCGGTCTTCTCCACATAAATGGGGCCAAAGAGTTAGCTGTAGAGCATTCAATGCGGTGGTAACAGCTTTTTCTTAAATATTTCTCAGCTCCCATTTTGTCCCGTACATTCACAATGCATATCTTTATCAACAGAACCTCCTAGAACGTCACTCCGGATAATAGAACTCACCTTCTGACTCCTCCTTTGTTCAACTGAGGAGATACTACTCCTCAGACCACCTTTCCCAGCCTGTACAGCCACAGCTTACTCGTGAAGTTCTCGGTCTTACTCCTTCTTCACTGTTGATCTATTCTCGGACCACTGTACCTTATCGGACAAGGCCTAAGACCCAATATATATTTGGACCTACGTCCCTACAATAGCCCCTCAAAACTCCAGTTTTCCCTTCCTATTCGAGGAGAAAATGGGGGTTTTGATGTTTGAAAAATAAATTCCACTTGTTACTTTGATTTCTACACGTGAGAGTGTCGTTTCGCGTGTCCTATAACTGTTCCTGACGCTTCGGAGCCCACGATACCTCATTAAATGCTCTAGGCGCTCTGTTCCCGGTATCTTACGGTGAGATGTAGATCCTACGGCTGGCATTTCTCCTTGAAATTTGACCGGGATAACTCCCACTCAATTTCACCTTCTATAAAAGGCACCCGGGGGAATCATTTTTCCCTCATTTTACAAATCTTCAAGCTCTCAAAAAATTCCTAACTCTCAAACCTTCAAGGCTTCCCAAGTTTCCTAAGTCTCCAAGTCTTTTTCTTTACAAAATTTGAACCTTTAAGAAGTACCAGAAGCAATACACGTGCTCATTATCGTAAGTTTTTTCTTTTCTAGGTTATTTTCTTCTCAGCCGGTCTCCTCGGCCTTCCATCCTTTATTTCCTTTCCTTGAAAACTTCATCTGTTCCCCTTTAACTTAACCCAATGAGTAGATTTAAGCACCTTGTAGACACTCCCGCCGGTATGAAGGGTTTCAAGGCTAAGTACCACATTCCGCAGGGAGTAGCTCTGCGGTATTATGCTCCAGACCGGATAGTCACAGATAGGAAAGAAGATGAGGTTGTCATTCCTATGATCGCTTTCATAGAAGGAGGAATGACACTTCCCATGGGTAGGGTGACCAGAGACTACCTAATCAACCACAGGTTGTGCCCCCACTAGTGCGCTCCTAACCTATTTAGGGTCTTAGGCAGCGTAGATGCTCTCAATGAGCAGATGGGCTTAGGACTCACATGGCATGACGTCGTTCACATGTATGAGTGCCATTCCCTTGCCGACACAAGATATTACCTCAAGTCCCGGTCCAATGTTGTTAGGCTGGTATCGTGTCTTCTTAAGTCCAACAAGGGCATGAAGGACGACTACTTAATTGCCTCTGGGGAATGGCACGACGGTCTTCACTGCCCAACTTGGGAGGGAGAGCCAGGTGGGGTACCCTAGGTTTAGGTCCCTCAGCACGGGATTTAGCTCTTTTAGCTTTACTATTTTTCCCCTTTAACACTTCATTTTCCTTTGATGATGGGTTCCATTGGTCTGACCATGATTTGCTATTCGGATGTTTTTGCAAATAAAAGGCACGTTGCTCCCAGACTCAGCCTCATTAACGTTCAGGGTCTCAACAAGGTGCTGAGGTCTGAGATATTCGTGAGTGAAGACAGGCAATTACGAGCAGTCCACTTAATACTCGACTTCGAGCCTTTGTCAAATCAATTCCAGGACTCAGGCGAAGCAATTAGGGCAGGAGATCTTTGACTAGCACGGATCGACGTTTTCGTGCCTGGTTTCCTAGCCCGAGAAGACCTTCCTCCGGTCGAACTACCCCTCCAGCGTTCTCCCGGCGAGGTAGCTCTCCCGAAAGAAGAAACAGCCTCACCCTGCTTGTCACTTGAGGCCAAGATAAATCAATTTTATCTCGAGAAAGAGGGAGAGAAGCAGGGAGAACAGGTGGTCGAAATCCCAGACTCTGAAGAGGAGCTTAACAGAGTTTCTGGTGTACACCCCTCTGGCCTTGTAGTCGCGCACCCAGACGACAACTCGGAGGACAAAGAAGAGGAGATGGCCTTTAACCAAAGAAAAGGCATGAGGGATCTCATGGCCGGGAGGAACAAAGGATTATCATCCAAAGAGGTCCCTAAGTCTCATGCCGCTGACAATCTCCCCCTTCCCCCTCCTTCTCCTACGACCGTATTCGGTCTGATCCCCCTCCCCAACCTGAAGAAGAAGAGGAAAGAGCAGGAATTGGAAGAGGGTGAGGTGGTCCCTCAAAAGGGGGCCAAGCAGCAGAAAACTGCTAAAGACAAACGGGCCTCCTTTATGGAAAGTAGGGATGACCCAAGTAGGGCTGAGGTGTGCCAACAGCAGCGCACTTGGGTTCCTCGGCTGGAGCTAGATGGTGCTGCCATCCCATGGAACGCCTCCGTCCGGGAGTTCCAAAGAGAGCACTCAACCTATATTGCCAAAGCCTTGGAGCAGCCCCTCTTCCTGCCCAAAGATATGGAGGTTCTAAGGTGCATGAGGCAGCCAAACCTATTCATGTCCCTGAAAAGGGATCTCACCATGGTAATTTCACTATCAAATTTTTTCGATAAATGCTAAGTTCCCCTTTTCACTCTCTCTTCTTTTTCTTCTTCCCCCCTCTTTTTTTTTTTTTTTTTTTTACATGGGATTCCCTTTTTTTTTTTTTTTTGCAGGTTATCCAGCAAATTTTTGTGGCCGAGGAGTGGGTCTGGGACGCCCATAATGAGGTTAAGGCTGAGGCCTATTCCCGCGCTGAGACTGAGAAGTCCTTGGGAGCCCTGAAGTAAGAGAAACAGGAGTTGGCCACCAAGTTGACTACTGAGGAGAGGGCGAGAAAAAGTGCTGAAGCTGGGCTGAAAAGCGCCCAGGACCAGGCTGAAGATTAGCGCAAGAAGCTCTATCTCATAGAGATAGAGCTTGCCACACAGAAGTAGCTGATCTTAGACCTGAAAGCTGACCTGGAGTAGGCCAAAGCCGTCGCTCGGATGGCCGAGGAAGCAGCAGAGGCATCAAAGCAAGCATCTTACCTCCTAGGGGTAGAAGAAACCGAGGTTAGGTTGGCTGAGGAGTTGGCCGAGGTATGCAGGGACTACTGCAAGGTAACGTGGGTAAAGGCCCTCAACCTTGCAGGCGTTCCTGCTGACTTGGAATGGAGGCAGCCAGGGAGCGTCTACTATCATCCCGAGATCTGTGAAGTCCCAACTCCCTTCCAATCTCCCTCTGCCCTTGCTCCAGAATCTTCTGAGCAACCTTTGACTGTTCAGGCCACTCTCCCTCCCCCCGAGGCTTCCAAAGGACCTAGCCAGGCTGGTGATCAAGGCCAAGGGGTTGAGGTGACCAAATACAAAGGCAAGGGCAAGGAGACCAAGCTCCCCTCAGAGGCCAAGGATGCCGTAGCCAAGGCAAAGGAGGCCAAGGCCAAATCCAGGGAGGCTGATCCTGAAACCAAAGACGCTTCTGTCTCTCAGCCGAGCAAGAAGGAAGACCCTCCTCCTCCAAAGGCCAAGGCTTAGTATTAGGATTTTATTTTATTTTATTTTTTCTTTCCTTTTTCTCTTGTAACTTTCCTTGTATATATATATTTTTTTTTGTAGTGGCATTCTGCCATTGTGTATGATGTACTTTTCCTTTCAGTTAATGAATAGACTTTACTTTTTACTTTACGTGTATCTACTTTTCTTTCTTGAAATATTTATTCTCTGGTTGGTATAGTTGTTATTTTACCCTTTAATAGATCTAAGGTTAATGATGTTGCAAACAGTACTGAACTGTTGCTACTCTTTCTTTAATAAGAGCTGATAGTAACGCATTGTTGCTAATTCAGATAAATTGAACAAGTAAGAACAATAAAGAAAATGATCACAGGCCTGTACTGAGAACTGAACCTCCAACAGGGAAGGCTGAATCTCGTAGGGATGAACAATATACTTAGTAAAAAAAAGTAGGGCAGACAACCCTCATTCTGCCCAACACTTAAGCAAACAACCAAGAACATGAACTTACTCAAGGCAAGTGATCCGAGAAGCTGGGTTTAACTTGGGACCTGTTTAACACTTAGAAAAATGAACTGGAGTATTAATTTACCCAAAGTATGTGGTCCAAGAGAGACCAAGCATGACTAAGGTTCTGTTTAATACTTAGAAAAGTAACTGAAGTATTAATTTATCCAAAGTATGTGGTCCGAGAGACCAGGCATGACTAAGGTTCTGTTTAATACTTAAAAAAGTAATTGAAGTATTAATTTACCCAAAGTATGTGGTCTGAGAGACCAGGCATGACTAAGATTCTGTTTAATACTTAAAAAAGTAACTTGATATATCAATTTACCCAAAGTATGTGGTCCGGGGAGCCAGGCATAACCAATGTTCTGTTTAATACTTTGAAAAATGAGCTGAAGTATTAATTTACCCAAAGTATGTGGTCTGGGAGACCAAGCATGACTAAGGTTCTGTTTAACACTTAGAAAAATGAACTGAAGTATTAATTTACCCAAAATATGTGGTCCGAGAGACCAGGCATGACTAAGATTCTGTTTAATACTTAGAAAAGTAACTGAAGTATTAATTTACCTAAAGTATGTGGTCCGAGAGACTAGGCATGACTAAGGTTTTGTTTAATACTTGGTGAAATAGAACAGTGCATAATGTCATTAACAAGAGTATGGCAGAAAAGACTTTCATTAAGAATAGTACCTTCGCAGGTTATTTACATTCCAAGGGCGTGTGATAACATGTTCATCTAGATCTTCCACATAGTATGCACCTATTCCAGCCACTGAGGTGATGTGATATGGCCCTTTCCAGTTGGGTTCTAACTTTCCCCATGCTGGGTTCTTTGCAGTACCCAAAACCTTTCTCAATACCAAGTCTCCAGGTGCTAATGGCCTAAGCTTTACATTGGCATCATACCCTTACTTGAGCTTATGTTGATAATACGCCAATTGAACCATGGCGTTTTCTTTTCGTTCTTCAATCAAGTCTAGGCTCTTTCCTAACAGCCCATCATTGTTGCTCGCAGTGAAAGAACTTGTTCTCAGTGTTGAGAATTCAGTCTCTAGAGGAATAACAGCCTCGGCTCCATAGGTCATTGAAAAAGGTGTCTCTCTTGTTGATCTGCGAGGTATGGTCCGATATGTCCAAAGGACGTGTGGCAGCTCTTCTACCCATTTTCCCTTCGCGTCATCCAACATCTTCTTAAGTCCACCCACTATGACCTTATTAACAGCCTCGGCCTATCCATTCCCCTGTGAGTAAGCCGGGGTGGAATACCTATTCGTAATTCCCAGGTCACAACAATACCTCCTGAAGGCTTTGCTATCAAACTGAAGTCCATTATCCGAGATTAGTGTATGAGGGATCCCAAACCTAGTGACAATGTTTTTCCAGAAAAATCTCTTGGCATCTACGTCTCTGATATTTGCCAATGGTTCCGCTTCAACCCACTTGGTGAAGTAATTTGTGCCGACTAATAAATATCTCTTATTCCCTGCTGCCTTTAGGAAAGGTCCAACAATATCCAAGCCCCATTGAGCAAAGGGCCAAGGGCTGGACAGAGGATTAAGGACCCCTCCTAGTTGATGGATATTTAGGGCAAATCTTTGGCACTGGTCACACTTCTTCACGTATTCTTGTGCTTCCTTCTGCATGTTCGGCCACCAGTATCCCTGTGTAAGGGCTCTGTGAGACAAGGATCTGTCTCCTGTGTGGCTTCCATAAATCCCTTAATGTAACTCCTCCAGAAGTAGCTCTGATGCCTCAAGGTGTATGCACAGCAAGTACGGCCCAGAGAAAGAGCGTTTGTACAGTTTTCGATCCTCAGACAGCCAAAACCGAGGAGCCTTCCTTCGCACCTTGTCAGCTTTTGACTTATCCTCGGGCAAGATATCCTCCTTAAGGAATAGCACTATGGGGTTCATCTAGCTAGGCCCCACCCTAATCTGATGGATGTGGACCATTTCCCTCCTCCCCTCAGTAGGTTTGCATAAGTCTTCAACAAGAATGACCTGAGGTAAACCCTATGCCGAGGAGGTTGCAAGAGTGGTTAGGGAGTCAACATGTGTGTTTCTATTCCTAGGGATATGCAGCAAACTGAAAGATTCAAACCTTGATTGCAAGCGCCTAACTTGATTCAAATATTCTTGCATTCTCACGTCCCTGGCCTCTAACTCCCCCTTCACCTGGCCCACGACCAATCTTGAATCCGAGAATATTTCTACTATCTTCCGCCCATTTTTTGAACCATGGCCATCCCTGCCAATAGAGCCTCATACTCAGCCTCGTTGTTTGTGGCTGAGAAGCCTAGTCTTAAGGATTTCTCAATAGTGACCTTCTCAAAAGACACCAAAACTAGCCCTAGTCCAGAACCCATTTGATTTGTTGCGCCATCAACATATACCCTCCAGGATAAAGGCTCCCGCAAGGAGACCATGCCAACTAATTTTCCATCCATGCCCTACTTCTTCACCTTTTCTTCTGCCGGGGATTCAGCGAACTCGGCCACCAAATCTACGAGAACTTGACCCTTGACGAAGGTGCGAGGCATGTACTTGATGTTAAAAGCCCCTAGGATTGTACCCCATCTGGCAATCCTCCCTATGAAGTCAGCACTCCAAAGTAGTGATCGAAGTGGAAGTTGGGTTAAAACAACCACTATGTGGGATTGGAAGTAGTGGGGGAGTTTACGTGTAGCATGTACCACTGCTAAAATAGCTTTCTCTAATGGTAGATAATGAACTTCTGCCTCATGTAATGACTTGCTCAAGTAGTAAACTGGCATCTGCACACCATTATCAACTCGGATTAACACTAAGCTTACGGCATGAGATGCCATAGCAATGTAGGCAAACAAGACCTTGTCCACCTCAGGCCTGGACATGACTGGTGGCCGAGAAAGGTACTCCTTAAGCTGCTAAAAGGCCGATGTGCACTCCTCGGTCCACTCAAATCCCTTCCATTTATTCAACAACTAGAAGAAGGGTCTGCATCTGTCTGCTGACCGAGAGATAAACCGGTTCAGGGCAGCAGTCATCCCTATTAGCTTCTGGACCTCTTTGGGATTCTAAGGTGGTTGTAGACTATTAATTGCCTTAACCTGATCAGGATCAACTTCAATTCCACGGTGAGTGACCATATAGCCTAGAAACTTGCCTGATCCCACACCAAAAGAGCACTTGGAAGCATTAAGGCGCAACTTGTGTTTTCTCAGTATTTCAAAAATATCCCCAAGGTTTCCCACATGCTCGGACACCGCCTTACTCTTTACCACCATATCATCTATATAAACTTCAATATTCTTACCCAACCGTGACTCAAACATCCTAGTCATCATCCTCTGATAGGTGGACTCTGCATTCTTCAAACCAAAAAGGTATCACCTTGTAGTAGTAATTTCCAGTAGGGGTGACAAAAGCGGTCTTCTCTTGGTCACCTAAGGCCAGTGGTATTTGATGGTACCCTTGAAAGACGTACAAAAAGCTCATCCGAGGATGGCCTACAGTTGCATCTACTAGCTGGTCTATCCGAGGCATAGGGAAAGGATCTTTTGGACAAGCCTTATTTAAATCGATGAAGTCCACACACACTCGCCACTTCCTATTCTTCTTTTTCACCACTACCGTGTTGGCTAACCACTCAGGGTAGAACACCTCCTTAATAGCCCCAACCTGCTTAAGTTTCATCACCTCATCTTTGACAGCATCAGAGTGGTCCTTAGATGAGCGCCAATGTGGTTGCTTTTTAGGGGTGACAAATGGATTGACGTTCAAATGATGACAGATGAAGCTCGAATCCACCCTAGGAGCTTCGTAAGCACTCCATGCAAACACGTCAAGGTTCCTTTTGAGAAACTCTATCAGCTCTTTCTTCTCTTGAGGAGGTAGCCGAGTCCCAACCTGAAAAAACTTCTCCGGATCGTCACCTACAGTAATTCTCTCCAAGTCCTCACATTTTGCCCCTTCGGATGTCTCTTCCGTGGGTAACACCGGAGTCTTTAACTGCTATAAGCTCTTCTCAACAGAGGTCGAGGTCTTCACTCCTGGCTGATGCGTTATTGCAACGATCAAGCACTGCCTCGCCATAGACTAGCTCCCAACTAGCTCCTCAATCCGATCGCCAGATGGATATTTTACTTTCAAATGTAGAGTGGAGGAAACGGCCCCCCGAGTATGGAGCCAGGGTCTCGCCACAATAGCCGTGTAAGGGGAATAGGCATCTACTACAATGAAATTCACCTCCACCACCTCCAATCTTGCTTGTACGGGCAGTCGAATCTGGCCCCCATGAATAACAACTTTCCCGTCGAAGCTTACAAGAGGCGAATCATAAGCCATCAAGTCCTCAGGCTTCAAACCCAGCCCGTTGTACAAATCGGGGTATTTAATCTCTGCCACACTGCCTTGATCCACCATCACCCTCTTAACATCATATCCCTCTATCCTAAGGGTGACTACCAGGGCATCATCATGCAACTGTATGGTTCCAATCTTGTCCTCGTCCAAAAAACTTAGTGCCAGTCGGATCTCCACTCTGGCCCTCTTCAGCTCAGAATTAGAGTCCTCGGCTGATAGCCGAGCTACAGACATCACCCTAGAAGGATGAGAACCAGTTCTCCCAGGTGCAGCAAAGATGACATTGATTGTGCCCAGAGGGGGCTTTGAAGGAGCATCCCCTCGTTCCCCCGACCTTGCTTGATCTCCTTACCTGTTGAGCTGATGCAAAAACTGCTGTAACCTTCCTTCTCTGACCAGTTGCTCTAGATGGTTCCACAGGGTTCTGCAGTCCTCGGTGGTATGTCCTCGTTCTTGGTGGTATTGGCAATAAAGACTTTGATTGCGCCTCATTGGGTCTCCCCCCATCTTGTTCGGCCATTTGAAGTATGGCTCGATCTTAATCTTCTCCAAGACTTGATACACTGGCTCTCGGAACACAGTGTTAACCACCTGAGGAGCCGTAAACCCAGATTGTCCAGCAAAATCCATTTGGGGTCTATTATTGTTGTAGCGATCCGACCTGAAACCCCTCCTCTCCTAAGGGATAACCTTACCCATCCCCTTGCCTTGCTATTGGTTTTCCTCAACCCTCTTGTATTCATCAATGCGGTCCATAAGCCAACGCACACTCCTTACCGGTTTCTTGGTCAAGGATTTTCTCAAATCATGCTCAATGGGCAGGTCGACCTTGAAGGTTCTTACAACCACGTCATCAAAATCCCCATCAATCTCATTAAACATCTTCCAATATTTATCCAAGTACGTTTTCAGGGTCTTCCTTTCTCACATAGACATGGATAACAAGGAATCCAAGGGCTAAGGAACTCTACTGCACGTGATAAAACGAGATTCAAATGCCTGGGTGAGCTCCTTAAAGGAATCAATGGAACTTGCACCTAGACCATCAAACCACCTTATGGCCACGGGCCCTAAACTGGAGGGGAATACCTTGCACATCAAAGTTTCATTCTTGGAGTGTCCAGCCATTCTCTAGTTGAAGTGGCTCACGTGCTCCACAGGATCTGTTCGACCATTATACATGGTGAACGTGGGCTGGGTGAGCCGCCGAGTAAGTCTCCCTCCCTCGATTCTGCGCGTGAAGGGTGACCTGAAAATTTGATTGAGTGCCCTACTCATAGCATCATTCCTCAAGCCTTTGGAAGATGAATTTCTGTTTCTGCGCTCATGATGGTAGTCCTCATCATACGAGAAAGACTCACTAAGAGGAGTCCTCGATCTGCGTCTATAACTAACATCCTCTTCACCATCAGAAGAGAAGTCATAATGGGAGGGAGTTCGCCTTCGCCACTCGTGGCGCAACTTCCTCTTCAGATGATCAATCTCTCGTTGCATGTTCTTAGAATTCTGCTCATGAGAGACGTGGCTCCCACCCTAAGACTGGCTCCTAGTATGAGTAATGTGCACACTTCCCTCCCGGTTCTTTCTTCACTCAAGGTTGACAAAATGGTCTTCACATTGGGACCCCATAGATTCTGCCTGGTTTGGACCTGAACCTACCATAGTTGGACGTTAGACTCACCACAAAACCAGAGATTCCCACAGACAGCGCCAATTGTAAGGACCAGATTTGAATCCCTAACCCAAAGGATAAATGAGTTTAGGCCCATAAAGCCCAATACAATGAATTTGTAGAGGGTGGGTTGGAAAACTGGGCTTTAATGAATCGATCAACAAATAAAATAGATTCAGATGACAGGAAAATATAAATAGACTAGTTTATTCTAAAGAAAACTATCCTCGGTACAGTCCGAGGAGATAAGTTCTTGTATATTGATCCTCAAGTTTGATTACAAGTTTAGTTCTTGGTTGCTACAATGTTTCTTTCTCAATTTTCGATCCCTTCACCATGGAGGGTCTCTTACATTATATAGTTCTCTTTAGGCGGTCTTGACTCTCCACTTGTCGATCATCCAAGCCACTACTTGAGTGCTTGTCCCATCGGACACCCTCACAGGCCTTCTGTGAGTTGGAACGACCAAGGTAGCACTGTTCAGGGGTCTTCTCCACATAAATGTGACCAGAGAGTTAGCTGCAGAGCATTCAATGCAATAGTAGCAGCTTTTTCTTAGATATTTCTCAATGCATATCCTTATCAATAGAACCTCCTAAAACGTCACTCCGGATAATAGAACTTACCTTCTGACTCCTTCTTTGTTCAGCTGAGGAGATACTCCTCCTCGGACCACCTCTCTCAGCCTTTATAGCTATAGCTTGCTCGTGAAGTTCTTGGTCTTACTCTTTCCTCATTGTTGATCTATTCTCGGACCACTGTGCCTCCTTGGACAAGGCCCAAGGCCCAATATATATTTGGGCCTACGTCTCCACAATATATATATATATATATATATATAAATATATATTTATATAGATTATGTTGTTGTGTCTTAGGTTTGTATAAGCCAATAAGTCACGTTGTTTGATTTTTTTTTTTTTTTTTTTTTTTTTTTTTTTTATGGGTCATATGGTTTAATTTAATTGTCCTTAAAAATAATAACATTGCTTGCACTGCATTAGAAGAATTTAATTGGTGAACATTAGATACATCACCCAAGTAATTGTATATCAGTTTGCCAAAAATAATATATTACAGCTACTATCCTCCTTCTTTGGGTAACCTTTTTTAATTATTTTTCTTTATATTTTTTTCCTATAATTCCTATATTAATTCTCAAACTTCTAAAAAAATGGAAGGTGAAAATCTACTGACCAAATTCAAATTATCGAAAATATATTATTCTATAGAATAATAAGTAAATGTATTAAATATAATAATATATAACATGAAATATTTATCAAAAAAATATACCATGAAATAAAATACAGTTTTATAAATTATATTAAAGTGCCTTAAAAAAAAAAAAAAAAAAAAAGAAGAAGAAGAACTTATTCCAACAAATATATACGTTTTTTGACAAATAAAATATTTATTTTTTAAAACTATGTATATGATTAATGCATCCAATCAATTTGGAACTTATGGAATATAAACAGAATAAAGAGATGAAGCAAAAGGATAAATATGGTAGAATATAATTTATTTAAGAACGGTGAACCTTTTTGGTTGAAAGATTGACCCCAAGTTAATTTTAATTTATTACCCTTAGGGTCTGTTTGGGATCCGATTATTTTGTTGATATATATTGGTGTATGGGCTAATATATATTTAAACCTTATTCGTCTTTTTCAAGTGTCACCTATTACTTTTTTGCCAATAACAAATCATTGTATCACTAACACCAATGATTCAACAATAAGACAATACTTTATCTTTGTGACATCCGTTGATAGAAGACAGCCTACCTGTCTTAAATACAAACCTTTAAATATATGCACTTTTTATATCAATAGATTGTGACTAATAAGTATAAATTATGCATCATTGAGATTTATATTACTTTTGTGCTCTACTATTGAAGAATATTCATGTTTATGCATCATCAGTCATTACACACAAGTTGTGATTAAAAATTTGTTTTTTTACATGCAGAAGTTGATAGGGAACTTATAAGAAGTGGGTGGGTGGGTGGGTGGGAGGGGATCTTAAATTTTATGAAATGCACGCTCAACATAGATTTAATCAGATACCTCTACCTTTTATTATTCAATACTTTAGAAGTATTGTAAAAACTCTTACATAATAATGGATTATGATTGTATCTTACTTCAGAAGGAACTTATCCATATTATAAGAAATATTTTCAGGAAAATTTTGTTTTCAAAGTGTTTGATTTCATTACCATATTAACAATGATACAACCCAATATAATGAACATAAATTTACAAAGGATCAGTTGGGTCCGATGGTGGGTGGGGGTGAGAGATTGGGTGGGGTGGCGGTATTGTTGGAAGCGTAAAACAATTTACACCTTAAAGAGGGGTTTTTTTTTTTTTTTTTTTGGGTCAAATAACATAATTTTAGGAAAAGTTTAGGAGAAATGCTTCCAGCCAAATTTATTTAGTTATGTAGTAGTTTTTAAGAACTTGAGTTTATTAAACTCAAGTTTCAAGCATTATGGGCATGCATGGCAATTATAATACTTTTTTTTTTTTTTTTTTGAGAAACAAACATACACACAATCATAATGCTTGAAACTCGAGTTTGACAAACTTGAATTTCAAAAAAGTTCTATATAACTAAATAAGTTTGGTCAGATGCATTTATTCTAAATTTTTCCTAAAATTATGCTATTTGGCAAATACAACTCTTAAAGAGGATTATTTTAAGATTGTCGGAGGCAAAAAAGTTTTCCTTCCGACAAATGAGATTTATATTGGGTCAAGGGCCTAAACCAAAACTCGACGATGGGCTTGATGCACGGCCCAAAGGCTATCAGAGAAGATCCAAAGAATTCACTATATTTTATGCCTTGGGCCTAGATTGAGACTAACAAAAATGGCCCATAAACAATCCCTACAGTAGACACGTCAGCATGGTTAAAAAACATATTGTAAGAAATAGCCCAGCAGTAAAATGTTTCTGTAGAAAATAGCCCAGCGGTAAAATGTTTCTGCAGAAGATAGCCCAGCGGTAAAATGTCCCAACGGTAAAGTAAGACCAAACAGAATAAACTTCTAGCTATTAGCTATTTCACAGATTAAGCTATTTCACAGATTAAGGTAAGTAAATGAGTAAATGAATATCATGGGTTCCATTATAACAAATAATGAGAAAAACTTAGTGTGAGATGAAGGGAGAGAGAGAGATTCCAGCTAGCGCAGCAAGATCATTATGATGCCAAGGCAAGCTCGTGGATATAGTATAGGTAGTGAGTAGAGAGAGTCATTTGTGAGTAGTATGAGTAATGAGTGAGAGTGTATAGCAAAGCTGCTGGGGCTTTTTGCTAGGGGTAGATAAGTGTTTATGAGTAGAGCTATGAGGGGTGTTTGTGAGCTAGGAGCTAGAGAACTTAGTTTCTCAGCTTGAAGTTAAGAAACTCAATGCCTTAGAGCTTTGCTAGAGCTTGGGGAAGGCTAAAACAGAGAGGTTAGGGAAGAACATCTTTCTCTTAGTGTGTCTCTTAGTATATCTTGGTCCCCCCTAAGTGTTAATGGAGAGTTTCCATTTATAGTTGAGTTTTAGGGAGTAATTAGCAAATAATCTCTGCTAAATCTTTCTCAATCTTCAGAAAATCCTTAGAGGATTGTTCCTAGGATTTTAGCTAAGAGTGGTAAGCTCAACTTTTAGAAGGTTCTTGCTGTTTTGGGTAATAACAGCTGGGATTCTGACTTAGCATTGAATAATGATTGGCCTTGGCTGATGGGATTAAAGCATGCATTAGGCTAATGATCTTGGTTATGCTGCTGCTAGAATCAGAGCTCCCTAAGGCAGATTGTATCACCCCAAGCTAGGTGTCAATCTTGGAGCCTTTGTTGGGAACTCTGCTGGGATCCCCTTGGTGCCCTCCAAACCACATTTTCCTAAGTTTCTCCCATTTGAGGTTCATGTGCTTGGTCCATGAACTAGAGAGTACACGTTTTTAGTATGAAAATTAACTGATTTCAAGTTGTTTCAGGAGCTTTAATGGCCTGATCATGGCTGCTCTTGGTTCTTGACCGAATGGGTTGGAGAAGAAAGAAGGGACAGTTGGCTGAAGCTTCCTAGCTTTCTGTCATGTCACTTTCAGATTTATGTCACATGAGAAATGATGGAATTTCAGCTTGTGGAGGAAGGGTTCAACCCCTGATGGACACGTGTCCTCTTCTGATTTGATTGGACAAGTTGGAACTTGATGGGAATGGGCTCCAGCTATTAAGTTGTGCTGAAATTTGGCTGGTCAGCTCATGTGAGCCTCAGCTGCTAGGATTTGCATGTGTGCTGGGCTGGGTCAGCTAGGCCTTGCAATGGAGCTTCTTTGGGCTTGATTATCCCTACAAGAATGAATAGTTTTGCCATGGATAATATACATGGGCTTTTGTAGTTAGTTGATTATGGAAAAATAAGCATAGTTCCCATAAATTTTGTTGAAAGAAATATTCTAAAGAGGTGAGTAATTTATATTTCCCATGAGTTAGGGACTTTAGTATATATTTTGCCAAGAAATAGTTTTGGGCTTTGAGCTTAATGTAATTGTTTTTGCCAAAATAGTATTTTGAGCTTTTATAAAATATTGCCAAATTAGTATTTGGGCTTTGTAAAATAGGTGCCAAATTAGCATTTGGGTTTTAAGGGTGCCGTGTCGTAACGGGCTTTTAGAGGTGCCGTATCGTAACGCGCTTTAAAGGTGCCGTTTCGTAACGGAATTTAGAGGTGCCGTATCGTAACAGGTTTTAGAGGTGCCGTATCGTAACGGGCTTTAGAGGGGGTTTTGTTGGGCTTTTTCGGATTTTGCCCACAAGTTAAATGATTTTAGGTTTGTTTGTGGAGATAGCATAATTGTGTGGCCCAATTTTGGTAGCAATGGTGAGTATTTTTGTGAAAACCCAAGTTGGATAATATGTGGGATATAATGGGTAGTATTTGTGAGAGGGCCCAAGGCAATTTATGGGGCTTATATATGGAATATTTGTGAGAGTCCAATAACATGAAGAATATTTGAGTAATATATGGGGAATATTTATGTAGACTCAAAATATTTTATGGGCTTGTGTGGGGATTTTTTAGGGAGTGGGCTAATGAAATTAGGGCTCGAAAATTCGTACCTCAACAAAGATCAATTGAAAATTATTTTCAGTTTAATCACCATTCTAAAAATTATTTTATGTTGAAATAGATCCTAAGGAAAAATATATATAAATAAATAAAATTAAAAAAAAAAGGGCGCCTAGCACTTGTTATGGATAAATATGCACCGCAAAATGAAAACAATTGGTCCAAATGGTAAACGGAAAATAAATAAATAAATAAACACGTCAGCACCTACCAGTCAAGCTGAGGTGTCAAATGTAAAACAGATTTCATCTGTCCCCTGTGACCAAACAAGCCCACTCTTCATCAGTACCATCCTCAGTTGTCGGCGACCTCAACTCCACCGAATGTTGCTGCCTTAGTTGTTGTTGTTGTTGTTGTTTTTTTTTTTTTTTTTTTTTTTTGTATGAAGTGGTCTCAGATATTGTAAAGAAAGAGTCAGGACCTATGAAAAAAAGTACATACCGATCTCGTATAAATCCAGGACTGTTGTATAAACTAAACAATCCTAAGGCAACAAATCTGCGAAATACACACAGATATTTTAAATTAAACACCAGCAAACCGAGTGGTATCTAAAAAATTCTCTGCAACAACAACGTGATTGCCAATATCACCATATCCGAGACCTCCAGGTAGCTGAAGTGTAAAGCTCCATAGACTCAATACTAACCAAGGTGTATAGCCATAAGAAACCAAAAAAAAAAAAAAAAAAGTTGAGGCGGTGGCAATCGGTGGAGCTAAGGATGGGGGTGTTTGGCAGGTAATGGAGATTGAGCATGTTTGGTTACAGAGGACAAATGAAATTTGTTTAGGTTTGACACCTCAGCTTTCCTGGTTGGCGTTGGTGGGTTTCTTTAATTAATTTGTCGTTAACCTGTTGGGCCAAATAATTAATGTAAGGGTAGTGTTAGAAATAGGTTTATTTCAAATCATTTTGCTTTGTGTCAAATTTTTTTACCTGTTTTACAGGGAAAAATATTTTGTATCAAATAATACCACGTTATTTATATCAAAACTCAATAAATGATATATATATATATATATATATATAACTACTCACTAATACATGTCTTTTATTTGTTAGTGAGGTAATTATTTTTGCTGACATGTCTCACACTTATTAGATTTTAATACTATTGACATGGTATCGTTTTATTGGGTGTAGAGCTAATGAAGCTAACTTTTTGAGTTCTACTTATCATTTCAGTAATATTTTTAGTCATCTCATCAATTCATACCAATTTTTTATTAGCTGGACCCAACAATAAATCATCATTAACGAGCACCAATAGCATTAACATTTCCCTTAATTTAATAATGGGTCATGCTAACGAGTGCCCTTAGGCCAATGGTTAACAATCCATTTTAGAAAAATTTTGACACTACTTTTATAGGAAATGAAAAAAGCTATCAAAACATTAATTGTTTTTTTTTTTCCTTATCCCATAAAAACTTTTTTAAAATGGATTGTTAATCATTGTTCTAAGAGCATCTGTTAGCATTTCCCTTTAATAATTAGTGCAGAGAGGGAAAATTCCCGACCTATCACAAGCTGACACATCATACTACCAAGTCCACAAAGTACGACCAATTACGAAGCACCACATACTACAACTAGTTTCTACCATCACCATTCAAGAACTAACAAAAATTTGCCAAGTGTCTTGAAATAAAAACATTAAAAAAAAAAAAAAGCATGCAAATGCCAATCACATATTGCCACGTGTAAGTAATGACACATGCCACACATCAGCACGTGTAAACAATGACATCCGACGCGTGTAAGCGATGACATAAGCGATCCAATCAATTGCTGACATGTGTCACCAATATTTTCAGTCATCTTATCAATTCATACCAATTTTTTATTAGCTGGACCCAATAATAAATCATCCTTAACTAGCACCAATAGCATTAACATTTCCCTTAATTTAATAATTAGTGTAGAGAGGGAAAATTCCCGACCTATCATAAGCTGACACATCACACTACTAAGTTCACAAAGTACGACCAATTACGAAGCGCCACGTACTACAACTAGTTTCTACCATCACCATTCAGGAACCAACAAAAATTTGCCAAGTGTCCTGAAATAAAAACATTAAAAAAAAGCATGCAAAATGCCAATCACACATCGGCGCGTGTAAGCAATGACACATGCTACACATCAGCATGTGTAAGTGATGACATAAGCAATCTAATCAATTGCTGACATGTGTCATCTTGAAAATCAAGACATTTTAGCCAATCAAACGATGCCATATGTCTTGGAGAAAAAGTCTTAAAAATCCTCCAATCAGACTGTGACATGTGTCACCAATCAGACCCTGCCACGTGTCACTCACCTACCCCCAAATACCTATAAATAGAAGCCTTCCTAAGGCATTTCTAGACACCAAGACACCTTGGGAGAGATCTTGGAAGACACCAAGACATCTAGAGCACAAGCAACATCAAAGAAAATTCTGAAGTACAGAAGTTCTGCTGGAATCAAGTCCTGAAGCCTCCAGGAACTTCAAGAATTTCAACTTCGAATATGAAGAACATTCGAAGAGAAAGCATCCAAATCATCTTCCTAGATCTCAAAGGTCACTGGAATCAAGCTTAAAAGCCTCCAGAAACTTCAAGAAACTACAAATTGGTGAAGCTTTATGGATTCAAGCCTTCAAAGCCCCAAAGAACTTTCGCCACAAACCTTTGAATACGAAGAACATTCGAAGAGAAATGATCCAAATCATCTTCCTAGATCTCAAAGTTCATTGGAATTAAGCTCAAAAGCCTCCAGAAACATCAAGAAACCACAAATTAGTGAAACTCTATGGATTTAAGCCTCTAAAGCCCCGAAGAACTTCCACCATAAACTTCGAAGATGAAGAACAAGCGAAGAACATGAAGAACACATGAAGAACGTGAAGAACAAAGAATTTCTAACAAGCTCATAGCCAGAGATTCGTTGTAATTTTGTTTCAAAGATTTTTGATCCATTCTTTAGCCAAATTGAAGGATATTTGTTGTTTAAATCAAAATCACATTGCCACAATTCCAATCAACAAATCTTTCAAGGAGATCGAATCAGAGGATCACTCTTTTGTAATTACAGAGAATTGTACCACATATTCATCAATACGAATTCACATTTGTGAAACTATTTTACTTCTTTGATTTATTTCAAACTCGAAATTTAGTCGTCCACAAATTTTGGCACACTCGGTGGTACCTCTCTGCCTCCCATCTCATTCTCCTTCAAAGAAAGAAATCTTCATCATCTTGCTACCAACTTCAATGGCCTTTAACAAGAACATTCAAGCTTTAACAATAGCTATTTCAATTAGACTTGGTACAGCTACCACCAACAACTGCATTGGTGCAATCAATTTTAGCCAACCTAAAGCTCACAATCAACTTCAATCTCAATCAACCAAGGAAGCCAGGGTCTAGACAATCATCTCCTTAGACCCTCTTACAAGAAACAAGGTCATCAACAAGGGCATCTCCACCTTAGAACACCTCAAGTATGGGGGCAAATTCCCTTCTTCCTTTACAAGAAGTTGGTCATACGATTTCTCTCCCACCAAAGGGAACCCAAAAGATGAGATTTCACGTGCTCACTTAAATTCACTTTCTTCTTCATCATCTTGGGAAGTTGTGTTAGTCATGATAACTAACACCTCTACCATGGAAGAAAAGATGGCTGAAATGGAACAAAGGGTCGTCCTTCTCACAAAAGCACTTGAAGATAAGGACCTCTAAATCAAGAAAATCAAGACAAAGGATGACAAAGGGAAAGAAAATCAAGACACCCCTCGATGGGAACAATCTACTTCGGTTGCTTCATCATTAGTTCAACAATTGCAAGACATGATAACAAATACCATCCAAGCACAATATGGAGGTTCTTCTACAAGTTCTCTAACATATTCAAAAGCCTACACAAAACACATCGACAGCATGAGAATGCCAAATGGGTATCAACCTCCCAAGTTCTTGCAATTTGATTGGAAGGGCAATCCAAAACAACACGTTGCTCACTTCGTAGAAACTTGTGAGAACGCAGGGACTCAAGGAGGCCTCCTTGTAAAGCAGTTTGTTCGTTCACTCAAGGGGAATGCCTTTGATTGGTATACAAACTTAGAACCCAAGTCAATCGACAATTGGGAACAACTTGAAAGAGAGTTTCTTGACTGATTCTATAGCACGTGTCACACGGTGAGCATGATGGAGGTTACTAATACCAAGCAATGGGAAAATAAGCCGGTGGTCGATTATATCAATCGATGGCGTTCTTTGAGTTTGGATTGTAAGGATAGACTTTTTGAAATATCTACTGTAGAGATGTGCATCCAAGGCATGCATTGAGGACTTCTTTACATCCTTCAAGGGATAAAGGCCTGAACATTTGAAGAGTTAGCAACTCGTGCGCATGACATGGAGTTGAGCATTGCTAGTCATGGAAATACAAAACCTCCCATTCTTGAGGAAAGGAAAGAATGGAAGGAAGTAAGGAGGAATGACAGGAATGCAAAAACCAACCTCAAAGACCCAGTGGCTGTTAACACTGTCGTAGTTAAGGTTCCAGAAAGAGGAGCAAAGGCAAATGAAAAACAACTTGAAGGATGGCAAAAGAACGAGGTGCGTCATCTGACTTTTAAGGAACGTAAGCAAAAAGTATATCCGTTCCCTGATGAAGATGTGCCAAACATCTTAGAACAACTACTGCAATTGAAGCTGATTGAACTGTAAGAATGCAAGTGACCAGAAGACATGGGGAAAGTTGATGACCCTAACTACTGCAAATATCATCGCATTATTGGCCACCCAATCCAAAAATGCTTTGTCTTCAAAGAACAAATCATGAAGCTCGCCAAAGAAAACAAGATTGATCTAGACTTTGATGAAGTTGTCGGGTCAAACCATGTGACCATTGCTTGTAATGTACTTCCAACTCTCAGGCAGGGGACAAAGATCGTTGAAGCTCACAAGTTAATTGACAATGATGATGCAAGGATTAACCTTATCAATGGGAAGCTCTTGCAACACTTCTACGCTTGAAAATCAAGGGTTGCTCCTTAGTAAGGGTACATGATGTATTCTCATTACTTTTAAAAGCGTACGAATAAAAACAAAAAACAAAAATCATAAAAAAAAATCTTTTAAACTACGTAATGACTTAATCCCTCTCCGAGGTACGTAGGCAGCTTAATACTTTTCACTAAGTTCAGTCACATGAAAAAGAAAAAGGATTAAAATTCTTGCTTGAAGAATGTTTTCCAAAGGTTGTCAATGTACTTTTGAGATCCCTTTGATTGGCAAGGCATTGCTTAAGATCAGTCAACTACTCACTATGATGGTCAAAGGTCATTGTAGTAGAAAATGAAGACTGTAAGGAGTTGACGTTGCTCAGCTTTCCTTGAAATGATGATAAAAATAATTTGGTTCTTGGTTGTGGAGTAAAATAAAATCTTCAACCTCTTTTGCAAGGAATGAAGTTTGCATGGCATTGCCCATCTTCTGTGGACATCCTCCCACGTCTTTGAAGTATGCTTTGCATCACCTATCTCCTAGAGGTATCTTTTTGTACCTTGCAAGTCCAAGCTACATCATCTCTCTTTTAGGTTATGCCATTTCACAGGTCTGAAATTTGAACCACATCATCTCCCTTCTGAGTAGTGCTGTTTCACATCATGTCTCTAAAATCTGGACAACGTCACCTTCCTCCAAAATGATAATAAATCATGTATTTAAAGTTGGCGTTGTATCATCTATCCTCTAAGGGCATGTTCGTGTAATGTTAAATTCTTGGTGGCATGTTCTGACATCTTCAAAGTCTTGGTAGCATACTTTGGTGTCTTCAAAGTATTGGCATCATTCTTCTCGCATCTTCAAAAATTGTTGGCATCTTCAAAGTCTTGATAAGGACTTCTTGAATCTTCAAGGTTTCATTGGCATCTCCTCGCATCTTCTAAGTCTTGATAAGAGCTCCTTGCATCTTCAAAGTCTTGTTGGCATCTCTATAGTCTGGCTACATCACTTTGTGCCTTTGATGTTTGGACTATATTTCCTCTCAAAATGGGTGCTAGTGCAACTCCATCACAAAAAAAAGTGTTGGTGCATAGACAACTGTTGATGCGACTTCATGGCAAAAATGGATGTTGGTGCATCATCAGTGCAAAGACGAATGTTGATATAGCTTCATGCCAAGGAAAAAAGTTGACGTATCTTCATGGCAAAGATAAGTGTTGGTGCATCATCAATGCAAAGATGAATGTTGATATAGCTTTATTACAAAGACGAGTGTTGATGCGGCTTCTTGGCAAAGGCGAATGTTAGTGCGACTTAACGGTAAAGACAATTGGCGTGGCTACGCTGCAAAGACAAGTGTGGAGCACCTTCATGCAAAAACAAGTGCTAGTAAGGACCAGTGCTAGTATTGCTTCATTGCCAACACTAGAGCCAATACAACTTCAAAGACAAGTACTACCGATAGCATTATTGCCTAGATGAATATCCTTATGGAAACGTCGTTGCAAAGACGGATATTACTAAAAGATTGTTGTTGCAGGAAAAGAATGTGACAACATGAAGGCATACGTCACTGCAAGAACGTTGCTATCAACGAAATGCAAAGCCACCAAATGAAGGCAAACACTTCAATGAGAACGTCAGTGTAAAGTTTGATGTCAAAACCTAAAGATCAAGGAAACTGTACTGCAAGACAACAACAAAAACAAACAAAAAGAGATTGTTAGAAGAAAATCTCATGGCACATCTTTTAAAAAAAAAAAAAAAAAAATCATCTACAATAAAAGAAAGCGTCAATTTTTATCTCTAGCCAACAAGTACAAAGAAATGAGAAGCATGAAAAAGAAAAAAAAAATCTTGAAAGCAGGAGAAGAAGACTAAAAGGCTAAGAATGCCTAAGTAATGGACGAAACTAATTTCACAAACTCTTATATAGAGAATTTCTGCTAAACTAGCAGACAAGAAAAATAAAGAAAGTCAAATGGTTCCACCAACCAGCCAGCAAAAAAAAAAAAAAAAAAGGATTATGTTCGCATTTCAAAAATGTGAAAACAGATGAAGTTCAGAGTCAAATTTTGCAAACTTAAATGCACTTAAAATCAAGGAAGTCTGCACCGAATTTTGAAGATAAAATAGGACATCTAGCAAAGGGAGACAGAAGATGATGGCTCACTACCTACCTCACAACCTACAAGTCTAAACTCAGGCGCTGTCCTATCAGAACGGCCACCACCAAAGTAGACCAGAGGGCCATAAGTCCAACAATGACTAGCTGCTTTCTCATTCGAATTTGTGAAAATCCAGAACTTATTTCACAAAACTGTCCCCACAGGGGTCTTCTACGGCCTTCAATCTACCAAACCTGAAAATTTCAAGTCCAAATGCTCAGCCACACGCTACCACACGCCATAAAAAGCTTCAAAGGTCATGGACTCCTTCACCTTTGTGCAAAGCCAGTCTTCATTTCACAAAAGTAACACAACCACTCGATCTAGCGGCCCTTGGTTTACCAAACCCAAAAAAATCGGCCCCAAACGACCATACACGCGCCCCCACGTGCCGACAGAAGCTTTGGAGTTCTGTGCCTCTGGATCCACACGCTTCCACGCGCCACCTTGGGTTCACACGTGCTTACACGCCTCCACGCACTTTGCACACGCCTACCGAAGAATGTAACATCATTGATGACATCACCTCCCACTCCATTTTGACCCGGTCGTTCAGTCTGACCCGCATTTATGACCCTAATTCGAACCGCATGCAAAAAAAAAAAAAAAAAAAAAAAGTTTTGACCAAAGTTAACCTTTGACTTCGACCAAAAGTCAAAATTTTCAAAACGAACCTATCCCACTTGATTTTTCGCATACATTCCGATTTTGGGATCCGTTTCTTCGTCTAAGACTCGAAAATTGCGCAAACGGTCCAATTTCCAGAAAGTTGACTTTTGCATAAATCTTGACCAAAAGTCAAATTTTTCAAAAAGGACCTGTCTTGCTCAGTTTTTCGCTTACATTCCGAATTTGGGGTCTATTTCTTCATTTAAGAATCCAAAATTGTTCAAATAGTGTGATTCTACAACTATTGGCTTTAATGTAAATTTTGACCAAGAATCAAGATTTCCGAGCAAAGCTTGTCCCACTTCGTTTATTTGTTCAAGACTTTGAAACCACCCATCTAACCCACTTCTCTGAAGTACTAGTAGTGTCCAAAACTCAAGCTCCCAAAATCAAGGTTTGAGATTCTTCCATTTAGTCTGGATTCTCTCAAGGCTATCCTTTAGACTTCATTAAGACTTCCTTTCAAAGAACTGATGAACTCTCACAAGTGTGTCCTAAATTTGAAATTACATTGGGTCACCAATTCAACCTACCATTCCCGTTCGGTGCCTACCAGTCTCCCACCTACCATTCCCGTTTGATGCCTACCATTCCCACCAAAAATTCTTATCCACCATTCTCATCTAAAATACCCATCCACCATTCTTCGTCTCTCCACTATAAATAGAAGGTTCGAATTCATTGAAGCTTATCAAGAAAAACACACTGAATCATAAAATGAAGATCTACTTCGTTCAAATTTTCAAATCCTCCTTCTCACAGTCATTTCTCGCCATAGCTTCATCATTCTCAACACCTAGCAACCACTATTGCTTCATAATCATCTTGAACCCAATCATCTCATGGTTCAGTAGAAACCCTTCTCACAACATCATTGCAGTTTTGAGATCCAAACAAATTTTGTTTCTCCACTTAGCGACCTCATTTATCCATAAAATTTCACATAACATAGCCCACATCATAAACTCTTGTAGCCTCGGATCTACCTAGTCAGAAGATCTAAATCCAGCAGAGACACCTGTTTCTGCGCTCAGGGAATCTCCTAACTGCTTTGAGAAGTCCATAGTAATTCTCAAGTTGTTTGGTCTTGCAACAGAAATAGTGGTTCGGAACAAACAGTAACTTGGCTAATTTCTAAAACCAGGATCACAAGTTAGCTCAATCTTTCGTTTTTTGGGCTTTTCCAATATACTGTAGAACCATTACTTCATCTGTCTCAACCGACCTCCCACTTTGTTTATATCTTTCAACAAGTGTCATTAGGCAAGGATTGTAAAGGTGCTAGAACATCCTACAAATTTTCTCCCATCCAACACTCACAGCAACGTCCAAGGCCCCAGCCCATCAAAAATCAGCAAAATGGTTTAGTCTGGGTCCTCCACAATTATTAGCCTCTGGTGTTGGTTAATTAGAGATGTATTTTCACCAAAGCCACATTCCATGTCGCGTGTTATACTTCATTAAATGTTACGGTCAAGTGTCCCAATTTTGTTTTTGGTTTTGGGTTTCAAATTTTTTGAATTAAAAAAGGTTCAGTTAATTATCAAAAAATAGTTTTCAATAAAAAAAAAACACACACACACAAACACATAGAGAAGGGAAGCGAATCATATAGTGGTGATGTTTGTAGGGTCGCTGTCAAGAGAAGAAAAGCGTCGAAGTTTTGGAATCAAGAGAGAAGCGAATCATACAAGCTGCAACCAGTCGAAGTTTTAATTTTTTCGGCGATAATGGCTCACCGATTCACCAGTGGTAGGGTCGGCACTACTTCAGATGGTGATGGTGGTGATGTTTGTAGACCCAGTGCACCATTTCAGAAGATGGGTTATTTAAAAAAAAAAATGGTATAAAGAACAATCACCCAACAAGACATGCATCACATGCCAACAGACGAGGCAATGCGTTGCTTAACTCTCAGATAAGAACGTAAGGCAATTAACAAGAATTGTCAAATGAAATATATATTACTAGCATATTAGTTTTATTTTGAGTATGAAATAATGGGTTTCTTTGAGGTAATTGTTAATAAACTATATTAGGCAAGTTTTAACATAACTTTTATGAAAAATATAATAAGCTATCAAAAAAATTAATTGTTTATCACTTTCTCATAAAATGTTTCTAAAAATTGTTCCTAAACCAATGTTTCCTTAATATTTCCGTTTTTTTTTTTTTTTTTTTAATAATGAGATAGGCCTTTTAATAAAGGGTAAATTTTAAAAAAAATGGGGGCCTTGGGCCTAGGCCTAAATTGCCTAGGACTTGGGCCACCCCTGGTTGTACCCAACACAATTTAATTATACCTGTGCATAATTTGATAATTTAGTGTATATTTGGCAAAAATTTAAAAAATCAACTTATTTTACTATACAACTTATTTTTGCTATTCATAGATTTCACTTTACTATTTCAATTAACTTTTACCTTTATTTACAGTATTTTTAGCAAAAAATTTTCAGTTTCAACAAAATAATCGGATCCCAAACAGACCCTAAGGGTAATAAATTAAAATTAACTTGGGGTCAATCTTTCAACCCAACACCTATATAAACACAAAATAAAAATGAAGGTTTTAAAATAATCCAACCTCCTATGGGATAAAATAATAATAATAAAAAATTTCAAAATAATTTTGGTTGTAGTCCGACATCATTCAATCTTTCTTTCTTTTTTTATGGGGGGGGGGGGGGGTGTTGAGGTCTGAATATACCATTCAAAAAAGGCACTGTGCACAAAGGCCTACCACTATTATATGTCTTAAACAGAAAATGTAACTAAACAACTTTTATTCTACCAAAATTCAGCAGTATAAAAGGAAAAGCAAACAAAAATGAAAATTTACAACTTTTTACATTTCACATTGCTATGAGGGAAGGCAGCCCAAATGCAGGCATACCTTGTGTGGCTACAAATTTCAGGAGGCTTCTTTAGAATGAATCTCAGGTGTTGCGCTAGCCATAAACTTACAACTATGTTGTAGAATCTGATCTCTGATCAGAATCAGCAGTGGCTTGGATTTGAGCTGCATATTGTAAGTTCCAAAGGACATCTTCAAAAGAGGGACGAGATAACAATTCAGGAGCTATACATTTGTTTGTGATGGATACCACTATTGATAACGACTCTTGCGAGCAAGTGGTCAACACTATTGGATCCACAATTCGTCTTCGACCATCTTGACTGCCAAAGGATGCCTGTGGTTCATGACTCCAGGTCTTAGAAACATACCATCTCAAACAAAATCAATAAAGATGGTATCTAAAACAAATATTGAGGAAAAGAAAAGGAAAATATTCAGAATGTTTAGGCAATTCATTTTGATCTTATGACATTTTAAAAACATGACCAGTTTCAATCGTCATGTTTTCTAGACCAAAATTTATAGCAGCTCAACTAAAGCTTTGTTAACAAAGAATTTGAGATCTCATTTCATTATCAATGAAGACAAAATTGATGTTGAGACCAATATATATAACCTAAATATAAATTTATATGGAAAAATAAAGTACTCATCTAGAAAATTATAGATTTTATGTTTATTTATTTTTCAGACTGAAACAAATGTACAAATCAAAAGATTTGGAAATTTTATATAGTTGTTTCAAAATTATCATTCATCTGAATTTGTGGAATTCACCTCCACTAAAGCTTTGGCATACCATTTCATTTAGGAGAAATACTTCTCCTTTTCCAGTCACTATAGGCCCAACGAGTGATTCGAGCAATATGAATCCAAAGTTGTAAACATCATCCTCTAAGTTTGTTCGATGGCTGCAAAAAAGGAAGTAATAGAGTCAGCTATTTCTAAATAACTATTAAAGTGCATTAAAGAGGATATTAGTGGGCACTAGGTAGCTGCAGTAACAGTATGACAGTGGTGGTCAATGCATAAGTGAAGCAATAATTGTAGCAATAGTGGCAGTATTACTGCTGCTGAGGCAGACAGCATGTTAATTATGGCAGTGTTCATGGTGGTAGCAGCTTTGACAATAGTAGAGGTGAGAAGACCAAATAACAGCAAGGGGGATGATAAGGAAACTAATGGTACAGAAGAAAAGGTGTTTCTGATAGTGGCATGCACTGTAAATGGCACCAATGATGGTGATGTTGCATGTGGCAGAGTAATACCAGCATGAAGGTAGTGCTGAGATCAGGATGGAAGTACTGCTGTATATACCAAGAATTGGATACTCAACCTCAGTGTCATTTAAGCAGTGAAAAGGGGGCTCATCATTAATGATTCATTCTCTTTTTGGATCCAAAATAATACATATATAATGCATATACCAAGATTGCATCCTCATGCTCTTTAATTGAAGAAAATCTTCATCAGAAATGCACCATCAGTTATAATGCAATTATTATTTTTTAAATCCAACATAACAATATTTAAGATGCGACTCCAGTAGATAAAATCAAGCATCAAATTGAAAGGTATTCTATTTTAATAAATCAGGCAATTGGTTGTATCATACCATGATTTCGGGTCTTCTCTCTTCCCCTACAGAACAAACAGAATGAGTTAGAAAAGACTGCTTGGTGAACCAAGATAACATTGCACACTCAACCAGAAAAAGCCAGGCATTATACCTCAAACTTTTCAATTTCCTCTGTGATGATTGACATCCCATAGTCACTTAGCTTTGCAATCCGATGCTCATCAAGCAATATGTTGTTTGTTTTTAGTCGGTTATTCAAGCAACCAGGAATTACACCAGTATGTAGAAAATGCACAGCCTTGGCAACTCCAATTAAAATTGCCAGTCTATCTGACCATTTAAAAACCTTTTCTGGACAACTTTCTGCAAATTGTATATGTAGCTAGATTACATGTTGACAGCCTCCAATACGTAAAGCTATGATACATAAAATATATAGAAAAGCACCAACCCCCCCACCCCGGTGCAGACAAGGAGGGGCCCATCTTAATTCAAGAAAAAGAGTATGGTACACACACTAAACCATCAAAGACAGATGCGCAGGTGCACACATATTTTCATATATGAAGACAGATTAAAGTTAACTGTGATGCTATACTAACCTGACAGATGGCTGCGATAATTCCCATTAGGTACATATTCATATACAAGAAAAACTTTGCTGCTACTGGAATCATCTTGTCCACTACCATCAATGCCATGACCCAAGAAGCCTACCAAATGTGGATGGTGAAGCTTTGAAAGCAGATCAAGCCGAGCTTTAAGGTTTGGAATCGAACATTTCTTCACCAAAGATAGAGAGCGTATGGCTACGTAGGTCCCATTCTCCAATCGACCTTTATAAATCTAAAAATTTATAAATAAATAAAACAGAAGTTAAAAGAGCTAGCTGGAAATGGACATATATAATGTGCTCCACCAATTGAATGCCACATATACATTTTTCTCATTGATTTCACAACAGTTTCAAGATTTTTTTTTTTTTTTTTGAGAAACACAATTTCAAGATTTTGATAATAATTGTAATAATAATAATAACCAAAATACTAGGTAGAAGTTAGAATAGCTTAGGTGCTTTGACAAATTTCTAGCTCCCCCTTCATCTTACAAATAAAATTCCTACTTTGTATAATATGCCCCTAAAAAATATGTATGTTATGCTCAAAATTAGTAGGTTGATCCAAATGAATCCCCCTTTTTTGAAGAATCCGTGAATCATCTATATTTTCGTTGCATATTCGACTTTTGACAGATACCTTCCCCATAGAGCCTTCACCAAGAAACCTTGATGAATCAAAGTTGTTTGTGGCGTCCTTCAACTCCTCAAAAGAAAACAATCGAGAGACGGGTGCTCTTTGTGTCCCTAGCTTTGCTGCTTGAGAAATGAACCCTAAAAAAAATAGAGGCAAGGTTATCACTTTAGGCTCTCATGTGCACCACAGACTATGGTTTACACAATCATGATTTAGTCTCTATTCATATATTCTAAACTACAAAATTGACAGAGTGAGTTGGACAAGCATGTCTTGGATTTTGAACAAATGATAAGAAAATAAACTGATCAATGTGGAACTTACTGGCATTTGCAAGGAGCTCAGAGGAAATCCCAGTTGGTGTGTTATCTTGCACATTCTTTAACAATACATGCTGCTCCTGTGTCCTTCTCGAACGGCATCTTTTACACAAGAGTAGAACTCCCAACCCCAAAAGCACCATAACAAGAACAGCTCCACTAATGACAGCAACTACTACTGCTATATCTCTTCCTCTGGATTGTTTACTGCTTATAAGACAGTGCGATCCTTCATGCTGATCTTGGGAATCATGGGATAAACAATTTCCACCAAATTTAACATATCTATTATCTGAAGTACTGTTCAAGCAAGAAGGAAGTTGGCCTATCAACTTGTTACTAGATAAATCAACATACCCTAGTTTGTCACCACAACTTAACTCATCTGGAAGTGACCCACTGAGCATATTAGACCCTAAATTCAAATAACTGATGTTTGGTAAAGAGAACAAGGCAGAGGGAGGAGTTCCACTCAGATGGTTGAAAGATAGATCAAGGTGTTGAAGTTTATGCAACTCACCAAATTGCTCAGGAATCTCTCCTGAGAGCGAGTTATTGCTCAGTAGCACTGTAACCAACTCTTTGGGCATGACTGGTAGTTCAGAATCCAAATGATTTTCTATTATATCCAATAAACGTAGATTGGTTAAAGTACTCAAATCAGGTAATTTGCCAGAAAGCTCATTGTGGGACAGGACAAGATCAGTGAGTGTCTTGATTTTGCTTGCAGAAAAAGGAATCTGACCCTTGAATCCATTACTCTTCAAACTCAAAATGGTGAGGTTTGAAAATGAGTCCAACCAATCAGGGACAGTGTCATTGAAATAATTGGAATCCAGTGTCAAAGTATGAAGCTTAACTAGTCTAGATATCTTAGGTGGAATTGAACCATACATAAAATTTGAGCTCAAATCCAAAAGTTCAAGCGAATATAGCCTATGAATCTTATCAGGAAGTGGTCCCCAAATCCCCAAAGACACTAAGCTAAGAACTTTTAAACTGGTTAACCTCGTCAATGTAGTAACAAAGGAATCAATAGAGAAACTTTCAGATAGTGTCATATTGGGAATTGCAAATCCATGGAACTCACTGACCTTGACAAGCTTATCCCCCATAATTTTGAGCTCAGTGACAAAACTGTCCTGGCATGTGATACTCACATGTGCTGATTTAGGCAAGTTGCAGAGGTCTCCATAGTAATTTTCCCAAGTTTGCAATGAGGAAGGGTACTCCAAAAGCTTCCTTATCTGCAATAAAACTTGGGTCTGGGAGGGATGTAACTCATAAGAGCTTGGAATGAAGAAAACCCATAAAAGAACCACTAGAAGCAGCAAATTCAAATATCCCATTCCACAAGTGTTTGAAGCTGTAGACACTGAAATCAGAGTTTTTAAGGCAAACAGAATCAGACCCACCAAAGATTGTTAAGAAGAATCATGAAAAAGAGAGCTCCACTAGAGAATTCACCTGAAAAAGAACGTACTTTACAGTGACTTGGAAGGAAAATCAAGAAACTAAAACCCCAAATTTAGCCTCAGATGCTCTCCAACGATTCTTGGTTAACCAAATTCGAGAAAACCCACGAAGCAGAAGGAGCTGAAATCCAAGACACTGACAGAAAAACAGAGAAAGAAAATATCTTCCTGAGGAAAAATCAAAAGGGCAAGTTTGCTTTCACGGAAAATAGTAATACTCAAACTAGTTGGTCAAAAACCCATGTAGCAGCAAAACAAGGAAGCATGGAGAACAAAGCAAAGTTCATGAAAGAATATCTCTTTTATGTAAGTAATAAGTTCCAGATAGTTAACAGGAAAAACTTAAAAGATAAACATTGGGAAGATGAATGCAATAAGAAAAGTCGTAGCAATAATGGGTTTTCTTGTTCACCAATGAATGTTTGCGGCAATGAAAGAAAATTGAGGCTATAAATGGAAAGGTAGTTGGAGAAAAGCCGTACAAGACAGTGTCAAGGCATTTATTATTAGTGTCTCTCAGAGGGAAAATAATACCCGTTGCATGATATAACTTCTCCTCTCAGAGAGGTCTCTGTGTGTGTGAGTGACAATTAATGGGGTCGGTTTTTGCCTTGGAGATGACCATTCAGAATTCAAGACTCAAGTGGAAGAGTGAGGAATGATACAAGAATGGAAGGGAAGGCACTTTGTCTTTGTCTCTGTGTGTGTGTGTGTGTGTGTGAGAGAGAGAGAGAGTGTGAGTGGACTTCAGAATTCAAGACTCAAGTGGAAGAGTGAGGAATGATACAAGAATGGAAGGGAAGGCACTTTGTCTTTGTCTCTGTGTGTGTGCGTGTGTGTGTGTGTGAGAGTGTGAGTGGACAGCGTGTGTAACTAAGATACTGGCAATTTTTTTTTGTTCTTGTTTCTTTTTGGCATTGTTTGTTTATCATTGGCTTATTCTCGTGGATGACCCTAGGATTCTTCTCTATTAGCAGGGGTGCCATCACATGTTTTGACCTTTTCAGTTTTTTTTTTTTTTTTTTTCCTCTCCGTTAGATTATTTGATTAGTTTGATATGACTAAAATGACCCTGCTTCTATCATCTTACAGTTAATACCATTTTCCATTATTTTTTTAATCTATCTATCTACCTTACTAATTACAGGATTCCTGTTTGAATTTCATCATTTTACGTACTAAAATATCGTTACACAAAATTTTATTCTCTCTAAAATATTTCTATCTTTTAGTTAAATAATTTTAAATTTAAAAACACAAACAGTTTATAAAAGTAATTTACTATTTTTTAAAAAGTTCTTAAATTTTAGACTTTTCCTTTTCTTTTCCAATCTCACAATATCTATCTCACTTTATATATTTTATAAGACAGATGAGAGTTGAAAAAAAAAATCAAAAGCCAAAATAAAGAATTAGGACACAATCTCTATTTAAACATCATGCACACTAAACCCAAGATAAAAAAATAAAAAAGATATAGAAAAACTTGACTTCATGACTCTCCAAAAGCTACTACTTTTTTATATAACAGGTTTGGGGGATTCAAAATTAGGTTCTTAAAAAAATCTAGAGGTTTTGGAGAATAGAACTAGTTACAAAGCTTGAAATTATCAAATTATGTGTGGGCTCAAATTACTCTTATACGATAAGAAATTATCAATTGTTTCAAAAAATTTCAAGTAGTTAAAAAATGATAAATTTAGTCATTTAACCATTGTTTTAACAATAACGAAACATAACTTATTGTAAAATAAATATTAGTAGTATAATTAAAAATACATAATTTATAGTTTAAGAAAAAAGAGAACAACATTCTTTTAGGTCAATAATGGTAAGAGTAATCTTACATCCATATGGTACGTGTTTTTTTTAATGAAACCATATAGTATGTTTATGAATGTGATTGCAAGCTGCCTAGATAAATGAAGAATGTCGATAAGCATGCAAAGATGTTTGATGTTTTTCAGAAGCAATAAAGACAAGCAGTAGTTTTCGCAATTAATGGAGCTTGAGTACAAAAATGTGGAAGTAGCATCATTTTAGTTTCAACGTTGTATTTTGCAAAACTTTAAAGAGAGAATGAGGAATATGTAACGGGTCCAATTAGAGCATACATTAATTATTCATTTTGGGAAAATTTTTATAGAGAATTGAAAAATCTGTCAAAACAATACACAACAAATTTCACAATATTTTTACAAATATTGAAGTATCAATTTTTTACAAGTCGAAATGAAATAATAAAATATGAGACTGTGACCAACCACAACTAAAAATAATTGTTTTGAGAATAACAATAACAATGTTATCAGTTTAAAACCAATAACTACTTGTCATTTAGAATTTGTTCTAAAAATGTTATGAATGTAGCATTTCTCTCAAATAAAATAAAAAATATCTATTCGGATCCTAAAAATGAAGATATTGTGATATTTTGTTGTATTCTTAGACTTCTTTTTTAATATAGTCAAATTGGGTGAGCCAAAATTCACGGTTTTACACACAAAATCTATATTAATTTTCTCACTACTGGGGCAGCATGTGCCTTGCACGTGCAGCCAACACTAGTATATATCAATTTGTGTAATTCTATGTTAGATTCAATTTACTGGTTTTTGAAAAAAGGGAGATAAATAGAGGGCCTCGAACAAGGTGAAAGAGGGATTTGAACGAGATTGCTTTGAAGCATAAGAAGAAGTGGATGCAAAGGTGCATAGAAGGCCAAACCTCCCTATGAAAGAACTAAGAGAGAAAGGGACGAAACAACACGATTTCATCAGAGCAAGAATGAGACCCCTCAAGAATGATCCACAGATTCCCCTATATATTTTGTGATTAGAAAATGTAGTAATCTCAAATTAACATAGATTCAAATTATTAACATTTCCTCAAAAAATAGAAGAGCCTCTAAGCACGCGCGTGAGCGCATGCTCAAAGGCGTGTGTGTGTGTATATATATATATATATATATATATATATATAAAGTGTTAGTTTATTTTTTTCACTTCCAGCTTATATATATAGTATTGTAACGCATCTTTTTTTCTTTTCTTTTCTTTTATGCAAGTAATTGTACTGCTGTAATTATATTAAAAAAAAAAAAAAAAAAAGAGTAACTTTACTGCTTTTACTTATTCATCTTTTAAATAAAATAAGCCATTAAAAGTAAACTGATCGATTTTTTGCTGAATAAACTTATCCTAAGTCCTAACACACTAGTAGTCTGGTATAGTATTTTCTTTCCATAAACCTGTTTTTCTATTTGTGGGATTTAATCTTAGGTTTTTGTGCCATAACAAAAGATTTGACTAATTATTAATTGACCTCCACTTGTGAAGTTATTATATACTTTATGCAAAAAACAAAGGATCTTATAAATTATACCCATGTGGCTTATTGTGGGTATGGAACATCATCACTTAGTTAAACTGTGTTTTTTTCCCCTTCGAAATTTATTCATTAAAATTTAAGACATGTTTGGTAACTGTTTTCGTTTTCTATTTTTGTTTTCTTGTTTTCAAGGAAAAAAGAAAAAAAAAACAATTTTTTTTTCTGTTTTCAAAATGAAAATCACGTTTGGTTAGTTGTTTTGAAAAACACATTTTTCAAAAACAAAATTCAGGAAATTTATTTGGTAGTTGTTTTTGAAAAAGTTGAATTTTGTTTTCTTTGGTTAATTTTTTTTTAAAAAAAATTCAAAAACACGTTTCCTCCAAAGTATTTAAAATCCTTACACCTAAAGAAATTATAAATCAATTGTTTTGTATAATGTATATATACATCAGTACATGTGCCTAATACCTTGGTAACGAAAGTAAAAGAAAGTACAGGGGAAAACAAAAACTTAAGAGCATAGGCCACGTGGTTGGTGGAAATGAATTGATACTAAAAACAAGTTTGAAAAATATTCAACACTTTTGAGTGTTTCATAGTTCCACCTAACCATCTGACATCATTGACTAAATATTAAATAAGAAAATTTGAAAGACACAAAGCTAAAAGCACACAGTTGTAGTGCATTAGCAGTGAAGAAACTAAAGACGCAAGAAAAAAGAAGAAGAAGAAGGAGAATAAAGAAGTTGCAGTGGCAGCTACAATGGAGAGGAATGAGATCTAAATTAGAAAAGGGTATAGAAGGGAAAAAAATGAAAGATTTGGAGCACAGATCTCAGTCATTAGGCACCAAGTCAGTGAGTCACAGACCCATTTTTCTCATCTTCTTCTTCCTTTTCTTTTTCTTTTTTCTTCTTGTTTGTACCGGTCCGAAACATCTTTACCTACTGAAACAGCACGGCCAAAGCAACCTTACAAGTGGTTCTCTGAATCAAGCTTTTCTCTGAGCAAGATGGAGGCAGTGGAGGGGCAGAGGAGAAGATATAAAGGGTATCAGATACTAGGCGCTAAAATACTAAGTGAAAAAAAAAAAAAAAAAAGGAAACGCGGGAAAAACATTTTGTTAGTGTTGTGGGTCGAACCAGTGCGCTGGTTCATTAATTGGCTATGCCTCAGCGTGTTTTAAAGTGTTTTCTCCGTGTTTTATAAAGTGAGGGAAAACTGAAAAATAAAAACAGCTCTAGACCTATTTTCAGTTTCCTTCACAATATGAAAATTGAAAATAGTGTTGGTGCAAATACAATAATAATGGAAATAACACAAAGAGAAACTGAATAATACACTGAATATTATTAATTTGAAGAGAAAAATTAGACAACACTTTTTTTGGACTGAGGCGCGGCACTCGCTCTCTTTAAGGAGATTCAAGCCCTTGGTTGGCTAAACTCTGTAACCGATGCAGACCGTCTCTGACTTGTCTCCCCCAGGATACAACAGCCCAACAAGTGTCGTATGGCTAGAACAACCTCTGCACAAAGTGTTCAAGCCCAAAGCTCCACCAGAAAAGAACACCCTTCTTAGCCAAGAATCTCTCTCTATTTTTGTGTGTGTATTTGTATATTGCAGTAACTTGGATTGTATCTGAATGAGTCTATTTATAGGCTCAATGGGGCACTATTGCAAAAAATTTGCAATAGTTGATTTTTAGAAGTCCGGATGAAGCTTGGTTTTTGTGTGAAAATGGTAAAACCTTCCTACATATGCCATTTAGCATGCCCAACACGAATGCTCTAAGACCCTATAATTGACACACGTGGGGCCGCAACAGTAATATTATCTTTTTGAGGATAAACGGCAGAACACTAATATTACCTTTGATTTAAAGAAAAAAAAAAGTACACCTCTTAAAGCATATCTTTTTGCGGGACTCACGAGGGATTCGAAATAAGTGATGTGATGGAGAAAAAAAATGCTGCCTTGATTTGATTTTAGAGCTAGGCATTAAAAAAAAAAAAAAAAATTAGTTACAAAATTAATTGTAATCTAAAATTACAATTTTTTAAAAAAAATATTAACATTACTACATATTTAGTTACTATATGATCTATAAGCTCATATTTTATGCATAATTTTAAATTACAAAAACTTGCAATTTAAACAATTTATTGATAACATAGTTATTGATCTTTAATTTCCTAAAAATTTTGCAAATATAGAGGATATAAAAAAATGTAATCTATTGGTAAATTTGTCAAAATTCACCTTTAATCAAAAAAAAATTGAGTAAGGTTATAGTCTTAATTTACAACTAATTTTGTAACTAAACTTTGTCCTAAAAAAAAAAAGATATTATGACATATTCTATTTTATTAATACATCACATAAAAAAACTTCTTTATTTATTTTAGGGTAAACTATGTATTTGGTCCTTATCCTTTATACCATACTAGTGTGGGTTGCACGTGCAAGGCATGTGCTGGCCCTTTAGTGAGAAAATTAAAATTGATTTTTTTGTTGTTGAAGAAGTATGAAGTCATGTACTTAAATTTAAAATAGCTATTGGAATATCTATGTACTATGACACTTTCTTAGAACTTATTTACTAAATGTAATATCTACTCACCAAAAAATGCTACAAAGAATGATAATGAAAGTCGTCATCTTTCTACAATATTTAAATTTTCGCAATAAATGATAATATATACTATAATTTTTTTGACGATCTTCATTAAATTAAATATTTGCAATCATCTACAATGAAAATTTTGTTATTCATATTTCATTCTTTATTATCTTATTTTACGAGTCTAACTACGATGTTAGCTTGTTTATTTTTAATGAATACCCTTTTAAGCAGGAAAATAAATTAAAAAAAGAACAAAATAACAAAAAACATATGTCATCAAAGTTTCTATTAAATAATTAAAATTATAAGTGTAGAAGATTAAACCTAATAAATTAGTGTTCTCTAGGTAACAAATAGAACACCATATATCCTCATTCTAACTTTCCAAGTATGACTACCAGTCTACCACATAAAATTCAAAATACACAAAGAAATTTTTTGGGAGATTAAAATTTAGTAGGAGTATATTAGACATTGTACAATGGAATATTTTAGGAATTATAAGATTTTGTTAGGGTTTAACTAAGAGAGAAACAATAGGGGTATATGTTCATTTACAAAATATAAATGATGAAATTATTCAGTTTTAGTTTAAGGGGGAAATGCAACTACCCCGAACATAAAGGAGGAAAGTGTTACTTCGTCAATTTGTGTGTGTGTTATGTGTGTGTAAAACAATGTGTGTGTGTGTGTTTTTATTTTTATTTAAAAAAAAAAAACTTGAAACAGTGTGTAAAAAAAAATAAACCTAAAAAAATTATGCATTAAACAATGAATTTTAGTTCAACAAATTGAATAAACCAAAAAAGAAGTCTAGAAACAGAACAAAAAGTCACGATATTTTTACAATACCTTTATTTTTAGCTATGGTGGGTCCTAGTCTGATATTTTATTATTTTATTTTAGAGTAATGTTACATCCCCAATATTTTCATAATAAATCTTAGGTGGTAAATTGCTACTGGTTTTAAATTGGGCTAACCACTTTTAACCGTGCATTTAAAAATAAAATAAAAAGCCAACTGAAGAAAATTGTGCCTAAAACAATGAGTTTTGGCTTACTAAATTTGACTAAACAAAAAAAGAAGCCTAGGAACACAACAAAATGTCACACAAAAAAGAAGTTCGGAATTATAACAAAATGTCACAACATTTTCATAATATTTTTTATTTCCAGCTGTGGTAGGTCCTAGTTTGATATTTTATTATTTAATTTTTACGTTCACAGTATTTTCATAACAAATCTTAGGTAAAAAATTATTACTGGTTTTAAAATTATGCATTAAAAAAAAAAAAGACAATACAAGAAAATTGTGTGTGAAACGTACAATGAATTTTGACTCACCCAATTTGACTATATATACTAAAAAAGAAGTCTAAGAATACAACAAAATATTAAAACATTTTCACAATACTTTTATTTTTAGGATCCGAATAGATATATTTTTATTTTATTTGAGAGAAATGCTACATCCATAACATTTTTAGAACAAATTATAAATGACAAGTTGTTATTAGTTTTAAATTGAACCCACTACAGATATCACTTTTTTATCCTTCAAAAATACCTTGCCACATAAAATTTGTTTCAAAATTATTGTGAAAATGTTGTGGACATAGCATTTCTTTTTATTTTATTTTATTTTGATCTATAAGGAACTGAGATCTTGGATTGTGAAAATATTGTGACAAGAAGAAGATGTTATAACATTTTCATAATATATTTATTTTTAGTTGTGATTGGTCTCAGTCTTATTTATTATTTTATTTTGACCTTTAAAAAATTGACATCTCAATAATGATGAAAATGTTGTAAAAATTTGTTGCGTCAGTGTAATTGTGTATGCACATATAATATTTAAAAGCACAAGCAAAACCAGCATATTGTGAAAAAAAAAAAGGGCCAATGAACAGTGCAAATTGTCAATAATTGTGAAAATATTGTAAGAATTTGTTAAGTCAGTGTAACTGTACATACACATATAAATATTTAAAAGAAAAGACAAAAACAGCACAACCAAAACAGGCGTATTGTGGTTTGTGGGAAAAAAAAAAGCCTAATGAACAATGTTGTGAAAGTATTGCGAAAAATATTGTAGATGTAACACTTCTTTTTTCATAATACCTTTAGTTTTAGTTGTGGATGATTCTAGAATGATATTTTATTTTAACCTATAAGGAATTAACATATCAACAATTGCAAAAATATTGTGACAATTTATTATGTTAACTAATAGCTTTATATATAAAAAAAAAATAATAATAAAATAAAAAGAAGAAGAGTGGACTAGATGATATTACGCCGAAAAAAAAAAAGCAGAGAAAAATGAAAAGAAAAGAAAAGAAAGCAGCGGGAAAAAAAATAAAAAATAAAAAGAAGGAAAAGAAAGCAGCAATAGTGCAGAGGTCAAAACCAAAGCACTGTTCAAAACTTGAAAAAAAAATATATATATAAAGGGATTCAATAAACCAAATGTGTGCTGTAGGGGTGAAAATAACCAAATATCACGTTTTGGCAAAATTTGTGGCAAACTAGTATTGTTTCAAAAATATTTAGCAATCTACCACTTTTTTAGTATTCGAGTTCTACAAAATCGAGTTCTAAATAGTACTCGAGTTCAGTGAACTCGACTTCCTAGTGAGTCGCAAGCGTGGCACTGCTGACCTGAAACTTGTGTAATAAAAAAAAATAATGTGATACTCGATATTAGTGAAATTAAGTATCACTTTATAGTACTCGAGCTTAGTACAGTCGAATACATTCTTTTTTTTTCTACTTTTTGTTTCGGTTGGAATGGCTTGAATAGTCAAACTTAGTGGCTTGACATTAGTGGTTTTAACATATGCATTATGAAATTGAGAGAATACACAAGTAACTTCTTTTCTTTTTTTTGTTGAGAGAATACACAAGTGTAACTTAATCAATGCTTAAGTTTCGGTCCTTGTGATTCACGATTGCAAGCAAAACCAGTCAGGATTTCCTAGTCAGCCTGACATTGAACCAAGCCATTTCTAGTCTTTGATACTCATTTTCTTGAGAGGAAGATAGTCTTGGTCGTTATGATTCAAAAATGTCGGTGTAGTACTTTAGCAGAAAAAATGACTGGACTACGAAGACCCGTGCCTCACGATGTTGAGTTAAGTCTTCCCCAGCCCCCTCTTTCGTGTGTGTGTTTCCTGGCAAGTTTGAAATACTCATGCGAATGCAGGGCCAAATATTATCACCTACAGCTACCATATAGACTCACTCAATCAGTAAACAGTAATTTGTAGGAAAAATCCTTAGAGAAGAAAACCAAAGGTGTACATTGAAATCAAACTATATAACGTTTCCTAAGGAGCCTTTATTCCATGCCTAGAAACCATTTTCGGAATGGGCAATGCTAATCTATTTTAGTGTAAGAAATAGATTGCTAAATATTTCAATGTAATTGGGCCCCTGTTAGATTACTGATAGTGGAGTTGCTGCGAAGTTGTAATTTTAATGTTATTTTGTGGAACTCGAGTACTAAAAAAGTAGTAAATTGTTAAATATTTTCGAAATAGTGCTAATTTATCACAAATTTTGTCAAAACATGGTATTTGACTATTTTCACTGTACTGTATGGGTACCGGTGCTTTTTATATAACTAATAGAAGAAGAGAGTCTTCTTTTTTTTTTTTTTTGAGAAAAGAAGAAGAGAGTCTAAACGCGTTGAAAAAGAAGAGTATTGGGTTGTCCGTGTAAGCACTGCCATGATACCGTTCCATGTGCGTCAGTTGTCTCCTGGCTTTCCTCTAATTTTCTGACAACGCGCAATGGATCATAAACTTTTATGAATTTTCCACAATACATGCCAGAAACTTTACCGCTCTTTCCACAATACATGCCTTCACTTTTTGACTGAAAATTAACTCTGATGGGTTTTTTACCTTCTTCTATAGTTGCTTGGCCACACCCAAACACCATTGACAACAACAATCTCAATTTTACAATATTAATTACCTTGTTGCAAAATGACATGATATAATTCAAATGTAATTTATTTATTCAAATCTTAAGATAAAAAATGACAACACTACGATCAAACTCAACCAAGGTATAATGAAATCTGATTTCAAGTCAGCTGAAAAAAAAAAAAAAAAAAAAAAAAAAAAAAAAAAAAAAAAAAAAAGAATTGTTACAGTTGATTAAAATCAACCACTTTATAAATGCAAAATGAATTGTCTCCAAGTGTGTCGAATTATGATTAATGATCAATTTTGATAAGGTCTTGACGTTTCAATTTTTATAATTTAAATTTCTAAGCAGAAAATTGTCAATATTAGCCACATAATTTTCCATGTGACTTCTACTTTAATAAAATAAAAATAAAAACTCTACCAAACTCTCTCTCTCTCTCTCTCTCAAAACCAAAATAAAAAATTGGAGTTTAGATTTCAACTTTCACCTCTTTTTATTAAAATTTATATTTGAACCTTGACATTTGATTCTTTATATAAAACTAGCTTATAACTCCATACATATGCATGGATATACTTAAAAGATACACATTAAAATGCATAGTATAATAATCTTACATATATAATTTAAATATTATTGATAGTCATTCTTAATTTTTTTTTTAACTCTTTAAAAAGTCTTGTAAAAATGTTATTAGGTAGAAAATGTAAATTGTCCATTTTTTAAATACTTTTATGTTCATTAATTCTAGACTTTTTAGTTTTTTTACACAATAACTCACATGAATAGATATTTATGATATGGTCCCACATTTGATTCCAAAATTAAGAAATAAAACTTTCTTTAAAAATAAATAATTTAGGACACATGGCGCAAAATTGGACTTCAATTGTAGAATCTAATTAGATTTTCTCTAAATTTTACCTATTAATATATATATATATATATTTATATAATCTTTGTGCCAAATGAATTGTTTTTAGTTATAAAAAAAAAAAGGCTTATAAATATAAAATCATTCAAACTCTCTCTTCCTCTAATTTTATATATAGTGTTAGATATATGATTATATTTTTTTATGATTTATTTATATTGGACTCCTCGTTTTCTTCTCTAAATTAACTCTCATTTGGCACAAAAATTAAAAAAAAAAAAAAAAATCGATTAGATGAAACACATGCCGTAAAATTAAACTCTAATTGAAATCCAATTTTTAAACTAAACTAACTAACTTGGTTCAAAAATTTAAAAATTTTGATTAGATGGGACACATTGCGCAAAATTAGACTCTAATTGAATTCCAATTTAAAATCTAATTGGATTTTCTCTCAGTTTTACTTATTAATATAAATATATATATATATATGACGTATAAACTTGAATTGTTTTTAGTTCTTCAAAAAAAAAAGGCTCATAAATATAAATCTATTCAAAAATTATGTTTTTTATGGTTTACTTATATTGGACTCCTCGTTTTTTACACTAAATTAACTCATTTGATACAAAAATTAAAAAACTTAGATTAGATGGGACACATGTTGCAAAATTAAACTCTAATTGAAATCCAATTTTTCCATTGAATTAACTCACTTGGCACAAAAATTTAAAAACTTAGATTAGATGGGACACGTGGCGCAAAATTGGACTCTAATTAAGTTCTAATTTGAAATTTAATTGGATTTTCTCTCAGTTTTACCTATTATTATATATATAGATTTCAATTTGGCCCATAATCTTTTAATTATGTCAATTTAGTCCCTAACCTTCTAATGTAGTGTCAATTTAGTTCTTGCTGTTACCTCTTGGATGGAAATTGCTGACGTGGTTAACGCTCAAATAAAAAAAATTAGTTTATTGACACAATTGAAAGACTAGGGATCTAATTGAAATATGATGTAAATGATAAAGACTAAATACGTAGTTTACCCAATATTCTTTATTTAAAGATTATGAACCAAATTGATACAATTGAAAAGTTATAGACCAAATTGAAATATGGTGTAAAGGATAGGGACTAAATACATAATTTACCCAATATTTTTTATTTAATACACCACTTTACAATACACCTTACATTATATATTCTATTCTTTTACCACTTTATTTAAATACTCTTTCTTATTCTTTTTAATTAAGAAATATATTTTGTATGGAAGGAAGAGAAAGTTTGAATCTATAAATATATTAAAACCCAAAACTCAAAAAAAATCCAATTATTTTTCAATTAGATTCTCAATTTTGCACTACTTGTCCCATCTAATTTTTAATTTTTGTGACAAGTAAATTATTGAATGTAAAAATTGAAGAGTCTAAATTCAATTAGATTATAAATTGGATTTCAATTGAAGTATAATTTTACACCACGTATTCATCTAATTTATAAATTTTTGTGGTAAATGAATTATTGAGAGCAAAAATTGAAAAGTCTAAATTTAATTAAATATTTTAGAAATAAGGAACCATTTCATATTTTAGAAATGTATTGTTTAAAAAATGTATAAACTAATATTTTGTATAATTTGAACCGTGTCATTGTAATTGTTTTTAATGATATATGTGTATATACACATGATTACACACAAGTAAAAAATAATAATAAAAGCAAATAGCACATCTGCCGTACAATTCTATTGACGGTTGACACATCTTTTAAATAGGTTTTTTTTTTTTTTTTTTTTTTTTGATAAACACATCTTTTAAATAGGTAATTTTACGTGTTTAATGTACTAAATGCTAAAAATTTAACCTTTAGTATATCTGATGCAGTGGGTTGGACCAAAGAGCTATTCCGTGGGCTGGACCACACTAAATGCCACGAACCCAACAGCTGCTGCCTACTCGTGGACTTAAAGGTCAACCAGTCAACCGGGGAACAATAAACTAAATTACATGATTCCATTTAACTCTGCCCCCAAGGAATTCATTCTTCCTGCAATTCATTTCAATTCTATCACTCTCTCTCCTTGCCCAGTGTCCACTTTCCTTTCTTAATTTCTTCTGGCACTGTAGCACACACAGACAATGGGTAGTATAAGCTGGGGCTGCTGTGTTGTTCTTCTTTACCTTGCTCTTTTTCTAAAACCTTTTCCCATCTTAGTTAAATCCCTGCCTGTCCGTTATTGGAGTGCAAACACTTCTACTTCAGTGACCAACAGTTTTTCTACTCCCGATTCTGTGAAATTTGATGATGGATCGTTTGTGAATATCATACTGGCCAGTAAATCGAACAGTTATTCCTACGAAGAATATGCTTGTGGTTGTGGTTTCTTCTGTAATCAAACTTGTGGCGGTTCTCTCTTTGCCATTTTCAGAATTCGTCTAGAATATGGCGAAATTTCAAAATCTGAAGGTCCAACAGTAGTATGGGCTGCTAACCCAAAGAATCCTGTAAGCGTGAATGCGAGTTTGAAGCTCACTTCAGAAAGAGGTTTGGTGTTGACAGATGCTAATGGAACTACGGTGTGGTCGACAAACACCAGCAGCAAATCTGTGGCTGGCCTAAACTTAACCGAAAACTGCAACCTCATGCTCTTGGATCACAACAATGCAACAATAATCTGGCAGTCTTTTGATCACCCAACCGACACGCTGATGCTCGAGCAAAAGTTGATGGCAGGGCAGCAACTCATAAGTCAAGGAGGATTGTATTCACTCTCTCTCACTAGTGAAGGGTTGGTCGCTTATATCAATTCTAATCCTCCCCAACGCTATTTTTCTGGAACCACAGAAAATTTCAGTTATGTGCAACTTAATAGTGAAAATATAACTCTCTCCTCTCAAGTTATGGATGAGACCGTTCTTGCTCCTTATTCATACTTCTCAGCGCAGTACATGAGATTTGAGCCTGACGGACACTTGCGAGTGTATGGAGAGTCGGATGTTGTGGATGATTTTCTCCCACGATATAGAGAAATTGGTGTCTGCGATTACCCTACAGTTTGCGGCAATTATGGTATTTGTACAAATGCCCAGAATGCCCCGTGTAGTTGTCCTCCACCCATTAATGAAACAAGCTATTTCCGGCAAACCCGGCAAACCGATGACAAGCTGCCTAGCTATGGATGCTCCCTCATTACTCCCTTGTCTTGTGAAGATTCCAAATATCATGTTCTTTCAGAGCTCGAGAATATCACATACTTTCCCATAACAAAATATCCCCCCAAGATAAATCCAGACCACCAACATATAAATTTAGAGAGTTGCAAACAGGCTTGCTTAAAAGACTGTTCCTGCAAAGCTGTTTTTTATAATTCGAGCAACCATATGGGGAATTGCTATTTACAATCCCAAATTTTTTCCCTGATGTCCGCTGATGCAGGACAAAAAAATTACCTCAGGGTATACATCAAGGTGCAGAAAGTTATTCGGCAGAAAAAACACTGGCTTGTAATAATATTGGTCTCCAGCTTTGCATTTGTACTGTTTCTTTTAATTGTATTTTTTGTTTTTCAACTTTGGAAAAAGAAAAGTTCAGATGAAGCGGAGGAGTATTATTTAGATCAGGTGCCAGGAATGCCCACAAGATACTCTTATCATGATTTGCAGGCAGCAACAAAAGAGTTTAGTACGGAGCTTGGTGGAGGGGGATTTGGCACAGTTTTTGAAGGGACTTTAGTTGATGGTACTAAAGTTGCAGTGAAGCGTTTTGATGGTTTAAGTCAAATCAAGAAATCGTTTTTAGCAGAAGTTGAGACAATTGGCAGCCTTCATCATTTCAACTTGGTAAGACTGATTGGATTTTGTGCTGAGAAATCACATGGACTACTTCTTGTTTATGAATACATGTCTAATGGGTCTTTAGATAAATGGATATTTCACAGATTTCCGGAGATGTTGCTTGATTGGCAACATAGAAAGAAGATCATCATTGACATAGCAAGAGGACTAACTTATTTACATGATGACTGCAGACATAAGATAGTTCATTTGGATATCAAACCCCAAAACATCCTTTTAGATGAGAATTTCAATGCAAAAGTCTCAGATTTTGGGTTGTCCAAACTAGTTGATCGTGAACAGAGCCAAGTTGTGACAACTATGAGAGGGACTCCTGGCTATATGGCTCCAGAATGGTTGAGTTCAGTTATTACAGAAAAAGTAGATGTGTATAGCTTTGGTGTAGTGCTCTTGGAGATATTATGTGGAAGGAGAAATATTGATCGCTCTCAACAAGAAGAAGAAATGCATCTACTTGCTATTTTCAAGAAAAAGATTGAGGAGGACCAATTATTGGATCTGGTTGATAAATACAATGAAGATATGAGTTTACATGGAGAAGAAGTTGTGAATATGATGCGGGTTGCAGCATGGTGTTTACAAAATGATTTCACAAAGAGGCCTTCTATGTCCGTTGTGGTTAAGGTCTTGGAGGGTGTTGTGAATGTTGAATCAAACCTAGATGATTTCTTCTTGAATCCACCTTTACCAAACACAAGAGCTGGAGTTTATAACCAGGAAGTGCATTTTGCTACTACTACTCAATTATTGCCTTCAATTCTATCAGGACCAAGATGACCTTTTACTGTACCAAATGAGGTAATTTTCATCCTTTTAAAGGGAGCTTTCAACCCATGTCATTCATGTCATTTACTATTGTTGCAATGATGTACACGTGTTTATTCTATAGGTGACACTGAAATTTAATTTTGAGTTGTAGACCTTTTGTTAATACATAATATTGTTTTTGTATTTGCATAACATAGACATTAAATAAGAGGTAAAACTATTTATTAAATTTTTTAAAGTCATGGTGTATGAAGATTATGATTATATATATATATATATAATTTTCCTAGTTAGAGTTTGATTAGTTTTAAGTTTAAATTTTGTATTATTATATTAAACTGTTGATTCTTGATTTAATTAAGTGAATGTAATGGTTGATTTTATTGCACTATAAAGTTTTCAATGTCCTCTGTATAGCCATCTCTATTTTATTTCTTACTCCTCTTAATCACATTTTTATTTTCCAAATAACAGTTATTAATTGACGTTTGATTTCATTTATTTTTTTCTTCCTTCATTTATTCTTTATTACTTTGTTTGTTCCCTTGCTAGTTGTAAATTTTATGGTTATTAATAAGAAATAAATATCATGGCTGGCTTAAATAGTTATAGATGTAGTTACACTAGTGGTATATTAAAGTTTTTTTTTTTTTTTTTTTTTTTTTAAGGAAATATGAAAGGCATTTCTCTAGTTTGATCTCAATCAATTAAGATATCCATAATATATTAACGGAAGTAATAATGAGCCTTAAATTTTTTTAATGTATGAAGTGATTAGGTTATTGGTATGCCAAAGGTTTTATAAAAAAAATTTAAAAATAATTCCAAGAAAATGTAAAAGGCCTTTTTTAGAAAAAAAAGAAATTGTGACTTTTTGAATTGTAGAAATATGATTGTTTTGATTACCTTCTTTATAGATTTCATTATTAAGTTATAAACATCTAAATTAAAGTATATGAATATATAAATGCAAAATTATATGTAAAGTTACAACTGCACAAGATAAATATGTTAGATTTTTTTTTTTGGATTATTCATGAATCATTATTTCATTGTTTACTTATAAATATATAAATTAAAGTTTTTTTTTGAAAAAAAAAATCTAAATTAAAATAGATGAATATGTAAAGGTAAAATTATATAAAAAGTTAAAACTACCCGAGATGAACATTTAATCACTGGTAGATGTGTGTTTTTTGAAGACTAAAAGTATACATGATTGCTTTAGCTGGAACTATAACTATGCAAATATTGTTGCAAGTGGTTCCATCATTTGCAAATTATCAAATTTGGTGGCCTTACAAAACAGATATTTCATTTTGTAAAATACTTTACATGAACTCCTCTTTTGTAACAACCTTTTTTTTTCTTTTTGCTGAAACAATTTAAGAATATTAAGACTTAAGTTAACACATATGGTAGTTGTAAAACATGTTAGTGATATGAAAAATAAAAAGGTTTAAATATTTAAAAAAACATTTTTAGTAGATTGTAATATAAAACATTTTTTTCTCAATATTTATGCAACTTTTCCCATAAGATCAATATTGTTGGCATCTTTTAAAGATGATACATAATATTTTTGAGAAGAAGAAGAAGTAGAGACGATGCTAACACATAATATAACATTATTAAGTTTGCGTGATTTAAATTTGTGGCAAAAAAATATTAATGTGTCTATGATAAAAGTTTTTATCTAAATGATATATAGTAGTTCATATTTTTTTTAGACTTGATTCAAAAAGTTCATTCTCAATAGCCTTTTAAGTCTACAAATTGCTCAATCTATGGGCCTAAACACAATCAAAGGGTGCTATCTAAATTATAAATTATATGACCATTTATCACACAAATATTTTTATTCTCCCAATGTATGGTAAAGGAAGGCAAGTTTGTGTCTAGCTATTTTCTTGATTTGTGCTGCATAATTTAATAGTATGGAAGATATGATTGGATTTAAATGTTAAATAAAATAAGATGAGAGGAAAAAAGAGTAAAAATCAAATATATAGCAATAAAAATCAAATTATCCAAGTCATTCTATGTAATATAATAACATTATATTATTATATACTATATGTATAATGTAGTAGGATAATATTTAATCAAAGAAAATATAAAAGATAACAGCTTAAAACACAAAACTAAATTGCATCAACCCAAAGTAGAATTCTAATTAATACAAAAATTCATCATCCTAAAGAATTGATGCAATAAAAATAAAAAAATCAAACAAAAAATGAAAAACAAATTGAGAGAGAGAGAAGTAATCTTTTTTGTGTGTAAAAACTAAGCATAGAATGAAAAAGAAAATGTCAAATTTATAGTAAGATGTTGAGAATAAGAAGGGTCAAAATAAAGGAAGATAAAAAGGTAGAGAAAGAATGATATTAAGGTAGAAAGTAGTGGGGAGATGAATAGGTAAAAGGAAGGGAGAGTTTTGGAAAATTAATGATAAAAATAATGGTTAAAAGATATTTTAATTTTTAAATAATGGAGTTTTTAAGTCACCTTTAATGAGAAAATGTTTTAAAAAATATTTTAAAAAAATTAGAAAAAAAAATGATGATGTGGCTCAACGTGAGCGTAGCAATATTAAATGCTACGCTTCAGTTTTTAGTAATATATAGATAGATATAGATTTGTTTTCCCTGTTTCTAGTTCAAACTTTCCTGGTCTAAATCACATGAGAATGGTTGGAACTATGATTAATGAAATGCTTATTAACCAAAGGACCAGATCAAGAGGATTTTGACCTCTTGTAAGGATTTTGACCTCTTGTTGTTACGGGTATTCTACTTTCCTGAAGCACTTGGCAGCAAAACAAATTTTCTCCTGGCAAGTTTATTTTTGGCAAACAAATCTTGGGTCTAATGTAGTTACTAGTTAAACTTCCATTTCTTGGATTCTACTCGTCCCAGAGCTTTCTCTAGCACAAGGACATTTAATTTAAAAAAAAAAAAAAAAAAAAAAAAAAAATTAACACCTGACATGTTTGATGAAACAAGTCCAATTGCAAAAAGGACTCCTCATTCAGTAGGGAAATTATTGCCTAGTCCCAGACTATAAGAGAGGAATCATATGTGAGAGTCTGAGAGAAGAGGTGAAGGAGCGCCCATGTTTTAAAATAAAAAGTGAAACTCCCTAAAAATTTGTTTACATCTGCAAAATTTGAATTTGGTTTCCAAACATTAACAAATGTTAATACAGCACCCTGAGCTGGCAGTCCAGCTGATGTAAGCAAATTGATATGTGTTGGCATGCTCTTATTGGCTAGGACTACAAGGTCAGCAACTAGGCAATAATTTCCCCATTCAACGTTGCTTTATATTGATAAGGCTGTAATAAAGCATTAACAGGGGATAGCTTTTACGGGCATTTGGTCCACCGCGGTGTTACATTACCCTGTAATATTACATTATTGTAATTTTATATTAATATAATTTTAATATAAGAATTCAATATTACATTGTACAACATTATTTTATTTAAATATTTTTTTTTCTTTCTTTTTTATTCTTTATTTTTGGTTTGTAAGTCCCAACGGCCATATAATATAGAGAGAGAAAGTTTGAATAATGCCCAATAGTCACATAACTGACAGAAAATAGAAAAAAAGTATAAATAAATAAATACCTAAAATTTTAATAGCACACTCACCCGTGTACTGCTATTATTAGAATGTAAATTTGGCATTTGACGTACCTTATGAAGGTGATTTTTTGTGTTTGGCAGTGGCCGCTCCAAAAATTGTTTTTTTTTTTTTGTGGTCAATAAGAAACTTAAATTATACAAAATTTAATAAAGAGATAACTTAAATATATTAATGTCACAAAAAATAATAAATACGAAAATACATGAAATTTTACAATTTTTTTCTACTAACAAAAAGAAAAAGAAAAAGAAAAAGAAAAAGATTGATAAGAGATACAGTAAGAATTGAGAATGCTGAGATGAAAGTAAAAAAGTAAGAGAACTGAAATGATAATAAATAAGAGAAAGAAAAACAGATGATATTTGTTATAATTGCGAGATGAGTCGCTATGTAGAGCAAAATTATTGTGACTGTAAAGCCAAAAAAAATTATCTTTATTTTTCTTTTTGTACAACCTTTTTGTTGAATAATTTGTTCACTCTTTATTGTCTAGTCTAGTCTTGTTTTTGTTTGGGTTATTTTTGTTGTTGTTGTCATTTATAGGGACTTTTTTTTTTTTTTTTTTTTTGGGTTTAAGGAGTTAGGGATTATGTTGGAGGGGTTAAAATTATTTTTGGAATAATACTACATCTACACCATTTTAAAAACAAATCTTATGCAATAATTTGTTATTATGGGTTAAAAAGTGATGTCAATATTGTGCCAAAATTAGAATTAATAACCGCTTTCTCCTTATCACATAAAATTTATTGTGAAATTATTTTAAAAAATTCTATGAATATAGAATTCCTCTTATTTTTATTGAACCAAAATTTTTGTAATTTTAAAATCAGGATAGTCAATATTTTTATTAGCTAAGGTGGTCTAAATAAATTAGTTGTGTGTATATGTGTATATATATACATACATTTTTTGGCAAGTTAAAGTGGTTCTGTGACTTCGCTGATTTACACGTAAAGCTGCCCTGAATGATTGCTATTTGCTCTAAAGCCCTTTCAAAAAAAAAAAAAAAATGATTGCTATAAAGCACGTTACTTTGTTTTGTTGTCGACTTTTACCCTAGAACTTAACAGTGTATTTAACTTTGAACATTGGGTCTGGATGGGATTGATTTTTTTTTTTTTTTTTGAGAAAGTGGATGGGATTGAGTTTATTGTTGTTTGCTTGACTAGAGATTTATGTGCCACAACACAGAAGGGTGGAACTAGGTGGGGGCCGTGGGGCCCAGGCCCCCCTAATAGAGTTTCGCCTAAGAAAAATTATTGGCTCCCTTGCTTCCAAAAGCTTGGCCCCCTCTACAAAATTAAAATTAAAACCCAATCAAAACATCACTATCTAAATACTAACCCAAACAACAACAATCATGTCTCAAGTCTTCTTCATATTTTCTCTAGTCTTCGTCTTCTTCGATTGTTTTGATCTTCATCTTCTAATTTTTCTCCAGCCTTCTTCTTCGTGTTTGTTTGTTTTTTTTTTTTTTTGCTCTAGTCTTCATCTTCGTCATCATGTTTTTCAATCTCTTGCTATTTATGATTAGGGGCGGCTTGAAACATTTAGGAGCCTTAGGTGAAAATTGACTTGAAACTTTTCATATATTTAAATATGACCTTTTATATATAAAAAAAAATTTAATATTACTTAAATTCTATTATCTTGTTTTAGATGCAAAATTATTAATTAACCATGTAGAATCTTTTTTTCTTTAGAAAATTTATAGATTAAAAATTGACCACTTTTCATAATTGTTGATGTGGCAGATTGGTAATAGTAAGTAAAAATGTGATGTTAGTGATAGATCTAAATGAAAACTAGTAATAGTTTACCAGCTCAACCACTGTGAAAAATGTTATGAAATTCTTTGTGTATTGTTTTTTTTTTTTTTTTGAAAAGTGCTATATTCACAATATTTTCACAACAAATTCTAAATATTAAGTTGTTACTCGTTCTAATTTAAACCCACTACTAAAATTACTTTTTTCCTCACCAATAACAGTCAGTAACTACCTGCCACTTAAGATTTGTTGTGAAAAATGTTGTGGACGTAGCATTTTTCTCTCTTTTTTCTTGTTTTTTATTTGATAAAAAAATGTTATTTTATTTATTGGCTAATATTTTTGGGTTTAATGAATAAGTTTATAATATAAAAAATTACTTTATTGGCCAAAATTTGGGGGCCTTAGGCGACCGCCTCACTTGCTTTCATACTAGAGCCGGCCTTGTTTATGATTGTGTTTTCAAATTTTTCATTCGGTTGTATTTGGGATTTGAGAAAAAGTTAACTTATTTTACTTTTTAGCTTATTTTTGCTTGTAAAATGGGTTTCATTACACTGTTAAGTGAGTCTCATTGTTCCAAAAGTTAGCTTTTAGCTTTTTTTTCTACATACTTATAGCAAAAAGTTTTCAATTTTAGCAAAATAAACGGTTTTCAAACAAACCCTATTTAATATTTCAATTTCCTACCCACCAGGCTACATTGCCACTTTTATCTCACGTCTCATTTTTTTTTTAAGTAGCAGTAACTCCGAAACGATATATTGATATTAATTATTAACTGGTACAAAAAAATTTTGTTTTTCTAACCAACCAACCACAACTAGACCAATGACGGTGACACCGCCCAATCTGTCCTAATATCAAAATGTAATTGATATGATCTCTCTCTCTCTCTCTCTCTCTCTCCATACATTTATGATTTATGTGATACATTAATAAAATAGTGAAAACCACATTTTTGTCCTTACATTTTCACGCGATTCCCACTTTGGTCCCTAACTTTTTTTTCCACCGCTTTTAGTCCCTATCCTAGAAAAAAGCGTCTCGTTTTTGTCCCTGCCGTTATATCAAAGACGAAAATTGCACAGGTGGCAAATGACATGACTAAAAAATATTAAAATAATGTCCACATAAGCCACGTGGAATCTAATTTAATTTTAAAAAAATTACTTATCATTATTAATTTTCATAAGAATGTTCTTATTATTCTTCCCAAAACGAAGAACTCAAACCCAGATTACAACAACACAGACCCAGCAACCAATAACTCAAACCCAGATTACAACAATACAAACGAAAAAAGAAAAAAGAAAAACAGAGATCAAACACAAACACAGACTCAGATCACAATAAACAAAAATGAAAAAAAAAATGTATATACTTTTTTTTTTAAGTGTGTTAGTCAAAAGTGTATATATTTTAAAAATCATCAAACCATTTTTTTTATTATCATTAGAACATTTTAAACCTTGATCTGAGTTTAGAGAGAGAGAGAGAGAGAGAGAATGAGATGAGGCCGGCGGTGCGTGGTGGGTCAGATTGGCCTCAACCACCATCTCGGCCACAATGAAGCTTAATCTCAGTGACTTTAGGTCAGATTAACGATGCGTGGTGGGTTAGATCGGCCTCTCTCTCCTCCGCCAATCCCAGCGAGTCCACCTCCACCACCGAAGCGGCGGCGCTCTTCTTCAAATCGGTCATTCTGTTTGGGTCTTGCTGGGTTTTGCTGAGGTTTGTCTTGTGGGTCATGCTGTTTGGGTGAGAGATGACAATTTGTTTTTTCTTTTCTTTGGTGTTCTTTTGATGGGTTTGAGTTCTTAGATGCTGGGTTTGATTTGGGGAGAACAAGTCGTAAAATGAAGAACAAGTTGAAGAATATGAAGAAATTTTTTGATCTCTGTTCCTTTTTTTTTTTTCATTTGTGTTGTTGTGATCTAGGTCTGTGTTTGTGATTGATCTTCGTTTTTTTTTTCTTTTTTCGTTTGTGTTGTTGTAATCTAGGTTTGAGTTATCGGTTGCTGGGTTTGTTTTCATGTAATCTGGGTTTGAGTTCTTCGTTTTGGGAAGAACAAGAAGAACATTCTTATGAAAATTAATAATTATAAGTAATTTTTTTTTAAAATTAAATTAGATTCCACGTGGCTTATGTGGACATTATTTTAATATTTTTAAGTTATGCCGTTTGCCACTTGTGAAATTTCCATCTTTGATGTAACAACAGGGACAAAAACGAGACACGTTTTCTAGGATAGGGACTAAAAGCGGTGGAAAAAAAAGTTAGGAACCAAAGTGGAATCGAGTGAAAATGTAGGGACGAAAAATGTGGTTTTCGCCTAATAAAATATTAAGTTTACTTGCAACAAGTTGTTGGATTGACGCTTAAGATAAACAATTTTCAAAAGTTTGATGAAGAGGTCAAAGAAAATAATATTGAGTAGATTGTGGATAACGATGGAAATCAAAAGATGGTAATTATTGAAAACATTGTGGAAGATTCAATTGAGGTCAACTAGGAAAATAAGTCCATAACCTACAGTCCCCATATTTCACTTGATTTGCTAAATATGGCTATAAAATCTATTAATTTTCTTACAGTCAAAATTTTTTATTTTATTGTCAACCCTTTGTTGATTGATGTTACAAATAATTGAAGGCAAATGAGAAGAAATTTTATGCTATGCTATAAAGATACAAGTTTCAAAACCAGATCAAGTTACTAAAGCTTTCGAAGTATTTGTTTATTTGGAGTGGACTATTTCAAATTTCGACTATTAACTTGAGGACAAATTTTTTTCAAGTGGAAGGTTTGATGTAGGATAGAATCTACTATTTGTTTCCTTGATGTTAGGTGCTTTTAATTATTTTTTATGTCAAATTAGGTTTCTATTATGATTAGGTATTTGTAGGGGCCAAAATCTGCAGACAACAAGCCCTACCCAACTTGGGATAAGATCTGTTTGGTCAATAGGCCCAATACAATTAATTTGATAGAGATAGATGGTCTAGTCATGGAGTCGTTTTAACAACAGTAGAGGAAGAAAAGGTTAAAGACAACAAGTGAGAATAAGGATAAAGTCAAAGTGTTAGTTGGTCACTGTTCGTTCCAAAATAGAAAATGAATTCGATACAATTCTTTTTACTTTCTTTTTTAAAGAGTTTCTGTATCTCGATAATGGGGTCTGTTGATTTGGAAATCATAGAATGGGTAAATGTAATAGATCATGAATCAACTTTTTTTTCTACCTCTGTCACTTTATTTTTATTAGTGCTAATTAATTTGATAGAGATGGATGGTCTAGTCATGGAGTCATTTTAGCAACGCTAGAGGAAGAAAAGGTTAAGACAACAAGTGAGAATAAAGATAAAGTCCAAGGAAAGATAAACTTTTATTAACGGTCTTCCTCGATCAGTCCGAGGAGCCCAAGTTCTTGTATAACTTCACAACAACCACTCTTTCTCTCTCTTTCCTTAGGAGCTTTTGCCGAACTTTTTCCGATCCCCAATCTTGAGGGGTTTGCCTCTCTTTATATAGTAGGAGGGATTGCATCCTGGCCCTCCACTAGGACGCCCCTTAATTATGGTATTGGATACTTGTCCCATCACTACCTTGATGGTGGTGGTAGAGTAGGCTGAGCAAGCTATGGAGACACTATTCATGGGTCATTATGCATTTAATGTGGCAGGATAGGTTGGCAGGGAGTATTGAATGTGGAGGTGATGGATGCTTCTCCAAGAAGCTTCCTCCTGACTTCAACTGCCCCTTATCACTTCCTTGCTGGGCCTACACCCTAGTACTTGGGTTGGACCTTGGTCTCTCGAGGAAAGCTTGCTCCTTGGTCTCCTTGAACAAGCTCCCTTCAGTTTTTAGCATTTGGTTGTCTCATTTGGGTTGGGCCCAATCTGATGAATAGTGAGGCCTAACCGTCTCCTAGGGATGTTTTTATACAACGAGTCTCTGATCCTCGAGTTCCTCCCTCCCACAATATTAATTATAATTAATTTTAGAAAATATATTTTCTTGTTCGTCAAGTTTTACAAAGCCTTTAAATTTGCCACCAAGTCAATGAATGCTTTTTTAAAAAAACAATTCAAATTCATTTTAATAAAAGTCTCTCTATTTTTTGGTGGATTCCAACTATCTTTCCTTATGGATTCAAGAAACCATTGTCTTGAATTCAAACAGGAATGGAGCTATTCTTAGGCTCCCCCCCCCCCCCCTTCAAATTTTTTATTATAAAATATTAGTATATATAGGTATTAATTTTAGCAATTTGGTTCGATAAAATTACACTTAGCCCCTCTTAACAATATTATTAATCATTTTAAAGACCATTAAAAATTTAAAGATCTAAAATCTAAAACAAAATTAACAAGCTAAAAAAAATTAGCTCAAAAACAAAAATTACCAATAGCAAAACTAAACAAATTAAAAAAAAAAAAAAAAAAATAGAACTAGAGTTGTCATACTTGTTGAGTGGGTGGTGAGAACAAGAAATTTAGAATACTACTTGCTTGTGTTTACTCTTCTAGTTTCTATTGCAACTACGGAATTAGCATTTTCAACTATGAATGTCACCAAAACTGAGATTCGCAACAAAATGTAAGATAAGTTTTTAATGAATATGTTTAATTGAAAGGGACATTGTTGCGGCAATTAGTACGGATTCAATCATAAATAATTTAGAATATTTAAAAAAAAAGCCAAGTTCCATTTTCATAAATTATTGCATTGAATTGTATTAAGAATACTGATTTTTTATTTTATTTTTTTCCTTCTTAAAAGGATCATGTTAACGAGTGTCATTAGGGCAATTGTTAATAAATCATTTTAAGAAGGTTTTTATATCACTTTTATGAAAAATTGAAAAAGCTATCAAAATATTAATTGGTTTTTCTCTTTTTCCATAAAACTTTCCTAAAATAGTTCACTAACAAATGTTTTTAGGGCATTAATTAACATTTCAATTCTTAAAATATGGAATCACCGCACTTGGCCTCATCATCTAGTAATCAGCAGCACATGATGAACTTGTCCCTTAAGAGTTAAGAGAGACTTTTTTTTTTTTTTTGGTAGAAAGGGAAATGTATTAAACTAAACAGCGGAGAGAGACTATTTAAGTGCTATTTAAGTGCTTGAACTCATCTCCTCAAGAGAATATTTTATGAAGAAGGATTTCTTCGAAATGATTTTAAATCAGTGATACTTTAACAAATTTTTTATATATATTTTAATATCATCATTAGCTACGTCATCATTTTACATTCATTAATTATAAGTAGAGATTTGACATAATACCAAAAGATAAGGACTATACATTAAACATATATATTTGAAACGTTAATGATCAAATTGATACATATCATAAACGTTAAGGGTCAAAATGATAATTTATCCTAATTTTTTTGATACGTCTATGGTGTTTGACAAATTTTCTTATTCAACATAAAATTACATTTATGAATCTAAGCAATCTTGAATTTACCATTGGTGAATGGATATTGTTTTATTTGTTAAAATAACCCTTTTTTTTAATCCATGCAATATGACCAAGTTTAAGCTTTGTGAGTTTTTCAAAAAAAAAAAAATTAAGTTTTGTGAGATTGCACTTTTATTGAGTATGTATTTTGCATTTTTCAATTAGGGGTTTAAAAAAAAAATATTTTTGATGCTGATTGGATGTCACATGGCTTTTTAAAAAGGGCACATGGATTTTGTTTTGCTTGCAGTTGATGAAACAACAGATGCACAACAAAGCTTCGTGGAGAGGAGACATAGGGCTGTAAAAAAACTAAAAAAGACAAAGTGGACCGGACTGGATCAAATAAAATTGAACTGGACCAAATAAGACGATAGAGGTGGCAATTCGTGTTCATACGTCGGGTTCGTGTCGTGTCAAGTTACGAGTATTCGGCTATATGGGTTGATTCGAACCTAACCTATTTAATAAACGTGTCAAGAATCCTCAACTCGAACACGACCTGTTTATTAAACAAGTCGACCTGACCCGACACGTTTAACTCGTTTAATTAACAAGTCATGTAAAGATCAATACAAATGACCCATTTAATAATTTATTTGATTAATAGATCATACCAAACCTATATAATTTTTATCAATTCCCATATATCTAAAATTAAAATACAATTACAACTATAAATATAATAATAAACATATAAAAACAACCATTAATTAAGCAATAATATCAAAATAACTAATAATTTTATAAGCTAAACGGGTCAAATGGGTTAGGCGAGGTCACATGTTGAACACGAACATGACATGTTTATTAAACGGGTTAGCCGTGTCAACTCGAATATGACCCAAACCCGTTTAGCCTCAACTCATGACCTGTTTATATACAGGTTAGTCGTATTGGATTTGCGGGTTGTTTCAGATTTTGCCACCCCTATAAGATGGAACGGACTGAACAAGACTGGACATGACCGAATAGACCCAATAAGACCGGAGAGGATTGAACAGGACCAAAGAGGACCAAGTGAACCAGACAAGACTGTGGGCCGATTAAGACTGGATAAGACTAAAGAGGACTGAACATGACTAAATGGACCAAAGAGGACTAAAAATGACCGAATAGGACCGAATAAGACCAAAGAGGACCGAATAAATAGTTAAAGACCAAATGGACCGAATAAGATAGAATAGGACCAAACCTACCGAACATGACCATTTGGTCATAACAGTTAAAGACCAAATGACCGAATAGGACCAAACAGTTAAAACCAAATGGGCCGAACATGACCGAATGGACTGAGTAGGAACAAATAGGACCGAACATCACCGAATGGACCGAAGAGGACTGAACAAAACCGAAGAGGATCGATTGAACCAAACAAGGCCGAATGGACCGAATAAGACCAAAAGGGGCCAAATAAGACTGAAGAGGACCGAAGGAACTGAATAAGACCGAATGGACCGAATAAGATATAATGGGGCTGAATAAGACCGAAGATGACCGAATAGACTGACTAAGGCCTAGCATCCGGGGATGTAAAAAAAAAAAAAAAAAAAAAAAAAAAAAAAAACTTATCTTACATCCTCTAACACCACTTAATCTATTTTACCACCCATTTCACAACTTACCCAACATCTCAATTCTTATTTTTACATATAACCCAATAAAATAATATAAACTACCTAATAAAATAATAAAAAATACTTATCTGTCTCTTTCCTCCCACTCTCTTTTTTTGTTCACTCACAATTACAAGATTTATTTATTTATTTACAACTCATGAACAGTAAAGTTGCATATGTGTAACCTTAGAGTACTAGTATTGGGGGTTGTAAAAATCCCTTAGTTGCTATTTTATTTACCAACAAGCCTAAATCCATCCACATTTGGGGGTGGGTCTTTATTTTATTTTTTTTATCAACTGTTCACAAGGATGAAAAAAAAAAATTTATTTTAATGACAAAAGAGAGACAAAAAGGTAGAGAGGGAAGAGATACGGTAGAGAAGGGAGAGAAACCAAATTTTTTATATTATTTATTGATATAGTTTATATTATTTTAATGAGTTATATGTAAAAATAGAAACTGGAATTTAGATAAATTATAAAATATAATGGTAAAATAGATAAGTAGGTTTTGACGATGTAAAATAGACATTCTTTTGCATCTCATATTCTAGTGCTCTTACTACAAGGTGGCAAATTTTGTTAAGAATATAAACCCAAATGAAGTGAGTTTTTTGGGTGTCTTGGGTTATAAAATAGCAACCTGGTACCCCAATGCTAATACTCTTAGGACCGAACAAGATCGAAAAGGACCGATTAAAACCTAAGAGGACCGAATAGAACCGGACTGGATCGAACAGAAACTATATATATTTTGTGAACTCTGCAGTTTCTATCATCCTCTCTCTCAGTCAGCTGGCTCGATTTCTCTCTCACTCACAGCCATTGTACCACAGTCTCTCTCAGTGTCCGTTACTACCGTTGCTCTCTCTCTCCCTCAGCCTCGCCTATTTTCAAATTTTTTCTGAATGGCAATTTACTCTGACCTGGCCTGGGACATTTGCTTCTGCAGAATGGTTAGTTCAGCACCCTTCGTTAATGGAAAAGCCGACGATGCATTGCATTCGGCAGGTGTGTCAGTTTACTAGCTATTCACTTGTTTGTTACTATTAGCATTAGACTGTAATTATTTGTTCTTAGCAAACTTTACATGATACTCTAACATTGTGTGGATTTTGATTAGATTGGATTATATAAGCATGTGTCATGTGAGTGTGTACTAAGTCTTTTATCAGGTGTTTAGCTAAAGGATTTTGGGTATATAAGCGATTGCGAAGAGCTTTAATTGTTACTTGACTAATTCCTTTGTGGTATAATGTAGATTTGGTTAGCATTTTCCTTGGGTCGTGAAACTTTAGCACCGTGGTTCTGTACTCCTATTGATGGTGATTTATTTTTGCATCTTGATCTTACTATGTGCAGTCAAAGCTTGCTTTGTTGTTTATTTGCAATTGCACCAATACATGTCAAGACACCACACTTTTGTGCTTACGTTTGAGATTAGTGCTTTATTGGTGACTCCTTTTGAGGTTTGAATCCTTTGAGGCTGTGGCTCTAGGTGTAAACCTAATATGCCTTATCCAAAGTTACTACTCGTTTTAAGCTTTTTGATACTTGTTTTGTATTGCTTCCACTTAAAAGCAATACACTTTATTTTTCTTAATTAGTTTATGATCTTAGTAAGTTCTAGGTATCACTGGGTTCAGTTGGTTTCTAAGGGTGTATTTTTTGTATTTTGACTTTAAATGTTCTTTTCAATGGCAGTGGCACCAGTGCTTTGGCCATATATCTCCGAAAACTGTTTCTTCTGGACATTACAACATCAGACTATGATGATCAGGAAATTGAAGAGAACATGTGCTAGCTCATAACTGCAGGGCTAATGGGATTACTCCTGTACTTCCTCACCTAAAGTGTGAGTCTCTTCTATGCCCACTTGGTTATTTGAGCCATGTTGTTAACTACTGAGGAAATTCTTAAAGTAATCATTGCATAGAATTTGGCATTCAGATGTGATTAGTTGGAGAAATCTAACTTTGGGTTCTTTTTATGTGGCTTACTGCTGGAAGATAATTTTCTTGATTTTCTCCTTCACTATTATTCAATTTTAATAACTTACGTGTTTTTTTTATTAAATGTTATTAATTCCAGACCACACTTATGTTTTCAGATACATGGGGAGACACCTTTCCAGCTGCTGACCCAGACTGGGACCTGATTATTGCCAGTGATATCTTATTTTGTAAGCTTATGATCTGTTAAATTCTGTCTGACTTCACTCTTTTTCTTTTTCTTTTTTCTTTTGGGGGATGGTGCATTAATAGTTTAAAGTACAAGAAATATCCTAAGCTAAGTGACAAAAAAACTCACCATACTTACCTAGGAGTTCTGTGCTCTGCGGAGGTTTGGAATACTAAAAGGGCTAAATGGTAGAGCAGAAGCATTTTAGTTCTTTACTGATATACTGTCTCTGTTAATGTCACAGTCACTCATGGTGTCAAAAACTGGCGACACTGCTTTTAGCTGTTGCCACATGGATAAGGTCATTTGTGGTTTGTCGTGTTTATCATGGCATTGTTAGTCTTTGTTTTAGAGTGGTTCATAGTCGATACTTGATGCTTTCAATGCATCACTAGACCTGGAAATTCCGAGTTGGCAATCTCATTTATATATCCTGCTATGGTTATTTATGGCTCTTTTGGTGAGAACTTTTCCACCCTCTCTTCCTTAATTACATAGATAATTTTAGGATAGATCTAGAAATTCCGAGTTGGCAATCTCATTTATAAATAGTTTCACATCAAAAGAAGCAAAAATTATGAAAGTAGTTCTGGATGGACTTGTGAACATTTGTTAAGATGTTGTTAAAGTATATTCACAATATTTGGTTTTGTGATTTTTGGATTATCTTTACAATTTGATTAAGCACAAATGTATCAGATGAGGTATGTCTGGTAAAAAAAGTAATGATGCCCATCTTTAGAGAAAAAATTTGTCTTGTCATACCAACTGGACAACATGTATTCTCCATGGCTGCTAAGCTGATGTACTCACCAACAGGACATTACATATTCTTAGCGTTATATCTCCCAACCCCAAAGAAAAAATCCTTCTCTAGAAAGAGAAAAGGAAAAAGTAGTTCTTAATATTTGTGTATGTGTTTTTTTTTTTTTTTTGGTTGAAAAAGGTAATGATGCCCATCTCTAGAGAAAGAGTTTGTCTTGTCAAACCACCTGGACAACATGTACTTTCCAGGGCTGCTAAGCTGATGTTCTCACCAACAGGAAATTACATATTCTTAGTGTTGTATACCCCCAACTCCAAAGAAAAAAAAAAAAAAAAAAAAAAAAAAAAACCCCTCTACAGAAAGAGAATAGGAAAAATAAGTCCTAACATGTTTTTCTTTTCTCTGCCTGTAGATGTGAAACAATAGGCAAACATGATCAAGACTCTTTCCTTTCTTCTCAAAAGTTACGAGTCCAAGGATAACAAAGCAGCTCCACTGATGGATATTGAAGTGAATGGTGGTACAGTAATAGCAAATCCTGTTCTTATATGTGATAGACTGAAATTGATAATCTTGCTTATATTTATATGCCTCTTACTGGCAACAGCAGGGTCCAGTTGCCCTGGCCAGATTTTTTAACGAGTTGGAGACGCAGAATTGGGAAGGAAGACGAGTCCCTATTCTTCATTAATTGTGCCAATACTGGTCTTGAAGCTTGAGCATATTGGATCCAGTGTGTATTGCATCAAGCCCAGGCATACAGCTGTTTTGGAGACAATTTAAAGTTAATGGTAGAAGCTGATTCTCAGATGAGAAATTGCAATTGAACTGAGTTAATAGAGGTATAAATCAGTGACATAGTCCATTAACCAGAGAATTCTTTGTCAAACTAGGCTCCGGCAGAAATAAATTTTAGGAGTATGTTTCTTGTGAGAATTGTCACCATTATGGAAGTAGAAGATCCCATGTGAGAGTTTTTGCATTCCCTGAGCACAATAGCTAACACGTACGAAAAGGATTTGAATTGAAATTTGTTAGTGTTATTAAATTAGCTTTCCTGAATCATTGTTATTTTTGTTAAATAATTTGTGGCACCATTTTGTATGAACGACCTTGCCACCGTTTCTGGGAAGATTTGCCATCATAAAGACCACAAAATTTTTGAAATGTTATCTCAGTCTGTGTAAGAAAGATTTGTTGATGGGGGACAAGAAACTGTCTGATGGGTAAGTACTAAGTAGTTTTGTTTTGTTTTGTTTCTTTGAATAAGAATCATATTCAAACCAGATGACCTGCAAGCAGGATACGAGACAAGGCAGCACGCTGCACCTACTCAAACCACCAATAACAAAAACACTAAAACATGACAAGAAAGAAAAAACATATACTACTATTTGTAGGGGCTCTTATGCTCTTGGGCTAGGGCCCTTTCTGCTGTGGGTTGGAGAGTTGGGTCTGGCCCGCTATCCTAGCAGGACCTTGCTAAAGGGCTAGTCTGTGCAGAAGACAAGCATCCCAAAAGAAAGACAACAAATAATGACAAATACATAAGCATGAATATTAAATACATTAGCAGATGTGTTATGGCAGAAAAGGTTAGTCAGAAAAAAATAGTTAGTGTAGCTAAACAGCAGAATGTAAAAGTAATAGGTCTTTCCGCAAAAAGTGAACTAAAACAGCCCAAACCCCAACTTGGACAACCTTATTACTGGGCTAGACCATTAAAGTTGCACATTTTGGAGAGCGGGTACAGATAGCTACTTCTTGTTTTGTTGGGGATTACAAATGGTGAGTTTGCGGTAAGAGGGAGGGAAAAGATTGCTTATTGATGCATGCATTTTCTGTCGTATTCACTTTTTCTTTTTTGCCTTTACTTTGTTCTTTCTTTTTCCCCTCTTATTTCCTTTTCAATTCTCTCTATTCCTTGCCTTGGTCATTATTCCCCTTCCATTTATGGTTACTGTTCCTATTTATACTAGGTTGATTCTATGGGATTTCTCTCTTTTACCCCTATTGCTCACTAATCATTTTTGTCTGCTGTGAACATCTCTTCAAGGCTACTCACTTATCTGTTGGCCGTTCAGCCTCCACTACACTTGGGCATGCCCAGTGCTTTCTCTCTCTTCCACTACTCATCCCACGACAAATCCTTATCCATTTGGGTCTGCCGTGAGTCTTTCTCTCTCATCTCGACGGGTAATGCTTTGGGTCTTTCTTTACTTATCTCTCTGCCATGCATCAAGTGGTCACAACCATTTACTACCTATTTTGGGCAAAGATGCATTCCTAGTAGAGCACCTCTCAAAAAAGGCCTTGGTTGGATACCAGAAATAGGCCCTTTTCCCCCCTCCACCAAACAACCCCTCAATAAAACCCTTGACCGTTGGCCCACCTCCCTTGCATTGGCTAGATATAGGTTGGTGGTGCTCCAACCATAGCGTGGTTGTCTTATTACTTCATGCATTTGTTTTCTTTCTTTCCTACACTGTTTCTGCCGCTACTACTTGGCTTTGTCTCATTCTATTCCTGAATCTCCTTTGTCCATACTTGTCCTTTATGGAGAAAGGTATGGACTCATTAGGCTTACCCCATTTTTGCCTCTTCTTGGGCCTGTGGGCTTTCCTGCTGCTAGTTTCTGCCAGATTGGCCCGTTAGGCCTTCTTTCTTTCCTTTTCTTTCCTTTGGGCTTTTATAGCCCTTTGCTTCTACCATTACTTTCTAATTTTTTCTTTCTTTCCTTTTTGCTTGTTATTGGGCTTTTCTGCTATTGAGCTCCCTTTTATCAAAAATGGGTATCAACAATATTTACAACAATTGAATATGAGTAAGCACATCAGACCTAGCAAGAGTAAATTTCCATGAGCTATTATGCAACGCGCACACACATATGTGCAAAAATAAGGATTTGAGTGTCTGAAAATGTGTACAAGCATGAAGGATTTGATTCAATTCTCATGCCATACCATCAATAATGCATCTATGTCTTTGCTCATGGTGGTGTTAGCTATACTAGGGTAAGACACACAATGCATTGCCTAAGAATCCTTCCAATGAGAGTGGATATCGAAAGAGAGATAGAAAGAGTTTTTCTTCTCTTTCTCATATACACATGCAGTTTTCTACCCAATGAACATTCGACTCTATCTATGGCAAGTTTGGAGGGAGGGGGAGTAGAAGAGAGAATGGATCATTTTTTTTTTTTGGGAGTATTCTTCTTTATAGAAAGCCTCTTAATTGGATTCACATCTACTTCTTAGGTAAGGCAATATTGATAATCACCCTGCACGCTCCATTGAAGCACAAGTCTACCTAGTTGGAACAAAAACAATGATACAATTAGGAAATTTAAGGCACAAAGAACCAATGTGTCTCCTTCACCAACATTCACTTCACCTTTAAAAATCCAACGGATCAAATTGAATAAGAATATTTTTACTTTTTTTTTTTTGTGGTACTTGACAGCTCTAAATAAATATTTTCTTAAAAAAAAAAAAAATACATTCATGGTTACATTACATACACACGCAAATAAGCGATAATGTTGTCTTCGCGAGGCATGTAGAAGGATTTTGATTTTCTTTATCTATGAATTTAGTAAAATTGGAGGTTGATGTGGGACTAGAGATGAGGACTATATGTACATTTAGTTTTTTTTTTTAATAAAAAAAGCAAAATACCATCTGTACATGGAAAAAAGAAAAAGAAAAAGAAAACGAAGATGAGAAAATTACGATCCATCTAGAAACAATAATGCCAATCGGAAACAAAGGCCATAAGGTATATCTTATTATTAGTTTTTTTTTTTTTAATTCAATAATTACACTGAGAAAAGGGAGGTTTGAATTTTGAGGGCTCTTCGCTCCTATTTATTAGGTTGAAACACCACATCACAACTAATAATTTGTGCACTAATTGTGGGGAGCTGAAAAGCCCAATTCATTTGGGTTAATTTTGTGTGGGCCAGGAAAAAAAATGCTTAATACTCTTTAACAAAACTTGGATCAGAAATTCAAAAAGACTAACTTACCTTAAGGCCAAGCCCATCCATCAAAAATGTATAGCCCACCGAAGCCGAAAACAATTTATTACGTAAATACCGTTTTAGGGTTTATCACACAGCCACCAGTCATTGCTTTGCTATATATACTCTCATTTTAGCCGCCACAAACCCTAGCTAGGGTTCCCTTCTCTTTCTTCTGGTACTCTCTCTCTCTCTCTCTCTGCAACCAAGTTTTCTCCTTCTTCGATCTGTAATTCCCGTTTGTTTCCTGAGAAAACACGGGAAAATATAATTGTAAAATCTGAGATTTTCATTTCCTGTACTGATTTGTTTTATTTGAAAGATAATATTTTGTTTGATTATATGTGGATTTTTTTTTTTTGGGGCTTTCCGTGTGATGGTTTAGGGTTCTTTTTTTCAGGTACAAAATCTGCTAGTGGGTGTTTGGAAACAAGAGAGTTTCAAAGATGAGGTATGTGAAATGCCAGTTTGTGGGGTTCTCATTTTTTTCGTTGTTTGGTTTTTGCTTGAATTGAAACATGTTAAGCTGGGTTTTGATTTTAGAATTTTATGAAATGGTCAACATTGAAATTGTAGGATGATTAATGCTGCAAATTGTATGATTGAAGGTTTTATATTCTATGTGTTGTAAATCTATTTCTGAAAAAAAATGGATGAAATTGTGATTATTGAGACTATTTTATTGCTAGTTGAATCCATTTTATTTTGTGTTAAAAAACTTTGTTGGGCAAGTTCTGATTGAATGCTTAGGCTCTTTTCTGCCATTCATGTTTTGTCCATCCCTTACCAAAGTCAATTTACGCTTTTATGATTTCATTTGTTAAGTAAAAGTACCAATGATTAGTGATAGGAACATTCATTTGAAATGGGTGTGATGCTTGTAGTCACATTTGATAGCTGCAGATGTAAAAAATGCTGTCTATGATTTGAAAAATGGCACCTTTTTTACCTTTTGGGTCCTTCCGTCCTGTAGTGTTCCATTAATGTGCCCTAATTATTTGAAACTTGTTCCTCCTTAGTCATGATAAATGAGAGTCACCAGGTGATGCTTCTTGATTTTTCTTCTGCTGACTCCTTTCATCCTTGTTTTTACAGTAAGCTTCAGAGTGACACTCTAAGAGAGGCTATCTCCACTCTTTTTGCTGGATCCAAAGATAAGAAGAGAAATTTCACTGAGACCATTGAACTACAGATTGGATTGAAAAATTATGATCCCCAAAAGGATAAGCGTTTCAGTGGTTCTGTTAAGTTGCCACACATCCCTCGCCCAAAGATGAAGGTTTGCATGCTTGGTGATGCTCAGCATGTTGAAGAGGTAAAAATTATGGGCTACTTTGCTGAGACAGAGAAATGAAACTAAATTTGTAATTGAGTCAAACTTATATGTGTCTGGCTACATCCATTTGTATCATTTGAACTTTTATGATTCCTAATGCCTTCTAGATTTAAATGTATATGTTCTTTTGAATTGGTGGTGTATTTAAGGAAAATTCTCACTACCTAAAAGTTGGAAGGGCAGATATATTTCAAGACTGTATGTTTCATCATACAGATTTGTTCGAGTGTAATACATCATGGTGTATTCTCATTATTGAATACATCACTGGATAAAACCCTTGAAAAAAGCATCAATTTATTGATTGCTTTTATAATATTACGTAGTCCAGGTTTTCCTTGATTATGGGGTTTGGTGCACTGACAAAAATTATAATTTGTGAATACTTTAAGATAAGATGTTTTTATATATTTTGTCGAGCATAGTAGCAAAGATGAGTCAAATATTCTCCCCCCTACATTCCTGTTTTATTTGTGGAGGCATATGCTTACAAATTTTAATCTTTCAGTGACTGTTGCAGTTTAATTTTGTTGTTTACTATTTATTTGGTTATAGATTATAGTCCTGTTTACTTCACATTGTTTGTTGATATGTAATGCAGGCTGAGAAGATGGGTTTAGATTATATGGATGTTGAAGCATTGAAGAAGCTTAACAAAAACAAGAAATTGGTCAAGAAACTTGCCAAGAAATACCATGCGTTTTTGGCATCAGAATCTGTCATTAAGCTGATCCCCCGTCTTTTGGGCCCTGGTCTCAACAAGGCAGGCAAGTGTATTAGAAATGTATTGCATCTGCTGTTGTGGTTTTTATTAGTCAAGATACATGGCTTTCTCTGGAGTACATTTGAAATCAGAATAAACATGACTTATTGTGATGAACATGTTTTTTTTATCTCTTTTTGTCATTTGCATTTTTTGAATGGATTATCTGATATAGCCTTCTTAAACTATAATAAGCGCGTAATCCCTTTTGCTGAGCAATTGTAAATAATTCTAATGTTATATATTGATTTAACAATAATAAGTATATATCAATGTATGCCTCTTTTCTTGAGTGGTTTGTTTGCAGTGTTGTAAGTTATATTTTAAGATGCATGCAGCATTGAATATTAGTCTTTAGTAGAGAGCCTTTTTAATTGGGCGTAAGTGTTTTTCATGCATTATATATTTCTTTCTTATATACCCATTTATTATAATAATGCAGGAAAGTTTCCAACTCTTGTCACACATCAAGAATCCATCGATTCTAAAGTTAATGAGACAAAGGCTATGGTAAAGTTCCAACTGAAAAAGGTGCTTTGCATGGGAGTTGCAGTGGGCAACGTTGCTATGGAAGAGAAGCAGGTCTTCCAAAATGTTCAAATGAGTGTTAATTTCCTAGTTTCACTGTTGAAGAAGAACTGGCAAAATGTAAGCTGTTAACTTTAAGACTAATTCCAGCTTCCTGTTTAAGATTGTTTTATGGTTTGTAGGCACAATTTTTTTTTATTAGTATTTTTGTTCTATATTGTTGATTTTTTTTTTCTGTCTATTTCGAATTTTCTTAGGTCTCTTTCTGTGTTAGTTATGGGCACTATCCTTGCAATTGAGAAATTTGTTTTGTTCTGGATTTTCTTCCTGCATTTGGCTTTCATTCTTATGAAGATCTTGTTGTCTCTTCATTTTTATCTCGGTATCGTGTTTGATTGAGGGTTGTTATTTTCTTGTTGGAAATCAGGTGAGGAGCTTGTCACTGAAGACTACCATGGGGAGGCCAGTGCGCGTATACTAAAATCTTTTGGCAAGGGAATTTTGTAGGCGAGCTGTAATTCTTATAAGGGTGTGCTTTGAATGGTCAAGTTTTCTTGTTGGTTGGCTATTTTACCTTTTTACTGTTCTCTGAATTCTTAGATGTCATGGCCCTAGAATTGTTTTGGAATGTTTGTTCAAGGGTTGAACCAAGTTTTCATTTTCACTTGCCCTATAATACATTGATGAATATTAGGTCTTATATATGTTGCCGTCCAGCTGGAGTGAAATTGATGGTAAAATTTATTATGTGGATGATAAATTGCTCTCATTATATACTTGAAGTCTGGCAGGCTGTGAAAATGTGGACTAGAATTAATGCAGTTCAATTATCTCTTAAATTTCTTGTTTTCTTGAACAGTAATGGCTGTTTGGATTGAGGGGTGAGGGGAAAAGAGGGGAGAGTAAAGTAGAGTTAACTAAAAATAGGCTAATTTTGAGCCAATTTCGCATTACTTTATTGTACTTTATTCTCCCTCTTTCCCCCTCAATCTAAAAGGGCCATAAGGCTAGGAACAATTTTTTTTACCACTTCTACTCCTCTTACTCCACACTGTTCATAGTTGTTTCAGAAAAACATGTCACTGTTCATAGACAACAATTTTATGTAAGTGGCCGTGTTCACCGATGGGCCTGCTCATCTGTTGAGCCCATTTGGAATTCTTTGCCAATGTTCTGTATATTATTTCCTGCCCCTCCTGGGAGTTGCTCTGGATGTTTAGCTCTCGTCCCTGCTGGTTGTCTAGATACTATTTCTGAGTACTTTGACAGCGAGGCCCAGGGCAAAAAAATGAAAACCTTTTCCAGAAAAATAGAATTACAATAATTTCATTGGGCCACAAGAAATAACCTGAAAATTACGGGGAGGAAAAGTGAGGCGATACAATTTTGATCCCTTTTTACGCCTGGATTAATTGACTTGGATGTCTAACTTATGGTAAAATTTTATGGAATAGTAAAATATTTAACGGGATTTATCTGATGAGAAATGTTTCGTCTATAATATTTTTAAGAAAAATCATAGGTGGTTAGTTGTTACTAGTTTAAATCTGAACCTACCACTTAAATTATCCTTTTACCTTAACAATAACAACCTTTCACTTAAAATTTGTTGTGAACATAGCAGTTCTTTTACCTAATTTCATTAATTTTAAGGAAATATTAAATGTTTTCCATAAGGCATCTCGCAAAAATTTGATTTTTGTTGTTAAATTCAAGCAATAATTGAAGGGAATATTGTTTAAGTTTTAATATTTAGGTAGGCTGCAAAATAATTAGAAAGCAAAGTGCAACTTACCTACTGTTAATTTGTTATTCGTATTACATTGTCAGTTTGCGATGTTTTGACTTTCAAAAAAAAGGTATATTTGTTGGTGAAGAAAGTGACCTCTAGTCCTTTACATCATTAGTCATTACATTGTGAATACTTAGTCGATGCCCCAGGGCCCAAATTCAGACTAGACTTCAGATGCCTCGTGCATTTTATGATGCATATGAATCTAGCATATCATAGTACTCTGATTGTTAGGTAACCTTCCATTCCATTGAAGACTGAAACCAACATATGGTTGTTACCTTCTATTCGTTGCTCAAGAATCAGCCACCAATAGAAAGAACCGTTGTTTCATAACTAAATGAGTAATAGTATTTGGTTCAACTTGTTTTTTATATGATTATTCTTGGATCATAGCTCAACTATTTTAAAGGTTTGTTTGTATTGGGCGTCCGTGTTTCAGGCCTTTTTTTTTTTTTTTTTTTTTTTTTTAACCAGCGTGTTATGCACTGTTCATTGGTCATGAACAGTGTATTTAGGCCAATGAACAGTGCCAAACAGTAATAAACAGAAAAAAGAAATTATTTTTTTTATTATTTTTAGTTTTCAGCAAAATAAGTTGTATCCAAACGCACATTAAAAATCACATCAAGAAACCTATAACTTGGTGGGTATTAGAAGAACCAAAGCCAAGGTAGAATGACGAGAAATCGAATTGTAAAGCCGCAAAGACGGCATCCATCCTATGAATTGTGCTGACCAATTTTAGCACAATGGTGAAGAACTCAACTTAAAAAGAGCGTATGTTGTTTAGCTTTGTCTATAGAGAAGGAGAAATTATACGGTTATTATGATGGACCATGTCATTTATCTACAATTCCACTAAAAAACTCTCACTTACTTAATATTGCTATGCCAGTAGTTAGTTTTTGTTTTTGTTTTTGTTTTTGTTTTTTTTGTTTTTTTTTGTTTTTTTTTTTCTGACTTAGCAATTTTAAATAAATAAGAGTCTTTTAGTAAAATGATGGACCACGTCGTTTGTCCACCACGAGTACCTTATAATTTCTCCTAAAGAAGAGCTTGCTATATAAACACGGTCATTTTGACATTATTGCACCACAACTATTTCACATTATATTTAATGCAATTTGTTTGTAATCATTTAAGTGAAATAATTGTAAAGTGGGTTGTCCCTTCTTAATCGATCACTGTTACAATATATTTATTTAAATTAAATTATTAATAACTTAATAAAATTGGATCTACTTGTTTTATAAATAATTAAATAAAACTTTAAAATTTTCAAGAAGAGGTTACCATAAAGCTTTCACACGCTATTAGGGGTTAGCCAAGTGATTCCTAAAGTCTCATGATGTTTTTGAGATCCTGAGTTCGAAACCTTTTGTCATCATTTTGGGGCTATCTCATGGGGTTCCTCACTTCCTCCTTGTAATAACTTGGTGTGTGGAGGACGGGGGGATTACATACACCTGAGAGAGAAAAAAAAAGTTGGGGAGCTCTGGACAATTATTTATCAAAAAAAGTCTAGAACCACAAAATTTTTCACAACTTCTTGTCACAACTGTGACATGACAAAGTGTGATTAGTGAATAAAAAATTGTGAGTTTATGTATAAGTGATAAATAATGATTTACCACTCATTGTCTGCCACATCAAAATTGTGACAAAAAAAATTGTGAAATAATTTGTGGTATGTAACTATTCAATATCTCTATTTATCATAAATACCAACTAGTCAGTCCACATAAGGAAAAAAGAAAAAAAAATGAAAACAAAAGGAGGGAAAACAGGAGGCAGGTTAGGTAGGTTTGGTTTGGGCAAATGGCAATTACTATTTAGGGGTCTTGGGGTTTGTGGCTCATTATGGTGCCCCCAGCTTTACATAGATGCCAAAAGCCGTCCTCTTCTTTCTCGACTCTCAAACACGAAACTAAGAGTATGGCACAATAAATGCCACAACTTGCCATATGAGTGAGTTATGGTTGATAAAGAAGTGATGGTGGGTCCACCAATCACAACTCAGCACATAAGCAAGTTGCGTGGCATTTGTGAGTTGTGTGGCATTTGTTATGCCACTTTATGTCGCACAAAGACTTATTCTGAAACTAAATCTATGTCACACTATTAACACTCTAGAACATTCCCTCTCTCCCCTGAATTATTTATATATTTGAATCAGAGTTAGAGAGAGAGCTGAATCGTTTGAGTCTCTGACTTTTTGTCTTTTGAAGTTGCACCCTACCTTGTATTCTCCGCTCAAACCAAAACCGTAAGCTCTCTCTCTCTCTCTCTTATCTTGTTTGCAATATTTCGTTTTCAACTTTGTTATATTGAAATTAAAATACGATAAAACATTGATGACTCTACTCTCCGTTTTGTTGTTCTGAGATTTTCATGAGATTGGGTTTCAGGGTGAGGTCCGGCAAATGACTAGGATAACATGTTTTCCCACTTCTTCTTGAATATGTCCTTTTTTGTTTGAGATTTAGATTTATCCCTTTATTTATATTTACGGAATCATGAAAATCCCACGATTTAGATTTTAATTTGTTTGCTTTCATTTCTGGGAGACCAACTATATTAAACAGACCCAATTCACCACTGAATCTAAAGTTTGGAACTTGGCCACGAAATCGTTATGCTGATGATAGACTCAACTGTAGTATTGGGGTTTGGTGGTGTCAAGTATAGTATTAAATTTTCGCTATATTTATTGACATAGTTTTTTTTTTTTTGAGTTGTGCTTCAGTCACATTGAAATCTATGGTCTTTACTCCTTTGTCATTTATGAAGTACAGAGTGTGAGATGGGCTATTAGTTGGAATTAAAGGCAATGTTTTTGTACCTTTCACACAAACTTGCTTATTGATGGAAATTCTGGTGAAACCAAGCTTATGCTGGGCCATCATATAGTCAAAACTGTGGAAATGAAAAACTATTGGTGTTCTATATGTTGCATTTTACTGCAGGATAGCCACCAGTGAATCACTTTACCAAGAGGTTAACTTATGGTTAGGTGCAGGTGGAGATGTATCATGTGGGTCATTTTTCTATTGGAGTTTTTTGGACTAGGAAACTCCATGCATTTCTGTGCTGGGCCAACATGGAGAAATATCATAAATTAGAAATCTTGGATGTTATATGCAATGCACAGTACTAGGCTGTCTGTATCAGTAAATATTCAATTAATTATTGGTTACCTACGTTTTATCTGTATTGTTCCTGAAAAAAAAATGGGTGCATTTGGGTCTATATTGTGAGGGGACCTTGACTCAACAGACAGACTAGTTTCAGACTACACATAGACTTTGATTAAATTATAGAGTGATACTATTTCTATTTTGCGGTTATTAAAATGGAGCCTCGAGTCAAGAGCAGAGAGCCTTTAGCTTGCATCTTCTCATAGTGCTCCAGACATCAATTGCCCTTTTGTTACAGAATGGATCTTTTATTCCGTTATTTGTAAACTTTTATAAGAGGCATACAAAATCCAACCCCCTTAGCTGCAAGGATGCTCAGCCATCTGCCTTTGGGAATGCTTGCAAAAACATTCCTAGATTGAAGGGCGATAGGTACCTTTCCGCCCTTATGGAATTCTTTGCAATGATTGCCTCATCCATTGGAGAAATAATTGCTTCATATTTTTATTAATCTATTTTTAATTTCCTTATAGGGGGTTGGGACTTGGGATCAACATTGTGAGTTTCCTATTACTTGCCTCACATTGGGTAATTGTGCCCAATGTTCCCTTCATACTTAATTACCTTATGCAATGTAAGGGCCTACCCCCTATTTTAGCTCTTTCACATGTTGCTGCTGTGCTAGCTGTGGGGATTTCCTTAGTATCTTGAACTGGTTTTCTTTTCTAGTTGTGCCTTACAAAACGGATCTAATACTTTTACTGGTTGTGGTCTATGGTTTTCTGCTTGTTTGGTATTCAATGGGTTATGCCTCATAATGTTCTTGGGTTGTTTGAGGCTTGGCAAGGGAAGTTTGCGCGACATCGTCACATTGATGTTTGGAGATTAGTGCCTCATTGCTTAATGTGGTGCATTTCGTGTGAAAGGAATGCAAGGAGCTTTGAGGATTGTGAACGTTCTTTGCTAGAGATTAAGTCTTTTTTTTTGCACACTCTCTTTGAACGGAGTATGGTCTTTTCTCATTTTTCTTGTTCTTCTTTTCCTATTTTTCTTGATCGTTGTACTTTGGTTTCTTGATTTGTGCCCCCATAGTACATCCCCAATGTACTCGGCTTGGCACTTTTTCTATTATTAATAATATCCTTACGTTACTTATAAAAAAAAAAGAATATATGCTCTGATCCTGGTTTTGGAAATTTTGTTTGAACTTTTAATTAGTGACATTGTACCTCCTCTTTGGCCTTTGTCCTCGGCTTCTGTGGTAAAGGGACAGTCTTTAGGTTTGAAACTTTGCGTAGCCTGGAAAAGATTAAGCATTGAAGGTCATTGCAAGAAGAAAGGCAGATAAAGAAAATAAAAGATGTTCTTATAAAAAAAAAAGAAAAAAAAAGATGTCCATGGAGGGCATTAGTCACTGTGCCTTTGTTATGTATGCATTTATAGGGATTTTTTCATGAATCCCAGATTCCTTAAGCAATTCATGTTTGCTACTTCTTTCCTTGTTAATTTCTTTCACTAGATTGATGTTATATACATCATTTTCTTAGTTTTTAATGGTGGTGATGATATAGACCTTAATGTCATTTTTGGCATTATGTTAAATTCCAGTACTGGGTGTGTAATTAGTAATTAAACCAGCTGAAATTGTGTTGGATTCAGGGGCCAACATGTCAACCATGACATCTGTGAAACTTCCCTCCCATTGCATGTTCAGAAATGCACCTCAGAACCGTTTCAACAGCGCTATTATCAAATGCCCATCCTCTCTTGGATCTGTAAAGAGTATCTCCAAAGCATTTGGCCTGAAAGCATCCCCTTCTTTCAGAGTATCCGCAATGGCAGTATACAAGATCAAACTTGTAGGACCAGATGGTGAAGAAAATGAGTTTGAGGCCCCTGATGATGCTTACATCCTAGATTCAGCTGAGAATGCAGGAATTGAGCTGCCTTATTCATGCAGGGCTGGGGCTTGCTCTACCTGTGCTGGGAAGATGGTGACAGGCTCAGTGGACCAATCTGATGGTTCATTCCTTGATGAAAATCAAATGAAGGAAGGTTTTGTGCTGACTTGTGTCTCGTACCCAACTGCAGACTGTGTGATTCACACACACAAGGAAGGTGATCTTTACTGAGTGGTTGTGATTGTTAGAATAGGTTTTTGGAAATCTTGTTGTCTAAAATGGTTATGATAACCGGATGTTCATGTATCCCTTGGACCTCTGGATCTTTGAGTGTTTGTCATCTCTTTGTTGGAATGCCATTTAATTTGATTTTAGTAATAATAGCATTGGATACATCAATTTTTAAGTCTTCTTAGTATGACACATGATTCATATAAGGGAGTCCTTTAGTTCTCTGAACTTAGTAGTGAGTTCCTCTCCAAATTCTACTGGTTCTGAATCTAGCAGAAAATGCGTACATAAAAAATGACAGCCTTAACCGGCTGCATTATCCTCTAGCTGGGAGTGTCATCCTTGTAAACTTTTGAATTGATGTATTAATGTTTGCAGGAAAAAGTAATATATTCGCTACGCTTAAATCAGTATAATGGATGACCTTTTTCTATCTTAGTTGAATCATTCATAGAGCTTAGACGTTCAGAGCTGAGCCTGCCCGCCTAGCTCCTTTATTAGTTGATCTCTGTTTCTCAACAGTTTTCGATGTTACATGATATGGGTAAGAGCCCCTTTGGGTAAGTTTGATAGGTGATTCTCTGTGAAAGGTATGCTAATGTCCTAGAGATGGTGCTAATATCATATCAATTAGGACACTGTGATTTTCTTTTTCTTTAATGTCATGGAACCTCTCCATGGCGATGCGCCGATGCCTACAATTGCCCGCAAGCTACAGGTATCAGGGAGTTGAGGATGTTGTGCGGGTCGAACCAGGACATCCCAGCAGGGATGTTGGTCCCATGACCAACTGCTCCACACCCTTGCATGCTATTAGGAAAATTAGTTGGTTTGTGAGAGTGCAATATTTTTTAGCAGAAGAGGTTTAGATTAGTATGTGAAACAGAAAGAGTGCAATAACATGTAGAAGTACACAGGTCATATTCAGAAGAAGTAAGAACCTTTCCATGGCCTAATAGAACGATTAGAAATAATATGTGAAAGGGTGCTTGGATTCTTAGGATGAGCTCTCTGGTATGGAGAATAGGTTGGGCATAAGATTATTGTTTAGTACAAGCAGATTTCTGCCCTTTAAGAGACCTTCTACCCAATCAGCATCTAATCGATTGGGCCATGAAATCTGCTTCCATAATTTCTTAGAAGGCCTCATTTTTTTTTTTGCTACATTGAACACTAAAAAGCAAGGGGTCAATTGTGAATCTTTTACCATTTGAAAATCTGTCCCTGTAAAATTAGTAACATCCAGAGGCAATGAATTTCTCAAGTCAGTTCATTCGGATTTGGTAAAAACCTTACTAGGAGACAGTTTTGCTGAATGAAATTTGCTTATTTATTGATTAAAATATTTAAAATAGTAAGACAAATAATCATAACAAATTTGCTTTTCTAGTTCTTCATAAATGAAGAGGCCCATAACATGAAGATGACATCTTGCCATAGCCAATGCCCATTTGGATTAATTTTCTTGTTCGGATTTAATATTACAAATCTAAAACCATACACGGTTAAAATATTATTTTAAAATTTAAATAATATAACACCATACACGGTTAGATATAAGAAATCAAATCTTATTCCCACTATGAGGTGGTGGGCTGGATTGGGCTTTGAATCTTATCAAGTTTTCACCTAATCAAAAAAAGCAGAAAAATGTTATATATTTCGAATGCACCAAAATGCAAATGCCCATTTATAAGGACAGAATTAGAGGATTGGTTCATATGTAAAGCAAAACCATATTAACCGTATGTCCTTATGTTTTACTTGCAAAAGCAAAATCCAATCAATAACAAAGAGTAGGTATATCAATGTTTAGAACTATATAGTCTTTCACAACTTTAAGTTGTGATTGGAGTAATCTTACTCAATGGCGACTCTAGGAATTTTTTTTAGGGTGGTCACTAAGAAACTTAAATTATACAAAATTTAATAAAGAGATAATTTGAATATATCAACGCCACAAAAAAAAACACGCAAATACACGAAATATTACAATTTTTGTACTAACAAAGAGAATAAGAAAAAAAAAAAGACCAGTAAAAGATAAAGTGCAAATTGAAAATGTTGATATGAGAATAATAAAATGACCACAACAATCTCATAACAAATCTTATGCAACAAGTTGTTAGCCTGTTATTGGTGGGTAAAACATGTCAATATTAAACCTGAATTAGAGTAACAGCTTACCACATAAGATTTATTGTGAAATTATTGTGAAAATGTTGTGGATGTAGCATTACTCTTATATTTATTGAACTCAAATTCTTATGAGTCTCAAGTAAAAGTGTTCAAAATTTTTATTATGGTGGTCAAAATAGGTTAATTTAGTAAATAATATATTTTTTTAAAGTATATATATACAAATTTTCAAGTCAGAATGGTCATAGAATATATTAGTTTAAAATAATTATTTATATAAAATTTTTTTTTGACAAGTGAGGGTGGTCCTAGGACCACCCTCACATACAAGTAGAGCCGCCAACGATCTCACTTTCACATAGGACCATAGCTGACATTGATTTTATTATACACTAATCAAAACATATTACATCAATAATTGTGAAAAAAAAAAATTATGCCTCAAAGATTGATTGATATTCTTTTGTGCACTCTCGTGATACACTATAATCAACAATGATTTTTATTCTCTTATATCACCTTTTTAACATCAGTTATTTCACATCTATTTTTTCTGTATCAATTGTAGATATGTACGTGAAATAATGGATTGTAAACTAATGTGAAAATATATTTTCATAATCAATAATGGTCCCGTTTGTTTGTTGGGAAGGGAATGGAGTATGTACAATCCTTCATCATTATCTCTTTGCTTTTCCTTTTCATATTTTTTGGGGGGGGCTAAGTTAGTAAGTTTACCGAACTTCAATTATTATGAGGAAGAGGTACGGATAATGAGAATTTGGCTATTATCCAAGATTTTAGAAGTAGCATTGTAGGCAATCATCATATAAGGACTAAGGAGGATGGATAAGAAAAAAACACCCATTTGTAGGCAAAATGGGCTGATGTGGACAAGACTCATCAACGTACTTTTTATCAGAGAAGACACCTCAAGAAGGTGTTGGAAGACATGGATAAAGCACCTCTTTCATGGCCTTCTAAAAAAAATCAACAAGTAAAACATGAGTGAGAGTGCAAGTTACTCTTACTTGCCCATTCATATGATAAACTTTGAGCATGGAAAAAGCTCAAAAAGCCCAAAAGGTAATGAGAAAGAATGCATACATTACCTGGAAAGTAAATTTTGGGAGAGAGCTTTCTGTTAGGTTCTCCACAGCAAGTACAGTTCTGTCCTGAGCTTACTCATTTCTATGGATTAGGCCACATAGATGACAGTCATAGAATCATAGAACCAACCACAAAAGTTGGAACTCAACCAATTGTGGATGTGATTTCACATTGTCTTTTGATTTTTGTATAATTATTGGTGGGTGTTGTTCTCTAAAGTCAAAAAAGTGTGTGTAGCCATAGCTTAAGTTACATTCAAACTTCCCATAAAAAAAAAAAAAAAGTTACATTCAAACTAGTCAAAAATTAAATAATGCCACCTGATTTATTTTATGCAAGGTGGGTTATTGTGTACCCAACTCATCTCTACTTTCATTGCCCAATCACTCTCTTCATAAATGTATATCATCTTCAAGATCGACAGTGTGGATGAAATGCATAAAGCAACCTAGAGAGGAATTTGTCTTTGTAGGGTCAAATAAAAGAAATGTGATTCTTTGAATGTAATTTCTACTATGTAAAGTAGTATTAAAATGTACTTTAAACTCAATATGTGTACTAAAAAAATATTTATTTAACTTAATAAAATTGTCCTAAGATTGATAAAAAGATTTGATATCTTTAATACATATTTAATTAATCATTGAGATCGATTAAAAAAAAAAAAAACAATAACACAAAACTAAACATCTTTATTATATTATACCTAGACCTTTTATTTTTATTTATAAGAGAGTTAGAGTCATAAGATACCGAATAAGAAGTGAAACCCTCAAAGCCAACTAAATTATTTGGAAGATATTGCATAAAAAATATTATATAAAGTATATTTTTTTTATTGAGATGTGGAGAGAGCATAAATATAATTACTTTGACCGTTCATACACAAGCATATTCACTAATTATAATTTTAAAAAACTTTGGTAGCTCTATCACTGAGAAAGTATGTTAGTATATGTAATTGGCTTAATGACTTGCTTTTGTTATGGCATTATGCTATTCTATTCTCTTTATGGTGGTTCCGATTAACTCAATTCAACTAGCAAAATCTATTGTCATATCATCTAATAAGAGATCTGTGTTCGGACTCCATCTACACAAAAAATCAATCATAGATTGAAATTCTATTGCATCTAAAAATAATAATCTCTTTCATGTAATTATTATTGCTTGTCAAGTGATAATATATTTTTTACTGAAAGCTCGTGTGGTAAAGTATTCCGTTCAGAAAAAAAGTTTCTCTCCAAAAGAGAAATTCTTCAAACTTCTCATATATCTTTTCTTTTCTTTTTTTGAATTTTAAAAATCTAATCGTTGAATTTCATGTTCCTTATGTTCTTAACATGCATATTAAATTTCGTTCAAATCGGATATTATTTACTATTCGATCAATAAACTTATTTTTTATACATAATTTTAGATCACAAAAACTTGAAATTTTAACATTTCTTTGATGACATAGCAATGATTTTTTATCTTCTTGAAATTTTGCAAACATGAAGGATATGATAAGAACATATAATACAACCGTTAGATTTTTAAAATTTACACTCAATATAAAGATATATGAAGAGTTTGAAAGGTTTCTCTCCAAACTAGTTTGGGAAAAAAACTTTGTTCTTCCGTTCACGCATTATGATCCTATCTTGACCTTTTTGAGCCAAAACTAAGTGCTTTTCATTCAAACGAAAATGAATCGATTCCAAATTGAATGAAAGCAATTGAATCATTGTTCTTTTCACCCCTTAATATTCTGTTCTTTTCGTATAACTCTTTTCCACGTACCATCTTCAACCAGTGGGAAAACCTTTTCAGTGGGACGTGGGTGATGACTAGATGCCATACCAAATTCCATATAATTTCAAACCCTTGAATGCTTGCTTCGACGACATTTTGTTGTGAAAGGCATTTTACGTGTCTTATGAGATCAGAATCCTATTACTTTCTCTAAATTATGGGTCTTTCTTACTAGGTTTTTCTTAGGATGGACAAAAATGCTGACTAGCTTGAATTGTTATATATAGCATAGTTTCCCTTTCAGCTTTTCAGTTTTCTAAAACATCAAAAGGATTTGGATAATTGTTTCTTAAAACACACGCAAACGCTTCTATTAGCTGCTTGGGTCTTGGAATCTTGTACTTTTGATTTTTGAAGCATCGCATGTGCCTTAACTTATGCGCGTGCATGTGTTCATGTGTGTGGATTGTTTCTTTTTCTTGGTATTTTATATATATATATATATATATATATATATAAATATAATAGAATTCTATGCTAGTCTAATCTAAATGTATATGAGTAGAAGAGGGCGATCTGAGTTGGCGTCTTTCACCTAAGTGTGATTATAGTGACACTCTACCCACTGGGCCGGACCTGCGGGAGCAGAGGATCCGTGCATGTGCTCATGTGTGTGGATTTTTTTTTTTTTTCTTGGTATTGTATAAATATATATATATATATTTATATATATTACAAGATAGAATTTTACCATAGTCTAATCTAAGTGTATAAGGGTAAAAGGGAGCGATCTGAGTTGGCGTCTTCCACCTAAGGTGACCATAATGACCCTCTTCTCATTGGGCCAGGCTTGCGGGAGCAGAGGATCTATATATGTGTGTGAAGTTCTCACTTGAAGACCCAACTCTTGCCTCTACACTTCACAAAAATTTTGTACTTGTGGAGTAACTATTATGCTTGGTTTCTAATTTCTAGGTATCAAAATCTTTTCACGATGTGTTTAGATGGTAGAATTTGAGCATGTGGATTTTTTTTCCTAGTAATTAAAGTTCAAATACTTTGTTTGGACCATTTTAAAATATCAAGAATTTGGATTTGACTAAATCATTCAAAAATTTTAAACATTTGAAATTCATTGATTTCAGATATACGTAATTTCAAATATAATAATTTTAAATTACATATATCTGAAATCAATAAATTTCAAATCAAGACATTTTAAATCTATTGATTTTGAATGTTAATTGCGTGGTAATTTTAGTTACAAGTCATGATGACAATGACTTCACGTGGGTACTAGAAAAAAAACAAAGATAAAGGTTATAAAACTTTTTGCAAAACATACAAACTTGCGCTCTTTTTTTCAATATTTGAGAAGATACATAATACTAGACCTGTAATTATCAAACTTGTCCCTCAAACCAAAAATAAAAAAAAATAAAAAAATCATCAATTAATGTTGTCTTACATTAATTTCGCTTTCGTAGGGAGGAGACATGATGATTCATGAGAGTGACTATTATTTCATCTTCTTGAAGTAACAAATATAAATACAACGAACTATGTGGCTTTAATTATGCATAAAGGGAAAAAAGGACGAGTAATTAGTCAGATGAACAAATTAGTCAGATGAACAATAATTGTTGTGATAAGCGGTAGGGTTTGGTCGGTGTTGGTTCTTAGGTCGGTGTTGTTGACATTTCAGCTTATTTACTAATTTTGATAAATATTAAAATAATTTTAGGTACACCAATCTACTCATTTTGATTTCATCAACAATTTTTTTTATTAATTTATTTTTATATGGATTTGATCAACATTTTTGTCTTACTCTTACCCATTGTTGGATATATAAAGTATAAACGAAACTAGTATGATGCACTGCTTTGTCAGAATGATACATAAATTTTGTCTTATCTAAGTAGAGCATGTGGAATGCCTTTTGTGTTAAAATTTTTCCTATGTTTGTGTTTTTTTTTAAATCAAGAATAATAATATGTAAATTAGAATATAGTTTAATAATATAGTTAAAAAGAATAATAAAAATACAAAAAGATAATTTAAATTATACTATGACAAATGTACATCGTCTAACTCCACGTTTGTATTAAAAAAACTAAGATTATAATAGATTATATAATAATTTAAAGTAAATTTTGAAACTTCTTTTAACTTTCTTGAAATTTTGGACTATTAAGTTTCGTTTAAACTCCATAGTAGTATTTTATTTTTTTTCTAATTCACTTTTAAAAAATAAAAACTATGTTAATGGTTTTTATTTATTTATTTTTTTTATAAAGCGTTTCAATCTATGGCGTTATAACTCTTTATCATCAGAGGTGTAAGTAGAGATTGAACTCCAAATCTTTTATTCAACCATTAGAGACTTTACCAGTTGATGGTATAGGCGGAGATTGAACCCCAAATCTCTTATTCAACCAACAGAGATTTTATCAGTTGAACTAACTGAAACCCACATGTTAATGGTTTTAATATACTTACAATGAGTTACCAACCAAAATTATAACAGATAACTTGCAATGCTTATTTAAACCACATAGTGTAAAAATGACATATAGGACCCAACTTTTAATATTTTAATAACAAATTATGGTAGATTGCCAATATAATATAAATAAATGAAACTTATTTAAAATTTCTATAAACTCGTGGCAGTCAGAATTTCATTGAAATAGTATAATAAAATTTCCAACTTTTTGAAACTTTGGAAATAAAGTTCCATTTATAGCAAATATTTTGATGGTTGTAATGTCCACCAAATAACATAAGGAGGAAAAAAGAAGAAGTGAATAATTAAAAAATAGAAGGCATTCACTTGTTGTTACCACAACGAATAAGACATTACTTTTATTCTATAATACATTATTTTATATAATTTGGAAACGTGCATCTCTAATACAAAATTTTATTTTTGGTAAATTTCACAAAACTACCATAAGGTTTGGGCTAATGTCAACCAAGTTCAAGACTTCACAAAAGTGACCAATTTGGTCCCTCAATATATTTTGGTCCTTGTACATTGTTACTTACCTCTCTTCTGCTTCTTCTCTCTCAAACTCTCTCTTCTCTATTAAATGTTTATGTTTAATTCATTGTGATTACATGGATATAAACATGCATTTTGAGCACACATCACACTACACATTATGTCATAAAACACAAACACACAACCATATAAAACCCAAATCTCCCAAAAATCCCATATCACAAAGTGTTGGTGCAAACACAATAATAATGGAAATAACACAACGAGAAACTGAATAATACTACTGAATAATACTTATAAATATTATTAATGTAAAGAAAGAAATTACACAACACTATGCGCACGTATCTAGCCCAATATCTGAGACAATTCATGTTAGCCCATTAATCACCACAATTAAAAAGAATAAAATAGTCTCTCTCCTTTTCAATGTGGGATTAAACATTTTCACTAATTTCTCATCTTCCATATTCACTCCCACATCTTTACATTTATGTTATAACATTTATTCATTTTAATTATTTAATATTAAAATGCTCCAACACAAAGTATACTCACATATTTATAATCATACATACACCAACAAAAACACCATATTAGACCCATTTTGAGACAAAATTCAAATAAGAAAATAGTCATAGATCCACAAATGACCATAACCTAACCCCACCTTTCAAACCCAAATAAAAAATCACCAATCCTTATCACCATTAAAAATAAAAACAAAAACTAATCCCTAAATTGATCAAGACCCAAATCAACAAACAACCAAACCAAAATAGAAATAAATAAAAACAGAAAGTAGAATAGAGAAAGAGGAGAAAAGATCGGTAGCCACTATTGGTGGCATTGGTGGTGTGATTCGTAGCTTGTGGTGGTGGCAAAGCTCGTGGTTCTTAGCCAAATGTTCCCTTGGTATTTGGCACCCAAACCCAAACAAAAACACAATTGCAAAATTTTCCTTCCATGGCTAGAACTGGTAGCACCCGATTAGAGTTGTCATCAAGGAACAACAGCCCAATTGCAGCGGTGGTGAGGCAAAGCTCGAAAATCCCTAGCCCCAATTGTCTCCATAGCCATTGATTCGAAGAGAGAGTACAAGATGGTAGTGGCAAAACATGGGTTTCGACCATGGCCAAAGCTTGAGGGAGGAATCTTCAGCCACCGTGGGTGAGAGAGATTAAGAGAGAAGAGAGAGCTAGATTGGTCTGAGAGATATAAGGGATGAGTTTGAGAGAATCAAAGAGGGATGAGAGAGAAGAGAGAAGAGAGAGGAGAGAAAGAGACTAAGAAAGTAACGGAGATAACGGTGTTTAAGGACCAAAATGTGTTGAGGGACCAAGTTGGTCACTTTTGAGAAGTCTTGGACCTGGTTGATATTAGCTCAAATCTCAGGGTAGTTTTGTGAAATTTACCATTTTATTTTTAATGTTTAGATATTATATAATTGATTAAGTGATTAATATAAAATTTCACAACACTCAAATTGTGTATAAAGCGTCTTATATGTTCATATTAAGTTTTGTGTGTGGGTGTTCTAATAGGTTTTAGTCGTATGTTAGGTGAATTTTATTACTTATATGTTCATATTAAGTTGTGTGTGTGTGTTCTAATAGGTTTTAGTCGTATGTTAGGTGAATTTTATTACTTTTAATTAATAGTGACTCATTGAAGATGCGAATTAAAACAATTTAAAAAGTTTTATAGTTTTAATTGAAGCCTTTTAAAATATAGGGTTTAATTTGAAACCGCCACAAATTATAGGCGAATTGTCAATTTACCCAATAACAAATGATAGCCACTTAGTACAAGGACAATTTAATCACTTGCCACAAAAATAAAATAAAAATGACCATATAATTAGGCCTTTTAGCCTTTTAGACCTATTTTTGTTATATAGTATAAGATTTATCAATTAAGTTTTCTAATATTTATTAAAATTTAGTATATATTTTTTGAAATTCCACAAGGATCATAAAGAGTACTAGTTAAAATGCATTTAATTTTTCATTAATTGATATTTTTACTTCTTTTTGAAAATTAAATTTTGTTAACAACTGTCCTAAGAGCACAAATTAAGATACATCTAATACTACATTAAATAATTTCTCCCTTTTTTTTTCTCAAAAATAAAATCAAATTGTACACAATTTCAAATTCTAGATTGTTGCCTAACTTTTGCCCTTGCAAAAGAATCCCAATTGCCATGATGTCTTGTATGCTAGATAGTGTATAAAACCAACATTTTCTTTTTGTAATGATAATTATAGATAAACAATACATACAAATGAGATAGAGTCTTCTCAAATCAAATTTCTTAATTTTAGCATCATGCTAGTTTGACTAGCTTGATGTGAGTGCTCTTATAGGCACTACCAAAGCATTGATTAAAGATATGAAAGCTGTAGCTCCATGTTTCACCTAGAAGACTAAACAAGAATTTAAAAAGACAAAATTGAAAGAATTAAAAAAAAATTAAAAAATTAAAAAAAAAAAAAAAACTTCTTTGAATATCTGAGCATTCCTTTAAGTAGGAGTGTTCACCAAACCGCATAAACTGCACAAATCGCAAAAACCGCACCAAAACCGCCCGCAAAATGGCATAACCGCACCGCACCACACCGCATGGTGCAATGCGGTTTGCGGTTTTATAATAAGAAAATTGCACAAATCGCACCGCACCACACCCTCTCTATATATTAATATATTTATTTATTTTTAATATTAAATATATTATTAATAGTTTAATAACCCTAGTTTTCAAAAAAAAAAAAAAATTAATAACCCTAGCAAGTGTTGACTAGAAAAGCCAACCCAAAATAAATAAAAACTAGCTCAATAATTTAAAATTTGGCCCAAAAAAGAGTAGGAAAAACCCAAAATTTGAAAAATATATCGACTTCAAACCTCATCTTATACATAGTATCGCACATGTGACCGCAAAAATGAGGTGTGATGCGGTGCGGTGCGGTTATGGTTTTGGCTAAACTCTAAACTGCACCACACCGCATATGTGACCGCAAAAACAAGTTGCGGTACAATTATGGTTTTAGCTAAACCGCACCGCAAAGTGTGGTGCTAAAAATGGCCCAAAACCGCACCGCATCGCGAACACCCCTACCCTTAAGTATATGCAATCCCCTTATTCCATGCTCAGCTATTACAGAGAAATCCCTTGGCCTCAAGAATTTTGTTTATATATATATATATATATATATAAATATATATATATATTTCATAAGATTTTACCTTGGAATTGGAAACATTTTTTGGGAAGGAAAATCCATATATGGAGCAGTGGTATTCAGGGAAGGATAACATTTATTCATTTTAATTATTAAATATTAAAATGCTCCAACAAATAGTTTTTGATTTTTACCTAAAAACAGTTACCAAACAAGTTTTTTGCCTTAGGAAACAGAAAATTGTTTTTGAAAACAAAAAATTGAGGAAAAAAACAGTTACCAAACATAACCTAAACTTTTTGAATGTGAAAGACAACTTTTTCCTGCTAGAATTTCATCACTAAAAGTTTTAAGAAAATACTAAATACTATTTTCTTTACTCCCCCCATTAATTCAGGCATATGTTAAGTTTCTTTAACTTGTATAAGAAAATATCATCTAAGCCATTAAAAATTCATATAGAAAAAAATTTATTGATATAAATTTTTATTTGATATATTCTGATTGAGCTATTAATTATTCCATGCTGGGCACGAGCTAGTAGGTAGTAAAAGTTTGAACTTAACTAAATCTATCTTGTGCATAATGGCAGTAATAATTGAGATAGCACACTAAAGTTAACTAAATAGTGGTTAAAAGACAAAAGAAAAATGGTCATGTTAATGGATACTTTTAAGATAATTGTTAATAAATCATCTTAAGAAAGTTTTTACATAACTTTCATGAGAAATATAAAAAACCATAAAAAAAAAAAAAATGAATTACTTTATCATTTTTCCATAAAATGTTTTTAAAAATAGTTTCTAAACCAATGGCTCTAGGGAAACCGTTAACTTTTTCCAAAGAAAAATGCTAAAGTTATATTATATATAAAAATTTGGATTTTACTAATAGATACACTAAAAAATTTGTTAATGAACCATTTTATAAAACTTTTTATGGGAAAAGAAAAAAAACAGTTTTTTTTTTTTTTTACAACCTTTTCAATGTTTATATAAGTGGTATTAAAATATTTCTAAAATAGTTTATTAACAAATACCCTAAAAACACCTATTAATCAGACTTTATTATAAAATATTTATAAATTGATGAGGTAATAAATGTGATATTGTGATTAGCCGACTCCAATAAGCTAATAATTAAATAAGTGAATGTTACAATAAATCTAATTAGTAAAATCCATACAAAAATAGGAACCTAAATAGTCAGATAGAGATTCACAAATGGTAACTAAGATAATTTGAAAGAGCTAGAATGAGAAAGAGAGTTATGGCCATATGGGAGGCGATTCCCTTATTAATGTTGTATCTGTGCTGCCTCTGGAATTTGTTCAGAATTACTGAGTGATTCCCTTATTAATGGGGGCCTGTAGTTTTGGTATCAGAGAGAGAGGGAGAGGTGAGGAAGAGAGAATATTGTGGTGAAACGTGGGATGCTATTGAATGCGTTGGTCCTTCTATTTGGTTTTGGCAGTGTATGGGTTTTATTACACCCTGCAAAGCAAACCCTCTTTTTTTCTCTTTCTTGCTTTCTCCATAAATTCGACCCGTGATATTCCCATTTTTGCTTAACACTACACAACTCTCCTTTCATCACATCCTTTGTCTTTTTCTTCTTCTGCGGGCTATATATGATCCAACAACGTTTAAAGAAGCTACTACGAGGGATAAGCAAAGAATGAATATCGAATATGTTTTGTGTTTGAAATAGTTACTTTGATATTGGCCCCGCTCATTCAGAAAGAAGTACGCATTTCATGGCTAAAAGCTTAAGTTATAGTCATGGTTATGTACTTATGTCTTTGATTGAGCCGTGCCAATATCATAGTGCTTTTTCATGATTTCTCTCACCTATTTTTGAGTTGGAACTTGGAATATCAGTCATATTCAAGAGCAAGTGAATCATATTGAGGTTTGTATATATTTCTGTAGCTTATTTTGTGAAGCTCTCTCTCTCTCTCTGATGAAAAAAAAAAAGATTGACAGATAGGGAGAGAAAAATATGTGTGTGATTTTCTTCAACGATATATGTCTCTATCTATCTATATGTGTAATGTTCTCAACGAATATAAGCTACTATGAAGGCCCATATAATGCTTATATTTTGTATCCTAAAATCTAAGAACACTATAGGGTTATGAACGACCTTTGAAAACAAAACAAGTCACTTAGGGTTATGCTTAGGAATGAACATGAGTTTTTTTAGAGACATTGCGCAACTAGCTAGTAAGTTTTCTCTTCCTCACCTTTGCCAAAAAAATAAAAAAGGAAAAAAATTGTGTCTAACACACAATTCCCTCTCTACTACATGAAGTACCCATATACCGCACTATTTTGCAATGTATATTCATTAATATGTGTAAACAATGTTTTTAAAAGAGAAAAAAAAAATCATCAAGAAGTTTGTAACTCAATTAGCACCTCATAAAGTTTCTAATAAAAACGTTCAAGGTTCAAATCTCCTCTCACCCATTATAATTATCGAATTATAAAAAAAAAGTGAGCATAAATCAATATCTTTAAAGAGGAGGGAGTTAGAGTACATTCAGCGTCACAATGAATATATACAACTGTCAAATTTCATAGATACCATTGTTATTGTCGTCGTCATCGTCATACTTATTGACTCATTCCATTAAAATAGCCGTGATTACACTTCATAATACAAGTATATCTTCACTAATCAATAACTCATGCAATTAATGTATAAAAAATAAAATCGAACATAATATGATTTTTTTATATCTTTTAATTTTTTGTCTAAATATGAAATTTGATAATAGTACTACCATTTTTTTTTTCTAAATTGAACATAATTTTTTGTCTAAAATTGAACATAATATGATTTTTTATATCTTATAATAGTACTACCATTTATCTTTTCATTCTCATTTAAATTATCTATAACATTCTTTACTCTTTTATCTTTTTTCCCCTTGCTGAATTATAGAAGTGTTGCTTAAAAAAAAATTATAGAATTGTGTACATATATAGTCTATGAACTTCTTTTTTTACAAGATTTTGCTTAACCTTCATGATAAATCACATTCATGATATGATTCATTTGTCTTATACAATAAAGGATAGATTACAAAAACATTCCTTTGAGGGAACGATATTCCGCCCTAAAACATAAGAGAAATCAATATATTTGTCATTCCATTAAACCTCTTAACGAAAGAATGTAAAAAAAATATATTCTTTAAAAATTCTTTTATTTTCATTCTATTCACACACATATTCGTTGTGTGTTTGCATAAACAATAAATTAAAACATCCACACAAGACAACAATATTTAATATGATTCATCCAACTTCAAGCCTATGTCCATGGGCAACACAACCGAAATTCATTATCAAAGTATCAATAATATGGATTATAATAACAATTAATCAAACCTCACAACACTCACAAACAATACTCACAAACCTTACCAAAATAAACAAAATCTCTCACAAACACAAATTAACGCACAAACCTTGCACACACAAAACTCACAATTCCAAAGCCTCAATACACCCCAAAACTTTCACACTCACAAAACAAACAAACTTTCAATACACAACCTCAAGTAATCTTTCAACCCAAAAATAAATCTACCAAATTATTTCTCAAAGAAATCCACTCAATATTCTTGTAAGAGCTTTCTCCTCTTCCCAAATGGGAGGACCATTAGGTAAAAACTACCAAACTCTTTACAACAATGCCTATTACATATAAGACTCCAATTCTGTCCTTTGTGGACTAAAAATACTTAATAACTTCTTAAAAAAACGTTTTTTCCTTCGTATTAAGGAGAATCATTATCTTTCACATTTCCTTCCATGTATACTACTATTAAACAAGTTGCAAAGATAAACAGGAGGAAAGGCCGAAGGGTCAAAAAAACCCCAGCTCCTCTTATTGGGTGGGAAGCAAACAAGAAGTTTGTTGAGAAGAGTAAATGTGGGAAGTGGGGAGCGTTGGCCAATCTTAAATAAGAAACAGAAATTAGATGGGTGTTAAGAGGGAAGGAATCTGCTACCATTAATTTACAAGGACTTCCTGCTATCACGTTTGCAGTCAGACAAAGATTCCCTTCTTTTACGCTCTCTCTCTCTCTCTCTCGAGAGAGAGAGAGAGAGAGAGAGATGCATGCCCTCTCCTCCCCATTTATTAGTTATTACTACCACTGCTATTACTTTCAGACAATCCCTTTTTTACTTGCTGTTACTGTTTAAATACTTTTTTATTTATTTTTGGCAAAAATATTATTTTGTTCCCTATATTTTGGAGTCACAATCAATTTTCCTACATTTTAGTAGCAGTAAATTTAATTCATGTTATTTTCAATTTTCAATTTACAATCAATTTGGTCTTTACCGTTAACTCACTAACGAAAAATGCTTACGTGATAAATGGTTTGCATTATTGGAACAAATGATGCTTTTGTTGCTTTTAAAATAATAGTCAATACATAAAGAAAAATTATTGTGGCACAACATTGGCCACAACTCGTCACGCCAGCTAAAAATTAAAAAAACAAAAACAAAAAGAACAACCATCTCTCTCTGATTATTTCTCTCTTCAAAAAATCAAAGATCAGATGAAAAATATTTTTTATTCCAAACTGAAATTTCATTCAATTCAAAGATGAAAGTACATTAATTAGAAAGACAAAGAAGGTACAGATTGTAGAACATGCAATACCCCAAACGGTTTTGTACCCTTCCAAATTTGCGTATTGGTATTCTTCAGGCCATTTATACCAGTTCATGAGCTACCTTGTTATTCTCTCGCCAGGTGCTAGAAATTGGCAGATTAAAAAGCCTTGAATAATATGATTAATTGACCTCACTTCTTTTCAGAGTTTATGGCTTGATTCATAATTAAAGCATCACTTTCAAAAATTGCTTTCGAAACTCCTATTTCTTGAGCCAACGTCACCATAGATCTATGTAGTTTTTTTTTACACAAATCTACCTAAAACCATAAATCTAAGCTCTAGTCAATGAGTGAGTAATAGAGAGATCCAGCCAAAACAACAACAATCAAAACCCATATGAGTTACTGGGTTTGAAAGGGGTGGAGGTGGGTGGGTCGGCCACAATGGACTCGTTCCTGAACAAGGGATAGAAGGGTTTTTCAAGTTGTGAAGGTGGCGGTGTGTTTGCCTATTGCGGCGGCTAGACTGATGGTGTTGGTGGCGTTGCAATGGCGGTTGGGAAGAGAGAATGAGATATTAGAGGAAAGAGAGGGAGAGATCTTGATGGTTCTTTTTTTTTTTTTTTTTTCCGTTTTTAAATCTGAAGTGGCATTTTTTTTTTATGTTAACTAAAATTTTTAATATTATTTTATAAGTCATATATGCACACCATTTGCCACGTAGGCATTTCTGTTAATGAGTTAATGGTATGGACGTGAATCAAATTGACTGCAAGTTGAAAATAACAGGACCAAATTAACGGCTACAAAAATATAAGAACCAAATTGATTGTGACCCTAAATTGTAGGGACCAAAATAGAATTTTTGCCTTTATTTTTTTAACTCTACCTCCGAAAAAGTATCTCCGGATCAATGAAACATGAGTATCATAAGACTAGCGCATATAAAATTTTTTTCTCACTTCATTAGTTTTAGGAGGAACAAGCCCAAGCCAACAACGAAAAAAAGACAATAATAATAGTAAGGATAGATATTAGAGAGGGAGTTAGGAATTTTTGTTTGGGACAGAGTTAGATATATTAGTCAAGACATCGTGTAGTCTCACACACACAATTTCTAGGAAATCCCATGCTAATAAGAGATAAAACTATTGAAATCTTCTCAAACCGAAAGGTGTCCACAAATGCTGCAAGATTTTAGTTGGTACTTGGTACAAACATATTTCATATTTCCGTTGCGATCAAAAGAAAAAAAAGAAAAAAAAAATTAGAGAGAGTTCAAGATATGTTTGTTACAAAGAGTAATGTTATTGTTAAGAACGACGGTAAACTACCCTACGGGAAAGAAATATTTTTAGATGGTCTTCCAAACCTATTTTATTAAAAAATTAAACCAAATTTAAACTACAAAACAATGGTCAAATTCCTTAGGACCATGTTACTTCTAATTTGTGATGATCTAATAAATATAATTTGTGATGACTATTTCTTGGAGAAATTATAAGATTTTCATGATGGACAATGTTACTAACTTACCCACCATTTTATAATAAAAAAATTTTCACTCTTTTTTTTTTTTTTTTTGAGTAAACCCCTGTTTAAAATTGTTAAGTCAGTTTATGATAAAAATTAAATTAAATAGAAACTGACTTACTTCTTTATTAAACTAACTTAGTAAACAAATGAGAGTTTTTTAATAAAATAATAGACAAATGACGTGGTATACCATAAGTATTGGATAATTTCTTAATTGGAGAAATAAGTATAGAGACATAAGTCTTAGGAGTTAAGAGTCAAATAAAAAGAAAGACTTACAGGTTACAACAAAAAAATGAATATATCAGGATCTTTCTGCGAACAATTTGGGTTCATTACCCTAAATCAGCCACGTTACCAACACAAAACTCACAGATCTTTTACTAGATTCCGTAGTCTTCAAAATTATTATAAAACATCTATATCTAGACAAAAACAAAACCACCAAACTAATCTCTTGTAGCCTTCCTTCTTTCTTTCTATCATTGTAAATTGTAACCTTCAATTTTAGATATCTTCAAAGTTCCATATCAAAGTTTTATCATGTATTTCAAAGTAAAAATAATAACATTTCAAATTTTAAATTTATTATTGTGGTATCTCTCTCTCTCTCTCTCTCTCTCTATATATATATATATAGGGCAAATTACAATAAACTCACATGTGGTTAGTCTCATTTTTATCTTACCTACCCATACATGGTTCAAAACTTAACAGTTTGCCCATCTAAAGTTCACTCTGTAAGAACTCTGTTACCCACCTCTGTTAAAAACGAGAGTAGATATGTAATTTTGTCTTCCTTTTATGTCTCTCTTTTCCCAAAAAAAAAAATAATACGTAAAAACAAGAGAAATAAGATCTAAAAGAAAATTTGTAAAAATTATAAAGTTTTGGTTGATGAACATACTATCTTTTGCTATGAACATTCTTGAGCCAATCAATCCAAATAAAATCTTCATATTCACACAAATCCAAAAAAAAAACATTAACAAGCTACACTTATATACATACAATAACCTTAAATTTATTTTATAAAAAAAAAAAACTTAAATTAAAAAAATCCTACACTTTCAGAAACACACACACAAACAACGGCTGCTAAGAGAAAAGCTGAAAAATAGATCCAAGACTTCCACCATCACCACCACCAATCTCAGATCCATGGCCGATCCACCGCCAATCTCAGTTTCCACCTTTCTCTCTCTTCGATCTCATCCAAGGAACCCATGGCCAAAACTTCACTGAGTTTGTTGTCTTCTCTCTCTCTCTCTCTCTCTCTCTCACACACACACACCCCCTAAATAGCAGCCACCGCTGATCTCAGATCGGACTGCGATGACTTCGTTTTTGCTTCGTCAATCTCATTTTTTTGTGGTTTTTTGAGTTGTGAGTTGATCTAATTTTGGCGTGGTAGTGGTGGCGGTGGTTATGTGTTGTGGTTTGCGATTGCTTATGGGTTTCAAAGGTGGTTATGGTGACTATTGGTGGACAAGAGAGACAGTGACGACAGAGAGAGACAAATATGGGCATTTTGATAAAGATGTCAAACGATGAAGAAAAAGCTTTGGGTCTTTGGTTAATAGTTTCTATGAATTAGAGCCAACTTATGCAAACTATATTAGAAAGGAGATGGGAAAGAAGGCATGGCTTGTAGGACTAGCCTCTTGTAACACAAATGTTACTGATAAGGCTGAGAAATAACCAATTTGGTTCTTAATATTAGTTTTAGAAGCAAACCCAGTTTTGCTCTGGGACAATTTGTTGAGATTGCTTATGCTATTGAGGCTTCCAACCATTCATTCATTTGGGTTGTTGGAAAAACCTTCAAAGATGAAGAACTCTATATGTTGGAGGGAGTTTTTTGTGGTGTGCCTATGATTACAAGGCCTCTCTCTGCTGAACAGTTCTCGAATTTTCTGTGTTTTTTTCTTTAGCAAGTTTTTACCATTTTTACAAAATGACATTTTTTGATCTTGTTTTCTTTTGTTTTTCTAGAATTTTTTTGTTTTGATAGGAGAGAGACATAAAAGGGGAGTAAAAATACTTATTTACATACCCTCGTTTTTAATAGAGGTGGGTAACGGAATTCTAACAGAGCGAAACTCAGGTAAGCAAAGTGTTAAGTTTTGAACTACGGGTAGGTAAAGTGAAAACAAACCTAATTAACCACATGTGGGTTTACTGTAATTTGCCTATACATGTATATATTAGATTTAAGTTATATATAATGTAACTTTAAAAAATGTTATATCATTTTTTATAATTTATGCAAATTTTGACATATTCTCTATTAAATTATATATAAAAAATTTTCGATGTGCTTAGCATTACCTCCAAACCTCAGGGTATATTACTGTATTTTACCCTACCTTAGTTACCATTTTTCTCCAAACCAATTTGGAGATAAATTTTTTCCTTTAATTTAGTATAGATTATAGATATGAAATTGTTTATCTATTCAAAAAAATATATTAGAAATTTAGAACCTTCAACAGTTTGATTGCTAGAACAACTCAACAAGCTTCAAGTGGACACAGACATGCCAAGCTAGGTAAAAATTATTCCTGCCATTCAATCACCTCTTAGTTCTTACCAATTCAAGTTCTCTCCCTTTTCTCTTTCTTCTTCTTCTTCTTCTTTCTTTTTTTTTTCCCCTTTTTTTGTTAGCGAAGGACGAAGGTGTCCAAAAACTCATCAAATGCTTAACTTATTTTCTACTTGAGAACAAATTTTTAATTAATAAAAAAAGGGTTTTGTTTAAATAAGCATAAAAAACTGTTCTCAAGTAGAAATTAATGACAACTGTTTTTGAAAACAAAAATAAATTTAAGTAAAAGTTTAATAGAAACATGTTATAGGTCAAGTTTATTTTGGAGCTAACAAAACGGTGCCCTGTAGGTAATTAATTTGTTTAATAATTTGTAGGTAATTTATTTAACAAATAAGGTAATTAACTAATTAACACGTTAGGTAATCTATATATATATATAAAGAGAGAGAGAGAGAGAGAGATGGGTTCAAGTTACACCTGGTGTAACTTTACAAGAGTTACACCTTTTTTGGACCATTAATTTGTATTAGTCTAAGGGTGAAAAAAACACTAAGTGTCATGTATTTATTGTTCCCTAAAAATTAGTAACTAAGTCATTAATTCTTCTTATTAACAATAGAAAAATAAAAAACAACATTAATTCTCTACTCTCCATTATCATCTTCATCTTCTCTCCCTCTCTCACATGGTCTTGTGTTCTATCTTCTATGTACTTTCACCCTCAACAATGGAAAAACTCAGAGCCTTAAGTCAAGTTGTGCCAGATTTTGGAAGGCTACTCAGAATCACATTGTTGGGCTAAAGCTTGAAATAGTCTTGAGTCAACAAGAGTCCTTCCAAAGGTCATAAAGGGAACCAAAAACCTTCATACTGGTAGAGATCAACTATCCAATTACGTCTATTACTTCTTGGGAGGGTTGCAATGATCTCTTTGTATTTTGATATGGGTTCCTGAATCAGCCCTATCGTCTTTTTTCTCATTACTTTATGTACCATGGTTCATTTTGGAAGGATAGGACTCCATTGACAAAAAGCAAAACCATCTTAAAATATATTGGGAAATGGGAATGCATACAACTGGATGGGAAGGAGAACTATTATATAAACAAGAAGTTGAGAATTGTGTACCTATCAAGAGAGAATGTGATAAGCCACAGACTGAATTGACCCCTTGTGATAGAAATTAATTAATTAATTAATTAATCAAGTTATTAATTAATCAAATTATTATGCAAACGCGTGGTAGCACAAGCAAATCACTAATAAACTAATTATGCAGCGGAAAATAAATAACACGGTGATTTGTTTACGAATGGGGAAAACCTAACGGCAAAAACCCCACCGGGTGATTTTCAGGTCACCACTCCCGAAACTCCACTATTATCACAACAAGCGGTTACAAGTAAAGGAATCCCAAGTACCTTACCAACCTACAGTTGAACCCTTACCCCAATACCCAATTGGACTTGTTTTGTAGTGACAGTTCCCCTCTTTTGATGCACGGCTCCCAAGTACGTGACTAACCAATGCGCAAATCCCAATACGCAACTTCAAACACCAACTAAGAAGATTATTGGCTGCAAAGTTTTTCAGTTTATCCACACGATGAAGATCAAGAAGATACTTGGTCACAAAACCCTAAGGTGCAAATACATAGCAACTTCTTCAAGAGAAAGAGATGAATAAGGGCAAGAACTTTGTCTCCGGTCACAATTTGCTTGAACAAGGTTTGCTCAATGCTTGTGCAACTTGTGTACTCTTTGACGGCCCTTAAAACAATCCTTTTATATGTTTAGGGTTAGGAGAAAAGAAAACCCAAACACATAATCACAGATCCCAAGAAAATCAGATCAAGATTCTGAAATTCATAAACCTCGACAGATAGAAGGTGTCAAAGTAGCTGTCGAGTAGGTGTCGAGCACACGAGACTGAAACAACTTTCTTAAGCTCGATAGATGCAGCTGTCGAGCCAGCTGTCGAGCTTTAATGATTTTGCACTTTCAGCTTGTTTTCTTGGACAGACTTGAAGGCTTTAACACTTGATCTTGAAAACATGGTTTCTTGAAGTATTTAAAACACATCCTAGATCTACCCAAATACAAATAAAGTGCATTTTGTCAAATGATTAGCCAATTACATAAAATCATGACATATGTTCTTAACATGTGAAACACATATATCCTAACAATCTCCCCCTTTGGCAATCCGTGATAAAACCACAACAAACAAACGAACATATGAGAGAAGTCATAAATCACTTAACTCATATTCACTTGTTGAATACAATAAAATCTATCCTAACACAAACTCTTGAAAAACTTTGCAAGAAGAGAGTTTATGGCAAGTAGACTTTGACAACCTGTATTTCTGAAACACTTTAAACAAAACTCATCAAGGTATCTTTGTGTGAAACAGAAATAATAGATTGCATACAAATATAAGAAGCATGTGTATAAAGAAAGAAAAGAAACAAAACATGAAGAGGTAGGTGAAAGAAACAATATACACCAACATATAGAAAGAAATAAGTACAATGTATGTCATAAATATGGTCACAAGACCTAATTTGTAAGAATAATGTATCTCAAAGAGAAAGAAAAGAAAAGATACGTAAAATTGCAAAAGATACATAATATCCTCACTACATCCCTCAAAAAGAAACAACACTCCCCCTAACAAAAAATCCTATACTAACTCTCCTCCTAAGAGTGACTACTCTTATATCCAAAACTACTTCCCTTTTTTGTCACGAGTGAAAAATGGTAAGAATGTCAAGTAGACATCTCATTAGTAGAGCTAGCATCTCCATCATCATCATCCGAAGCATCATCGTCATTACCATCATCATCAGCCTCAAAATCAGAAGCCACTGGAGGAGATAGTGAAAGAGTAGCCTCAGGAGCAAAGCCGCCCATGGTCGCCTGCCGTCTAGCAATGCGGCCAACACGGACATTCACCTGATACAACTCTGTGAAGAGTGTATCGAGGCGAGCATCCATGCGCTGAAGCTGCACCATGATGTCTCCTAGTGACACATCGCTCGTAGAAGAGGAGGGAGCGGATGTGGATGGAGCAGATCGAGATGGAGCTGAACGGGAGGGAAGAGCTGCTGAATCCGTCTGTCGCGACCTAAACTGCGCCTCACTACGTTTTACTGTAGCGGCATCTATGGCACACATAAAGGTGAAATGGTCGGAAGAGGGAAAAGGAACATAAAAATGGCATAGAATCCTCGTGATAGCGGAAGGAAAGACGAGCTTGTCACGGGACGCTGAATCTAGATGAACATCTATAATGGAAAGAATGAAATGAGAAAGGGAAATCTATAGGAAGATGCTCAAGGAGAGACAACAAAAATCAAGCACGAGGCTTTGTGATGGAGTTGTAGTGAGAAAGTGGATAGAGTACAAAGGTCATCACCATGTTCAAGAATCTAGGACCTTTAGCAAAGGCCTTACATGGTGTAAACTGACGCTCACCCCAATTAGAAGGGCGCTCACAAAAAGCAAAAATAAGCTCATTTTTGACACAGTCTATAGACGCTCACAACTAGGATAGTCAGGAAACTCTATCCTGGGAACCCGAAGCACAGCCGCAACAAGCTGCAGTGTGACATGAATGCTAACACCCCTAACACAAGTGAAGAAGTGAGGGATAGACCGGTCAATCCTGTGCATGTTGGAGTAGAACTCCTGAATAAGCACAAGAGGACAAGTGACGGGCTCGTCACAAAGAGACTGTCATTCCCGACTGTGAATGACATCGGGAAGGTCGGTGTCGGCAAAGTCTGCCAGAATAACTTGGCGTTCCGAATGAACACCTCGTTTAGAAAAGTTCTCCGAGAATGCCTTGTGGGCATCATCATCACGGAACCGAAGAGCTAAGGGGGCAGAATCTGAAGACGAAAAGGATGCCCTGGAACGGAGAGGGTTCCAGGACGGAGTGGATTTACGTTTCGATGCCATAGACACTACTAACGTAACCAACAGTAGAGGGAGAGAGAAAAGGAGACAATCAGAAGAGTCCCAAAACAATTCACAATATTAAGAATATGTGAAAAGAAGTACGTATGCATGGAGAATGCATGAGCATGTGACATGCAAAAGTAATTGTATCATGGACTCAGCCCAATCTAATCCTATCAGCACACAAACATATTGCACACATCTAAATGCATGAAAATACTGTTATAATGCTAATGTGATGCAATGCATGAGATTTTAAACTCAGTTAATTGAAAACCATCCCAAAATTTCAACAAAAACTCATCAATTTTGAAAAGCCCCAAATTTTTTCAAAAACCTAGGTTTCAAAACATGAAATGCATGAAAATGAAAGAGAATAAAAGCTTACCAAGTGAAGAAACCTTGAGGAACACGATTGGAGTCAGATGAGAGAGTTTGGGAGATGAACAGTCAGAGCAATCGAGAGAGAGATCGACAGAAATGAGAAGCGGATCGCATGAGGTGTTTAAATAGAGCATCAGTAAATCTCAACAGATAGAGGTGTCGAGAGGTGTTGAACCATCTGTCGAGGTAGGTGTCGAGAAAATGGCCTTCGACAGAAGCAAGTGTCAAGAAGGTATCGAGGAACACAACATCAGACACAAGAAGTGAGGCTCGATCGATCCACCAGGTGTCGAGAAGCTATCGAGGAGGCAGGAGCTTTCTCGATCGATCCACCAGGTGTCGAGTTGCTAGCGAGATTGCGATAAGAAAAAGCTGAGGAAGCTCGACAGATAGTTAGCTATCGAGGAGGTGTCGAGCTAGTTTTTCAAAAACAGTTTTTCGAGGAGAGAAAAACACAGATATGAATGCAATCAAGCATGCAACTCAACCAATGATCCAATCAACATAATAAGCTCTCAAAATCATCTCTCAACAATAATTTTTAAGCACATGGATCCCAAAAACACACGCACACACTAAACAAGTCTAACCGATTTTATTTTTCAAAAACAAGTTAAGACAGTTTAGTGAGCATACATTAACACATGTAAAACCTTGTGATGGCCAAATCACATTGTACCTGCACATGTATCAAGAGTAGCAAAGAATATTATGTGTCGTGTGTGAAGAACATCGCAAGATTGCATAAGTGTATACATGTTATGACGATTTGAGATATGAGAAAATCACTTTAACTCGCACACAATCATAACTGTTTGATGGGGATTATCACCTTCGAGGTACATCCTATAACTCCCACATCTCCTAGAATACACGCTTGCAACCATATTTAAAAGCATTTTTGATCTTTTTGCTTTTTCATTTTCTTTGCATATTTTATTTAAGCAAATCATACATGGGCATATAATAAATAGAAAAAAAATACCCAATTATGTTAAGCATTTTACATTCCAATTTTGCTATGCCTAAGCACACAAATGTCATTGACACTGCACTTTTGCTATGCCGAAGCATACAAGTGTCATTATGATTGGCGGGCAACAGTGGTGAGATAGTTATTTATGCCTTTCTCTTAGGATTTTCTAATCCTTCCCGTCAAAAAGAGTAATACAAGTATTAAGTATAAGAGATAACTTAATCTTTCTCATCACAAACAAGAGCCACAAAGCTCACTTGCTTAGTTGTGCATAGAGATGCTCATCTAAGCTACAAGAGATACAAAGTTGAGAAAACTTTGTTTTAATGGCCATCCAAGGTACACAAGTACCAATGTACACATAACACACACTGTTTTTGTATTTTTCTGATTTTTCAAATTTTTTTTTTTATTTTTATATGAAAACCAAAACAAAGCAAAACAAAAAAAACCAAACAAAAACATGTTAATCAAAGCAAAATCTAAAACTAGACTAACTCAAAACTTGAAAGCAAAACACACAAGTAATGCAAACAAAAAAAACAACAAGAAAGAGAAGAAAGTGATAGAATCACTTGGAGCCCTTTTTCCTTTCACACCCTGGAAGAACCTTTCCTTTGATTAAACCCTTGAGCCGGCGGTGAGGGGGAAGAATTGAAACCATTCAAGTTCGAAAGGAACATGAGGGCTTTGAGAAGGCATTTAAGATTCCGTCATCCTCATTGTCGGAATCATCCTCAGGTTCGGTGTCGCTCAAAGTAGCAGCAAGTACCTTGCTCTTCCCAATGCTCTTGAGATAAGTAGGACACTCATGTTTCATATGACCGAATCCTTGACACCCAAAGCACTTAGGTCCTGCTGGAACAGTGTACTGACCGCCATCCCTTGCATCCTTCTTCCTTTTATCTTGTCTCTTGAACTGAGAAGAACTGGATTGCCTACGGTCCTTGTCAAAACCCTTTCCATTTGCGTTCTTCATAAACTTCTTGAACTGCCTAGTGATGTAGGACTTCATCTTAGAATCTTCATCATCTGATGACTCATCTATCTCACTGTTCTTGGCCTTCAGTGCCATGCTCTTGCTTTTGCCTGACTTACCAATCCTTGTTAACCCTAGTTCAGAAGTCTGTAGATTACCAACTAGCTCTGTCAAAGGAATCTTGTCAATGTCCTTGGATTCCTCGATTGCCGAAATCTTGGCATGAAATCTCTCAGGTAGAGATCTGAGCACCTTTCTCACAATCTTGGGTTCAGGAATGGTTTTCCCAAGATTAAACGCCGAGTTCACTATGTCTTTAAGCTTGGCATAGAACTCGTCAAATGACTCATCCTCCTCCATCTTTATTTCTTCAAAGCTTGTAGTGAGCCTCTGAAGTTTTGAATCCTTGACAGCCTTTGTACCCGCATAGGTTGTCTGGAGAATGGTCCATGCCTCCTTGGTAGTTTCAGTAGAGGATATCTTTTTAAATTCCTCATTAGTGACTGCACTGAATAGAGCATTCAATGCCCTGCTGTTGAAGTTTGCCGCCTTGATCTTGGCATCATCCCAATTGGCCGGCGCTTCTGTAGGCTTAGTCCAGCCTATCTCCACAGCTTGCCACACCTTCTTATCTAAAGACTGCAAGAAAGCTCTCATGCGTACTTTCCAGTATGCATAGTTAGTGCCATAAAATAAAGGAGGTATAATTAATGAATATCCTCTATCCATGACAAACAGGGGTCAATGGATCAAACATAGCAAAGATTAAAACCTAATCAGAGTGTGCCCGCTCTGATACCACTTGATAGGCCACAAACTGAATTGACCCCTTGTGATAGAAATTAATTAATTAATTAATCAAGTTATTAATTAATCAAATTATCATGCAAACGCGTGGTAGCACAAACAAATCACCAATAAACTAATTATGCAACGGAAAATAAATAACACGGTGATTTGTTTACGAATGGGGAAAACCTAACGGCAAAAACCCCACCAGGTGATTTTCAGGTCACCACTCCTGAAACTCCACTATTATCACAACAAGCGATTACAAGTAAAGGAATCCCAAGTACCTTACCAACCTACAGTTAAACCCTTACCCCAATACCCAATTGGATTTGTTCTGTAGTGACAGTTCCCCTCTTTTGATGCACGGCTCCCAAGTACGTGACTAACTAATGCGCGAATCCCAATACGCGACTTCAAACACCAACTAAGAAGGTTGTTGGCTGCAAAGTTCTTCAGTTCATCCACACGATGAAGATCAAGAAGATGCTTGGTCACAAAACCCTAAGGTGCAAATACATAGCAACTTCTTCAAGAGAAAGAGATGAACAAGGGCAAGAACTTTGTCTCCGGTCACAATTTACTTGAACAAGGATTGCTCAATGCTTGTGCAACTTGTGTACTCTTTGACGGCCCTTAAAACAATCCTTTTATATGTTTAGGGTTAGGAGAAAAGAAAGCCCAAACACATAATCACGGATCCCAAGAAAATCAGATCAAGATTCTGAAATTCATAAACCTCGACAAATAGAAAGTGTCGAGTAGCTGTCGAGCAGGTGTCGAGCACACGGGGCTGAAACAGCTTTCTTAAGCTCAATAAATGCAGCTATCGAGCCAACTATTGAGTTTTAATGATTTTGCACTTTCAGCTTGTTTTATTGGACATACTTGAAGGCTTTAACACTTGATCTTGAAAACATGGTTTCTTGAAGTATTTAAAACACATCCTAGATCTACCCAAATACAAGTAAAGTGCATTTTGTCAAAAGATTAGCCAATTACATAAAATCATGACATATGTTCTTAACATGTGAAACACATATGTCCTAACAGAATGATCCTTATTGGACGCTTTGAGCAACCGGTGACTTATGAGGGTATTCACAAACTTTGTTTCACCTGTGGTAGAGTAGGTCACAGGGTGGAGGCTTGCCCATATACAGTTCGGCATGACAATGATCCGATTTCTTCGGTGGAGGATGGCCGAGATGGTGTAGCTGGCAGCTCACACGATAAGCATGAAAACCAACGGCCTCCATCTGACAGCACCACGCCTAATGCTAATGGAGAAGTGGAAACAGAGGGCCAGTACAGCCCTTGGATGGTAGTGGCCAGGAAAAGGTAGGATCCAAGGGTACGAAAAAGGAGCCTAACTTGGTGGGGTCAAGCAAATCTCCCTGGGGAGCTCCACCTCATCAACCCGGGGATAGAGCCAAACACTAGGTAGAGTTGGATAATAACCAATGGACTAAATCCCAAGTTCCAACACGTAAAGGGCCCAGCCCCGCAAGCTCTCATTCCTTTAATTACGGCTCTATGGCTCTAGCCCATGTCACAGGTGACTCTAACAGGCTTAACTCGTCTCTAAGGCCAAGTGCTAAGTTCTCAAGCCCAACACACAAGCCCAGCCCGCCAACTAGACCCACACCTGCTTCAGTGAAAGGAAAGAGAGCCCTAGCGCGTGTTAAGCCCTCAGGTCCCATTATGAAGAGTAGTGCCGCCCCTCAGATAGAAGATGTCCTCTTCAATTCACCTTTGTCTTCACCCAACCCATTTCCTCGCACCTACCTTGCTTCTAAGCCAACTTCCAATGATGCCTTTGAGTTCAAATCTACTGAGAACGTCGAGATGGGTTATAAGGATGGGAAAGGAAATGTTAGCACTTCGAGCGAACCTGTCGTATGTGACGGGAGAGCTCAACTGCAAAATCAGGGAAGAATGGAGAGTAATTGCTTCGTTAATGGAGGAAGCAAGGACAATAGGGCTTCCACCTTTGACAGATCCAGAGTGGGGGCTGATGGTAAATCCTTGGTGGTGGATTCTATCAAACTAGCTGGCACCGGAGGAGGAACGGCTGTCAATGGCGTTGATGAGGAAGACTTGATGGATTCAGAGGAAGGAGGCGGAGCTCCCACCTCCAACCATCAGTGTCTCATGAATATTATTATCTAGAGCAGTAGAGGTTCTCTGAAATCTAATTTTCAGAATCATGTTCATGAGCTAGCTTAAAACCATGATCCGACTATTTTTGTGATTATGGAAACTAAATTGGGAGGTGATAGGGCTAGAGAGATCACAAATCGTCTACCTTTTGATGGGGCTATCCACACTGATACGATTAGGTATGCTGGTAGGCTGTGGTTGTTGTGGAATTCTGACAAAGTGGAGATTCAGAGTCTGGCTAACACGAAACAGGAGATTCATGTTGAAGTTAAGGTACGCTCCTCAAACCTTACTTGGATCTTTTCTGCTGTCTATGCTAGCCCTAGGAGTGAAGAAAGAATTATTCTGTGGGAAAACCTTGCTAGAGTAGCTAATCTGCATAGTTTACCCTGGGTGATGGCTAGAGATTTTAATGTGCCTCTAATTGATGAGGACAAATTTGGGGGCAGAGGGGTTAGTATAAACCGGTCTCTCCTTTTTAAAGATTTTTTGGACAGATGTAGTATGGTGGACTTAGGCTTCTCGGGTCCCAGGTACACTTGGACTAATAAGAGGAATTTTAATAACCTGATTCTAGAGAGGATTGATAGATTTTTTATGAACCCTGAGTGGTGTATCTTGTATCCGGAAGCAAAGATCACGCATATGCCGAGATGTCACTCGGATCACTGCCCGATTCTTCTTGAAACTAATCCAGGCATAGCTGTACCTCTCACCAGGCCTTTCAGATTTCAGGAGTTTTGGCTTTCTAATACATCCTTTCCAAACGTTGTCTCTAAGGCTTGGCACAACAATAGGGGCTTGGCTGAATCCATAAACTCCTTCTCCAAGGAGGCCACCTTATGGAATAAGAATCATTTTGGCAACATTCATTACAAGAAGAAAAGGATCTTAGCAAGGCTGTATGGCATTCAAAAGGCATTGTCTAATATCCCTAGTGCTTCTCTGCTCACCCTTGAAAACTAACTTCATCAGGATCTTGAACTTGTCTTGGATCAAGAGAGGGACCTTTGGCTGCTAAAATCTAGGGTCAATTGGATGATACAAGGGGACCGTAATACTTCATTTTACCACATGTCTACCTTAGCCAGAAGAAAACAAAACCATATAGCCTTGGTTAAGGATGAATCGGGTGAGTGGATCACTAATGATAGGGAAGTTATAGAATATTTCCGCGTTTCATTTCTCTATATTCCACATCGCATGAAACGGCCACCTGCATCGCCCACCTTTCTGTTCAGTGGCATGGCCGAATATCAAAGGAGGTTAAATGCTCCCTCAGTACTATGGTGTCTAGTGAGGAAATTAAAGGTGCCCTTTGGGCCATTAAACCTTACAAAGCCTAGGGGCCTGATGGGCTGCACGAGGGGTTCTTTCAAAGATTTTGGCTCATAACGGGTAACTCTGTTACTAGGGAAGTTGAGAGGGTTTTTACTACTTCAAGAGTTCCGAACTATCTCAATAAAACCCTTATTGTTCTCATCCCAAAGATGCAGGGCCCGGAAACACTAGGAAATTATAGGCCTATTAGTCTTTGCAACACGATCTACAAGATCATTACCAAGGTGATTGTTGCTCGAATTAGACCTCACTTGGATAGCATTATCTCTCCCTACCAAGCTGCTTTTATCCTGGGAAGAAAAGGCACAGATAACATCATTATAGCCCAAGAGCTCATCCACACCATGGGAAGAGCAAAAAGGGGAAAGGGCTATTTAGCCATCAAAATTGACCTTGAAAAGGCATACGATAAGATTGAATGGGCCTTTATTAGAGAAATGCTTTTTCAGTTCAACTTTCTGGATAATATTTTTGACCTCATCATGAGTTGTATGTCGTCTGTTTCCACTTCACTCCTCTTTAATGGGGGCTGCTTGGAGTCCTTTTACCCTTCTAGAGGTATTAGGCAGGGAGACCCCCTCTCCCCGTACCTTTTTATCCTCTGCATGGAGTATTTAGGCTATCTTATTGAGGAAAAGTGTACAGCCTGTTGGGAAATTTAGACCCCGGTTGAAAGAATTAACAAGTTTTAAACCCAAGTTGTTAATTAGATTTATTATAATAAAACTTGTTAAAACAAAAAAAACATTAATATCATGTCAAAATCATACAGCAAAAAAATAAATAAGACAAGATATGATGACCCAGGAAAACCAATGAAACAAACTAGTTTCACAGTAAAAAACCTGGGGGGAAACCTTCCCGAAAAGCAATCCACTATAGTAAAGAGAAGTTTCAGATCTAGTACAAAACCTTTGTCCCTAGACTCTACAATTCTCGTAGATAAACTCACAGCAGAAACCTTCTACCGCTTCAGAACCTCTGAACTCTTCAATATATGAATGCCACCCTTTGATGATGCACGAATCCCAGTACGTGACTAACCAATTGCGCGGATCCTAATACGCGACTTAAGCACCAACTTGAAGAAGATGTTGGCTGCAAAGTTCTTCACTTCATCAATAATGAAGATCAAGAAGCACTTTGTTACAAAACCCTAAGGTGCAATGACGCAGTAGCTTCTTTTAAAGAGAATAAGGCATCGATCACCTTTTGCATAAGTTCTCCTTGTATTCTCTTATGTGACGGCCTCTAAAATAAACCTTATATAGGTCTAGGGTTTTAAGAAAAGAAACTCTACACAAATACATAAGCATGGGCCGAAAATCAGATCTGGAAATCTGAATTCCCGTAACCTCAATCGATTGGGAGGTGTCGAGGAGGTGTCGAGATTTAAACTTCGACAGATACAGCTATCGAGGAGCTGTCGAGGAGACAGGAACTTTCTCGATCGATCCACCAACTATCAAGAGGTGTCGAGATTGCGATAACAATCAACTGAGGAGCTCAATAGATAGCCTAGCTGTCGAGAGGTGTCGAGAAGCTGTCGAGATATCTGTCCGCAGGTGTCAAGCTATCTGTCCAGCTTTAATGACAGCTTTTCTTCACTTGTTTCTTGGTCCAATCTTCATGGCTTTAATACTAGACTTGAATAACATGTTTCTTGAAGTATTAAACACATCCTAGATCTACCCAATTACAAGTAAAGTGCGTTTTGTCAAAGAATTAGCCAATTACACAAAATATGTCCTTAACACAGCCAAGCTGTGGTCCCCGGTAAAAGCCTCTAGAAGTGGCCCTGCCTTCTTTCATATCTTCTTTGCGGATGATCTTATCCTCTTTGCAAAGGCTGATCAGGTTAATTACCAAGCCATAAAGGAGGTCCTTGATGTTTTTTGTAAGAAATCTGGGCAGTCCGTGAGTGAAGCAAAATCTCGGGTGTACTTCTCACCCAATGTCGATCCTGAGCTAAGGGAGAATCTAGCTGACATCCTTGGTTTTCGAACAACTCCGAACTTGGGTAAATACCTTGGCTTTCCTCTTAAGCTTTCGAGTAGTAGGGGGCAGGACTTTAGTTTTGTTTTGGATAGAGTCAAAAAGAAGTTGGTGGAAAGCAAGTTTACTCTCCATGGCGGGTAGAAGGGTTCTCATTCAAGCTTCTTCATCCACCATACCCACTTATGTTATGCAGAATGTTCAGCTTCCGGAAAAGATCCTAAAGGGCATAGATCGGGTTAACAGGAACTTCCTTTGGGGGTCTACTGATAACTCAAGGAAAATGCATTGGGTTAGTTGGGAGAAAGTCACCACCCCTAAGGAATTGGGAGGATTGGGGCTCCAATCAGCAAAAGGCAGAAATACAGCACTCTTAGCTAAGCTTAATTGGAGATTCCACTCGGAGAGTAATGCTCTGTGGGCAAAGGTGCTTAAGCTGAAATATGGGACTAGATAGCGTATAAATTCCAGAGACGAAACCAAGCTGCCAAGATCTCCAATTTGGAGGAGCTTAAAGAAAGGAGAACAAATGTTCAAAGAGGGCATGAAATGGATTCCTGGGCACGAAAGTCAGCTTGATTTTTGGAGGGATAGCTAGTCGGATTTGGGCCCCCTAAGGTCTATTCTCCACGGCCCAATCCCCCTAGAATCCTCCAACCTCAAGGTTAAGGATGTCATCTCCCCCCATGGCTGGTTATGGTCAACCATTCCTTTTGATTTACCCCCTAAGATCAAAGAGCGCATTCAAGCTGTTCCGTTCCCAATTGCAGCTAGAAGTATTAATAAGCTAGTTTGGAAAGGGTCCTCCAAAGGTGGTTTCACCTCAAAGGGTGCCTATAGACTTGCTACTCAGCCATCAGAAGCTAATTCTTTTCCGGGCTCGTGGATATGGAAAACATGTACACTCCCCAAGATCCAAATGTTTATTTGGAAATGCATGCATAATAGTGTGGGGGTGAGGGGCTGTTTGGCCAAAAGAGAACTTCACATTTCTCCAAATTTCCCTTTATGTCACACCGAGCCTGAAATAGTCAGCTATGCTCTTCGTGATTGCAAGTTTGTCAAGCCTATATGGCAGCAACTGGGGTAGCAAAGGGGGCATCAAGTTTTTTACTCCCAAGACATCAGAGATTGGCTCGCGTCTAATGCCAAGGCCAAGGCTTCCCACAACGCTGATGAAGTACCATGGAATATTGTTTTCCCTTTTGCTTTATGGCTGATATGGAAACAACGTAACCAAGTGGTATTTAATCATAAAAGCCCCAACCCATGCCTCACCAAGCTAATCAAGATGCAAGCAATTGAATTTTTTCTCTATATTCATCGCCTAAAAGGTAACCGTCACATGGCCATAAAGCAAATCAGGTGGGAAAAGCCAAAGTCAGGTTGGCTGAAACTAAACACTGACGGGTCTTTTGATGACTTATTGGGAAATGCTGGAAGGGGTGGGCTGATCAGAGATGAACAAGGAAATTGGGTGGCAGGGTTCACCAGGAAATTGGGCAAAGCCAATAGTTTTGTGGCAGAAGCTTGGGCTCTCAGGGATGGACTCGTGCTTTGCAACCAACTGAACCTGTCAAGTGTTATTGTTGAATTAGATGCAAAAGCTCTTGTAGATGCCTTGAATAACCCAAATTTTAATAACTCTGTGATTTCACCTCTCTTTGATGACTGTAAGCAGTTGGCTTCCCAAATTCCCCGGCTTGTTTTTAGACACATCTACCGCGAAGCTAACTCGTGTGCAGATCGTTTAGCAAATGTTGGTTGCCTGCAAAGTCTAGATTTTGTTTTGTATACCAGTCCGCCTGTGGACCTAGTTCCCCTTATAGTGGCTGACTACCAAGGATTGTATTCTGAAAGGCATTGCCTTGACACTCTATCCTTCTGCTAGTTTAATGATATTTTCCCTTTTACCAAAAAAAAAAAAAAAAGTTGAGTTCATTGCGCATTTCTTGTCAATCTACTTTTTTGATGTTGTTGACCACTTGCTGATAATGTGCAACGCATTTCTAAGGAACAATAAATACATGACCATGAGTTTTTTTTTCACCGTTAGATCTAATACAAATCAATGGTTCAAAAAATGTGTAACTCTTGTGAAGTTACACTAGGTGTAACTTGAACCCATCTTATATATATATTAATAGGCAAAGCTTAAAAAAAGCTCAATTAGAAATTGAAATTAGAATTCAATTTTACTTCATGTGTCTAAATTTATGTGAGGACCACATCATAATTCTCCACTTAAGTTTGTGTCATGCGTCCACTTAAGTTTTTTAATCTTTGTGCCAAGTGAGTTAATAATGAGTGCAAAATACTAAGAATCTAATATTAATGAACTATAAAATTAAATAATAAAAAAAAAAACCAATCACATATACTTAATAAAAATCACCACACAACAAAGATCACCACATGTTCTATCTTATTAAAAATTAGAAGAAAAAAAAAATGATCATAAGTAGTATTAAAGTTAGATAAGAATTTTAATATGTAACTAATTATGTTTACTTTATTAAAAAATTAACTAATTATTTATATTTTATGATAAAAATTATGTTTAATTTTAAATGTATCTATACTTGAGCATGTGCTACATGCTATTTTTCTAAAAATATTTTGACTAATTATTTATATTTTTAAAATAAAAATTGTGTTTAATTTTAAATATATTCATGCATTTACATAGGTTATATGCTAGTTACTAATTAAGACATACGTTTTTCATATGTTAATGGATCAATGTTGAATAATTTCCCTGGTATGCTCCTCTTGGGGGAAGAGAAGTTGAATATCCCTAATTTCCGTATTGATTTCAAAGGGTAGACATTGACAGAGATAAAAGAATGGACAATTCTAGAATGGAGGCTTTACCACTTTGCTAACAATTTGACATTCAATAAAGACGGCTAATTGGATGAGGTTAAAAATTAAAGAAAAAGAATCGTAGCAGTTTTACTTTTATTTCTATCTAAAACGAATAAAACGAAAGAAATTTTATTTCTTTTGAATCAGAGTTTCATAGGTCACTCATTATGTCTTTCATAGGTCACTCATTATGTCAACCGAACGTACCCTTTCCGTATCTACGGCCACCCGATTGTTTTAGGATCCCATAGTTTGCCTAATCAATTTTTTTCTAAAACCGTCTAAAATGTTTGATGAATTTTTCAAAATTAGAAGAGTCTTTACTATGTTTGTGCAATAACACTTTTTCTCAATTTTGATGTGATAGATTATGAATAGTTATTTTATCGTTTATCATTTTTCTACTAATCCATCATTTTTTCTATTACTCACAATCAATTACATCAAAATTATAACAAAAATTAAAACACAAAAGTTGTGCCAGCAAATTCATGATAAGATCTTAAGGTTGGTTTAGTGGTTCTCAAGATTTCATGATATCTATTAAATCTTGGATTTGAAACTTCTTGCTAGTGATGATGTTATGATCGTCAATTGAGTAGGTTCATCCAGACAGGTCAGCAACCTCGTCTCTGTACCTGCGATGTCACGAAAGGGATCCTCTTTGGGTGGTCACCGGTGAGGTGCCGGTCACAGAGTCTCCAATGGTAAAGTTAGTGTGTTGAGGCTAAAAGAAAATATGAGAACCAAAAATTATAGAGCTACGGTGTTTGTGTATCTGAGAATGTACCTTGTCTGGTTCTGAGGAGTGTTTATATATGACTCCATTGCTTCTAGCTGTTGTGGCCTTTATTGTGGCTTTAGTGCTTCTTTTTGTAACGCCTATAAGCTCATTAATGTGGGCTTTGATGAACTCCCAATGGTCTGACAGCTAGTTTGTAACTGTTCGAGACATTGAGTCCTCTATTAATGGTTTCCCTTGCTTCATCCACCTGGTGGAAGGGTGGACGAGGCTTCTTGATGGGTTCGTCTGAACGAGAAAACTATATACATCTGAGGGGATACGCGCATTTATTCAAGATTATGACAAATTATAGCACAAATATTGTGTCGGCGAATTGACGATGAGATGTACCAAAACCACAATTGACATAAGTACTGACATATGAAACTCTGATTCAAAGAAAGAAAATATCTTATTGGCCTGGCGTTTGAAATCTTTTTGGCATCTTTACGCATCCTAAATGGGATATGATTTGAGATAGGGAAGGGAATCATGGTTTTTACACATAAGCTCGTCCCATTCGCTCCTCACACGTTATTTCCGCGGTCAGGACTCAGAAGTCAGAATCAATTCGAACATACTACAATTCTGCAAGCTGGCCCACTAGAGTTTTAATCCCACCCAAAATTCTTTGTATTTCTTACATTAATCAAACATTTCACATTCCTCTCTCATATCAACCTTGCCATTCCCTTCTCTCTGATATCAAATTTAATGAAGTTAATTTGTACATTCACAGCACTTACTTTTTTTTTTCTTTTTTTTTTTGAGTTTAAACCTTTAGCGTTAACTTCTGGTAATAACTCTTTATTATCAAATCAAAATATCAATCAATTTTTTATATAAATAAATATTGAACTCAAAATTTCTTATCATTCACATCACCTAAATTACTATTTACAAACAAATTAACTCCATTTGTGAACTTTGTGCAGATTCTATTGCGCTCAAAAGGTAACTCAATTATAGACCTCTTTTCCCGCCCCCCAATTATAGACCTCTTTTACCGTCCCCCTTTTTTCCACCAAATAGCAAGTGGGTGGTGGTGATGCCCAAAGCCCCCCTCTCTACCCAATTAGTATATATATCTTTCAAGTCTATGATATATTCTCTCAACTCTCCAACCATAATTCTTACTTTCCTTTTCTCTTTTACCACCTTTAACTCATTCCTAGCCATGGGGTCAAGCTCCAAGAGCCTCCAAACTATATTGGGTACACCAGGGGTTAGGGGTAAGAGGGTTACAGCCTTATCAAAAGATGGATTGATTGATTTCATTCAAACCATCGTTTTCAGCAAACAAGAAACCAAAGAACCCTTTTACGTGCTTGATTTAGGTGCAGTCACCACTCTCATGGATAGGTGGACCCGGGCTCTCCCTATGGTTCGACCCTATTATGCTGTCAAGTGCAATCCGGACCCAGCTTTCCTCGGCACCATGGCCGCTATTGGTTCAAGTTTTGACTGTGCTAGTCGAGCCGAGATTGAGTCCATTTTGGCACTAGGAGTTTCTCCAGATCGGATCATCTTCGCCAATCCTTGTAAAGCCGAGTCTCACATCAAATACGCAGCGAGTGTTGGCGTTAACCTAACAACTTTTGATTCGAGTGACGAAATCGAGAAGATCCGAAAATGGCACCCAAAATGTGCTTTACTCATTCGAATCAAAGCTCCAGATGATGGTGGAGCACGCTGCCCATTAGGTCCCAAGTACGGTGCACTTCCTGAAGAGGTTGCACCACTCCTCCAAGCCGTTCAGGCTGCACGACTCACCGTAATCGGTGTATCTTTCCATGTTGGGAGTGGGGCCACAAATTCACGTGTCTACCAACGAGCCATAGCGGAAGCTAAAACAGCCTTCGAGACAGCTACACAGCTTGGCATGCCTCGGATGCGTGTGCTGAACATCGGGGGTGGATTCATGCCTAACACACAATTTAGTGAAGCGTCTTCATCTGTGAAAGCTGCTCTACAATCATATTTTGGCAACGATTCAGGTTTAACTGTCATTGCCGAGCCCGGCCGGTTCTTTGCCGAGTCGGCTTTCACATTGGCCACCAACATTATTGGAAAGCGTATTAGGGGTGAGCTCAGAGAGTACTGGATTAACGACGGTATATACGGGTCCATGAACTGTCTACTATATGACCATGCTAACATCACGTGCAAGGCTCTCGCATGCACGTCAAATCGTGCCAACCCTACGTGCAAAGGAGCTAGGACATACAGTTCGACGGTTTTTGGGCCCACGTGCGATGCGCTTGACACGGTTTTGACCGGTCACCAGCTACCGGAATTACAAGTCAACGATTGGCTTGTGTTCCCAAATATGGGTGCGTATACGGCGGCGTCTGGATCCAACTTCAATGGGTTTCACACTTCCTCCATTTTGACTTACCTTGCCTTCTCTGATTCAAATTAGTAGCTTTTGTACTGCTATCTCGGTGACTAGAAAAGTAGAAATTGCTTATTATCTTTTAATAATGCATCGCACTTGAAAGTGAATAAAATTTAAGCAATTTAGTTATAAAATGTTTTGACTTGCTTCATATTTAAACTTTTCGATAATTAATTTCTTTTCAAATTTAAAATAATATATATTATTAAAATAATTATGTAACATAGTGTAAAAAATTATTCTCGCCTTTTCCAAAGAAAGACAAATATAAGACAGTTAGAAAATCGGAAGGTATCTGACCGTTTTAATCAAAAAAAAAAAAAAAAAATCGGAAGGTAAGGCTATTATTTAAGAACATGGAATAATAACTTTTACCTTATGCTTAACTTGTGGTGGTAATCAAGGTTTTCAGATCCGGACCATTCATTGAACCGTAAAAGGGAGAGGTTCAAGATTTTTGAAGTCGAATCGAGGTCGAACCGTGGTAACGTCATAATTAATTTAATAATTATTTTAAATATATATAAATATTAAATTAATAAAAATAGAAAAATTAATAATAAAAAAATAGAAAAATTTGATAAGGTTATGATATAAAACAAATTTTTATATCATAACTTTCACAAGACAAATAAGAAATGTCAAATCCTTAGCAAATATAAATATGAATTACTCAATCAATCCATAAAAGTACAAAGTAAAAATGCATAAACAAGCCTCCAAGTTACACATTGTTTCTTACAAAAATACATAAAATTGATTTCTAAAAAACAAAATAGAACTTTAAACTCCAAGTTACACACTGTGTCTTACAAAAAGACACAGAAATTATCTCTAAAATACAAAATAGAATTTCAAAATTCAAAGTTCAAACAAAATTATTATGATCATAGGTTATCACAAGTTTGAAAAGAATAAAAGAAAAATGACTATAGGTTATCAAATTGTTTACATATAAACTAACCTTCAGTATTAGAAGAAGGTTCTGCACTTGCTGGATACGCACCCTCTTCATAAATTGCATTCTCCAACTCTTCATATCCTAGATATGGGTCTTCCTCTTCCACAAATACCCAAAAATCAGTTTTGTCGATACAAAAAGGAACACAACAAAGCTTCAAACCCCTAAATTTACACACGAACTATGCTATGAATCATTCACAAAATGTATCAGAGAACAAACAGCTCCCAAAATTGAAATCAGTCTATAAAACCTGAAATTCCTCACGAAATCAGTCAATAAAACCTTGCTCAATCCAACAATTCCTCACTAAAATTCAACAATTCTCCACCAAAAACCAAAACCAAAGAAAACCCTTTTCTTTTATAAAGTTTAGGCATTGTTTCATAAACAAAATTATTTTGTTTTCAATGAAACGAGGTTTACATAATAAGCACACAACATTGATAGAAACACAGACAGAAAAATAAATTAAATTTAAAAAAAAAAAAATCTCATCAATTTTCTACTCAACCAAACAGAGCATTAGAGCGAATCTTCACTAACAAAAGACGATATGTATATATACAGAAGCTTACTGGAACCCTTTGTCGATGGAGGTGCTTAGAGGCTGAGGTCTGTGGTGGCCGACGGCGATGAGGGAGAGAGGCAGAGATGTAATGAGTGTGATAAAGAGGCAGAGAGTGATTGAGAGAGTGAGGCGAGGGCGATCTGGGCTGAGGATGTGGTGGCCGACGGCGACGAGGGAAAGAGGCAGAGATGAGAGATGTGATGAGAGTGAGAGAGAGGCAGAGAGCTCAAAGCATGAGACAGTGAGGCGAGGGTTTGTGTTTTGTTTGAGAGTGATCCTTGCCAAAACAATGCTATAGCCGTATAGGAAAAAAAAAAAGTCCAGAACGGTGCCGTTTAAGGCTTGAAAAATTGGACCCGTGTGAATCGCCTAAACCAGTCATGGTTCACAAAACCGGGCAGTCGGACCACAGTCCGTACGGGTCATTGTTTTTTTTTTGCATGGAATGGTTCTTCATGTTTGTAGACACCCAATTTTACAACTTGCATTTAACCAACTGGTAGATCTTTAGATTTGTGATACAAAACAAATCTTGATGTTCTAACGATCATAATGGTATGTCATGGGTTTTGATCAGACCACCTGATCAAAAATTATCATACAAACAATTTTCAATGATCATGGCTCACCTACATGATGGGCCCGATCGCATCCTATTTTAAACACTTAATTTTGATTGGTTCTCACAAGAATTAATTTAAAATTAATTAAGTGTGATTTTTGATTGGATTTCATTTTATTTCATTTTTTAAGAAATAATAAAAAATGTTTTCCTTTATGGCATCTTATCTGCTCTTTTGAAAAAAAAAAATTAGAGATAGAAAAAGATATGATCCATGAAAAATTCAAAAAAATAGAAAAATGCTCAAAAAACGTCATTATCTTCAGCAGCAACTTGAATCGAATTTTTGGCCTGGAAAACGTTGAAATTTGGTTTTCTCTATTTCTATAAAAGTTGTAGATAATTGAATTTCCTTTTAGAAAACATCAATCCCGAATCAATTGGAATTTTGAGCAGAAATTCATGGCCAAAATACGAAACAGGTGCAGAAGATAACACAAATTCAACATCATCTTCAATTTTCTTTCAAAATTTCAAATGGGAATCAACATTAAATCTGTTCAAGCTTATCTAATAGGCTTATCCTGTCCCTTAGCTTCAGAAGAAAGTTTTTTTGAAAAATAAATTGGAAAGAGAAACTGACACATCCTGTGAAAATTTTCAAAAATGCTCAAAAAACATTACTATTTCCAGCAGCAATTTGAAACGCATTTTTGGCCTGGAAAACGTTAAAATTTGGTTTTCTCTATTTCTGAAAAAGTTGTAGATAATTGAATTTCCTTTCAAAAAACATCAATCTTGAATTAATTGGAATTTTAAGCAGAAATTTAGAGCCAAAATACAAAGCAGGTGCAGCATCATCTTCAACTTCCTTTCAAAATTCAAATGGGGATCAACACCAAATCCATTCCAGCTCATTTAAATAGGTTATCTCCTCCCTTAGCTTCAGAAGAAAGCTAATAACTTAGCTTTAAAACTAAGCCATCCCTTCTCCTATAATTAGAGAAGACCTCTTCCTTTTTTTGGATCCCGAATTCCCTCTGGAAAGCTAGTAAGAAAGCAGAAAAGAAAAGCTGTTGTGCAACCTTTGTTCCTACTTTGGTTGTATTTTAGTACTTACTTGCTTTCTCCCTAGCCCTTTAAGTGATCACTTCCCATTTTTAATTTATGCTCTATGCTGGTAAGTAGTTAATTATGTTCTTAACTTTCTACACATGCTTGAATAAATGCTTAATAAGTCATTATTTGTTTTTTGTCATGATATGCTTGGATGAACATGCCTATATGTCTCATTGATTATTCATTTTACATGCTTAGATGAACACTTCTAGGCTAATACACAATTTTCTCTTGAATGCTTAGATGAGCACTTCTAGGCTAAAACACAACTTTCTCTTCAATACTTAGATGAACATGTCTAGGTAGTTGTTTTACTTTTTTAAATGCTTGAACAAACATGTCAAAGTATTTTGATTTTCTCTAGATAAACATGTCTAGGGATTTTCCTTTACTTTTTTTCATAATTGCTTGGATGATCAAATATGCTCAAATGTTTTATTTTTATTTGTTTCTCTTTGCAATTATGTTGATGACAAATAACATGACAACTTTTTTTGTTTTCCTTCACATGCTTAGATGAACATGTCTAGGCTAGGAATTTTTTGTTTACATTGATTTCTTGCATGAACATGCCATTACCTTAATGCTTTCTTTACATCAAAATTGTTATCTAACAAGTTTCACTTTTTGTTTCTTTTTATGTCTAATTCCCCTAACACATATTTGTTTACAATTCCTGCAAATTAACATGTTTATATGACATATTGTTTGTATTTGTTTGACATGGCATGATATTGGCCACCTTAACCTAGGAGACCGGTTTTTCCGGGCGAAATGGGTGCTTAATCCCTTACCATCTCATAAATTAGCCTCCAAACCAAGATCAAGGGTTCTAGACTATGCTCTTGTATATGTAATTTTACATTTTTTAGAATGTAACTAGGAAATAAAGCAATGTAATTTACTTTTCTTAGATTGTATCTAGGACAAAAAAGTATTGTAAATTTTTGTTACAAAATTTGATGTAAATTGTCATATACATTAATACAACAGAAGTATTTTTATTGAAGATTTTCTTATTTTTCCTTTTAATTAAATAAGTGGTAACTCCATATAAAACCCTCAATCTAGGGGGGAGTACATTTTACAATGTTAAACGGATCGCAAAAATGGCCGGTTCATGGTTTTTCCGGTCGGACCGTACGGTCCAATCCGGGTTTCAAAACCTTGGTGGTAATAGCTCCCACGGATAGTGATGTCTTTTATTTACTTCGAAAAATTTTCATTAGCAACTTGCGAGAGTGCTTTCATGGAACTATTGTATTTGCAACGGTTCATATTTCTTTATTCAATTGGCGAAGAGACCTCCTTCTCACCAAAAAAAAAAAAAATTGGCGAAGAGACCAGATAATTTCATCCAATACCAATCACACACAACTCAAACGCAATAGATTAACTTTTATCAAAATTAATTGAAGAAAGAAAGGCACCTAATCGAGATCGTTAAATCGTTAATTTACATATGATAATCTCTCTTCTTCTTCTTCTTTTTCTTTTTTTGCAAACATATGATAACCAATTTAATGACTAAAATATGTGCATCGACGGTCATGATAGATTGATGTAAAGCTCAAAAAAAACAAAAACAAAAACAAAAACAAAAACAAAAACAAAAACAAAAAACAAAAACAAAAAAACAAAAACAAAAGCTCAATTGGTTAATACATTCTATTGTTTCCAATAAAAATATGCAAGATTTAAATCCTCCCACCTCAATTACTATTGAATTGTGAAAAGCCTTCGAAGTGACACTTATGGCCAAGATAGAGAAATTCATTTTGCAGGTGTTTTCATGCAAATTCTACAGATTTAACATATAAATCCATACGTTTCTCAACACCCAAAAAAAAAATTCAAATGACACAACAACGACCAACTTCCATCAGTAGATTCTGGAACATTAAAATCAGTTATTGGGTTCCACACTTCAATTATTTTGATTTATTTTGCCTTCTCCAATCAAAGTGTCCTGAACGTATTTGACTAGAAATGGCTTTGTATACTACTCTTAAAATGGTTCTGCTGATAGGGAGATACTTCTAAAATGGTTTCGTGTAGTTGCATCGAAATAAGGAGTTCTTGGAAAGGATGTAAATTGTCTAGCAATCAAGATCAATGCATTCTTTTTTTTTTTAGGAACCAATGCATTCATATTCATGAGGAATTTATATATAAATAAGGTCTTTAAAATCAGGATCCTACTCATGATTGGTGGAAATGTTTAACAAATCAGATCGTAGGTTCATATCAAGGGCCGTACAATCCTATAGGTAATGACTTTATATGTTAAATAACGGTTTTTTAGAATTTTTTTTTTTTTTTTTTTTATTATATACAAGATAGAATTTCTACTCTAACCTAATCTAAGTGTATATGTGTGTGAAATTCCCTCCTGGAGACTTGAACTCCGGCCCTTCCCCTCCACGCTCCACAAGCATTTATACTTGTAGAGTGACCACCACACCAAAAGTGCGCGGTGGCAGTTTTTTAGAATTATGAAGTTATCAATAAAGTTTTGTTTCACTATATTTTGTTCCCTATATCATTACATCTATACTAACGGAAGTGATATAATTTATTTTTTCGCTTTCAAAGATTCCAAAGAAAAAAAAGAAAAAAAAGAAAAAGAAAAAAAAAGAAAAGTCACATAGATTAGCGCAATTATAAAGTGTAAGATATACTCTACTTTCCAAGAAATTATTAGATCCACTGAGAGCATTGTTAAAGTCATCCTCCCGACCAATAAAACATTGTCACCTTTGCAAATGAGGTTTGTCAATTTCCTAATCAGCAAGAAAAAAAAAAAAAGTAAAAAGAAAACAACAGGTGACGACACACTTGCATAGGTGGCGGTGTTTTATTGATTGGGAGGACTAAAAAGGGCCACTTCAACAGTCTTCTGTTAGACCTAATAAATTCTCATATTTTCCCATCACTACATTGTTAATTCCCTTATTGGTATATCTTTATATTGAAAGAAGAAATGTTTTCAATAAATGTGATAAATTGATGGTACATCTCAGTAGAATGCACGAGAATGTGAGATAATTTGAGAGAACAATTTTTCTTTTTCTTTTTCCCCTTTCTTTGCCTCTAATTTTTTTTTCTTTTTTTTTTAAATTTCGGTAGCATCCCTTTTGTGGGATTGGCTACTTTTTTTCAAGATTAAATTTCACTATTTTTAATATGAAGATTGGAAGTGGAAACCTCTTCCAGCTAAACTATTTGTGTTTAAGTGATGGGAGAGGATTTGTTGCAACCTTGTATGCAGCAATTACTACATGACCCTTGGACACTTGTTACTTCTCTTTAGCTGCCACCTTACCCTATATGCAGCAATTGATGCATACAAGGTTGCTAATATTTCCTCTCCCTTAAGTGATAGTCTACTAGCTTCCCTCTAACCTAGGAATTGGCGGGGTAAAACTTAGGTTTTAGTAAAATCATTGTTCCCCCCTCATGGGTAGGAGTTTGTTTGTCTTTGTGTAGCATCTTAGGAAGGAGAAGGTTGTGTTTTATCTTGGTACAGTCAAAGAGGAGGAGGCGTGTTATCATGGAGTCATTTACTAAAAGATGGAAAAAACTTTCCTTATCTAAAATGGAAGGGTGCAAGGTCAATTTGTCCATTAAAGCACAAGTTCCACATAGTCGCTCCACGTTCCTGATTGGAAGGACACTGAATATAGAAGCAATGGTGAGGACATTTAGGCCACTTTGGAGAACTCGAAAGGGATTCCAAGTTCGCAATATGGGGGAGCATAAACTGTTGTGTTGAGTTGAGGAAGAAACCGATGTGGATAGAGTGATTTTGGGAGAATCAAGGTCCTTTGATAAATATTTGGACTAGGTCTAAGGCTCAAACCCTTTGGAAGATTTTGGCGAGTTTGATTGGAATGGAAAGTGGGTTTAGGTTAGATTTGGGTTAAAATCGAATGTGTAATTTTTTTTTAGTAATGCTAAAGGCAAAAATATTATTTTGGTCCCTATATTTTAGGGTTATAGTAAATTTGGTCCTTAGATTTTGGTAACGGTCAATTTGATCTCAGTTATTTTCAATTTACAATTAATTTGGTCCCTACTGTTAACTCAGTAACGAAAAATGCCAACGTGACTAACGGATTTATAGTTGGCATACTTATTGCTTATGTGGCTACTAAAATAATAATAATAAATTTATTTGACATTTTTTTTGTACGACATACGGCCACAGGCCCATTTATCTTGGGCCCAGGCCAAAAGAGGACCATAAATAGTGCCAGGTCCAGGCCTAGTGTCATGACCGGCTCACTATTCATAAGCTCGGCACATGAATGCCACCCACATGTAGGATGGTTGGTAGGTATCCATGTGATGGGCAGAAATGCCTCGGCAGCTCGGGAGTGCCATAGGGAATCGCGCTGCCAGCAATCTTTTGGAGGCTGGCACTAGTTCCAACGTCCTTGATACCATTCCCAATGAAGCATATTCCTTGTCAAGAATAATCAATGTGGGCCCTACCCACATGAGCGGAATCAGAGGTAATCATGATTTCCCCCACTAACCTTAAGCTATAAATAATAAAAAGCAAGGAGGTAATGGGGTTGGGGACTAGAGGGAGGAAGAAGAGAAAGAGAGAGAGAGAGAGAGAGAGAACACATTTGTAGCTTAAGAGGGCTTAAGGAGAAAAAGAGAGAGGCTAGGCTGTGCGAGGCAATTCTTTCTTAGAGCTTGGCTAGGAGCTACCCAAAGTAAGAAACCCATTACCCACTATATAAGTAAATTGTGTGCCCAACCCTAGGTCCAGTCTAATAAGGAAAATTGGATACATACAATTGGCGCCATCTGTGGGGATCTCCTACATAGCTGTAGTTCTGCCAAGGTTTAAGTAAGGAGGATGTCTGAACAGCACTCAGCGAGTTACACTGCTAGCGAGTCTAGAGGCTCTTCTCGGGGTTCCAGCTAGCGAGAAAGGAGGTATAAGAGAAATGGGGATTGAAGACGTGAACAAGGTGGGGAACATTCTAGTCTGGGGGAAGGATCATCCCAGACGTACCGGTCAATGTCGGACGTCCCCGAACACGAGCATCGTGATAGGAGGGATCAAGAGCTAGAACGCCTGCGTAGGATGGTAAGGGACTTGGAGTTAGAAGTACAAGGAAGGCGCCAACAAAGAAACCATGATGAACATGCTGAAGGGTCTGTAAGTGTAAAGGGCAGTCATGGAGAAGCATCCCATCAGTCTGGTTCCTATCGTTTTAGGGATCGGTCTCGGGATTACATCGACAGAGACTTGGTTTCTCCTGAGGGGTGGAGGCCCCGGAATGCCGCGTTGGGCACTATGAGCCAGGCATTACGCAGAGCTGCTCAGTCACCATTTTCGGCAGAGATCAAATGAGCACCTATGCCGAGCAGATTTACCAGACCCCCATTTATTTCTTATGATGGGAAAATAGACCCAGTAGAACATGTAAGTCATTATATCCATATGATGTCCCTGCATAATCATAATGATGCGTTGATGTGTAGGGTGTTTCCCTCTAGTCTCGGGCCCACTACTTTGAGGTGGTTCAACGGGTTAAGGAAGGGCTCGATTCATAATTTTGCAGAGTTGATTCAAGAGTTCGGGGTCCAGTTTATGACCTGTAGTCGGGTACCACAACCAGTGGACGCATTGCTGTCTATGAAGATGGGAGCCAGGGAAACCCTTCGGAGTTACACTAATAGGTACTAGGAACTGTACAACGAGATCGGTGGGGGTAATGAAAAAATCGCAGTAAGCACTTTTAGGCTAGGATTTCCTGAAGACTCTAAATTGCAAGAGTCACTGACGAGGAGACCTCCAAAAGATATGAGGCAATTTATGAGGCGTATTGAGGAGTATAAAAGATTAGAAGATGATCGGCAGCAGAGCAAGGGGAAGGCGCCGGCCGTGCCGCAGTATTCGAAAGAGTCCCGGTAAGGGGCTTTTCAGCCAAGACCCAGAAAGGACCTAAGGATCCAAGAACCCGGCGCGCAGGCAGGAGAAGTCAACATGACGTTCAAGAAGCCTGTACACAAAATTCTGGACCGAATAAAAAACGAGCTGTACTTCCGATGGCCGAGCAAGATGGGGAGTGATCCATCAAGAAAAAATCAGAATCTGTATTGCACTTATCAGCGGGACAAAGGGCATATCACCGAGCAGTGTAGGGTTCTGAAGGATCACTTGAAGCAATTGGTGAGGTCGAGGCATTTGAAGGATTTTTTTTGGAGCCTAAAGGTTAAGAGACCGGGCAAAATACTAGACCTCGGGGGAACCCTCTCCCACCCCCGTTGGGTGTAATAGAGGTTATACATGCTACTTCAAGGGGTACCTTGGTGACCCGAAGAAAGGAGGTGCTGACCGTGGTGCCGGCGAAGAATTGCAGAGAAGAACAACCGTCGGGGAAGAGGGTGAAATATGCTCGGAAACCCATTGCTTTTGATGATGAAGATTTGGAAGGAACAACCCAGCCTCATAATGATGCACTAGTAGTTACAGCCTGGATAAACGGCTTTATAGTGAAGAGAGTATTGGTGGACCAAGGAAGTGGAGCCGAAGTGATGTATCCCGACCTGTTTAGGGGTCTTAGTCTGAAAAACGAAGACTTATCTAAGTATGATACACCTTTAGTTAGATTTGATGGCCGGATGGCAGTCCCTGAGGGACAGATTTCACTCCCTGTAAATATGAAAGGGAAGGAGGTGATGGTGACGTTCATAATGGTTAATTCATTTTCCCCGTACACAGCCATTCTCGGTCGGCCGTGGATTCATGCAATGGGAGTAGTCCCGTCCACGTTGCATGTCAAAGTTAAATTCCACACCGAGCACGGTATTGCAATGGTAAGGGGAAATCAACAGGTGGCAAGGCAGTGCTTGGTGGCTGCTGTTAACCGAGAGATAAAATAGAAAGATTCTGCCGAGGAGGTTCCTTTATAGCAATTACAGGAGCCCCTAGGGGAAAAGGGGGCTAGTTATGCCGAAGAGCTGATCAAAGTAAGCATATTTCCGGACGAGAATAGGAGTTTCCAAATAGGAGCAAGTATGCAAAATAAGGATAAGGTAGAGATGTTATTATTGTTGGTGCAAAATGTGGATGTTTTTGCTTGGAGTCCATATGAGGTGCCCGGGGTAGATCCGGAGTTCATAGTTCATCGACTTAATGTGGACCCTTCATACCCCCCCCCCCAAGAAACAAAAGCCGAGGAGGTCGGCTAAAGAGCATGTAGAGGCTGTTAAGCAAGAGGTAAAAAGGCTCAAAGAGGCGAGGGTGATAAAAGAGGTTTTCTTCTCAAAATGGTTGGCGAATACAATAGTCGTGAAAAAGAAGAACGGTCAATGGAGGGTGTGTGTGGACTTTACCGATCTTAACCGAGCATGCCCAAAAGATCCATTCCCTATACCGAAGATTGATCAACTGGTAGACGCAACATACAGACACCCGAGAATAAGTTTCCTAGATGCCTTTCAGGGTTACCATCAAATTGTTTTGGCTGCCGAAGACTAGGAAAAGATGTTATTTATCTCTCCCGAGGCTAATTATCACTACACAGTAATGTCGTTCGGTCTGAAGAATGCAGGGGCCACCTATCAAAGGATGATGACTAGAATATTTAAGGAGAAGATCGGTCATACGGTGAAGGTGTACATTGACGATATGGTTGTGAAAAGCAAAGAAGAGCAGGGGCATTTTGGCGACCTCACAAATATATTTGAAGTACTCTGACGGGTTGCGTCTCAATGCTGACAAGTGTGCCTTTGGTGTGGGGGCTGGTAAGTTCCTCGCGTACATGATCACTCACCAAGGAATCGAAGTGAATCCCAACCAGATTAGCACTATAGAACGCCTTAAGTCCCTAAGCAGTCCAAAGGAGGTACAAATATTAACCAGCATGTTGGCCACGCTGAACCGTTTTGTTTCGAAATTTGCTGACCGGTGCCGTCCATTCTATCAGCTGTTGAAGAAATGGAAAAGTTTTCAATGGACCGAGGAGTGTGAGGGGGCATTTCAGGATTTGAAGAAGTATTTGGTGCGGGCACCGATATTGTCGGCTCTAGAACCCAGTGAAGATTTATTCATGTATCTCTCTGTATCCGAGCATGACGTAAGTGCCGTGTTGTTGAGAGACCGAGGTGTACAGCAGCCAGTTTATTATGTTAGCAAGACCTTGGTCGACGCAGAGACAAGGTATTTACCCGTAGAGAAGTTGGCATTAGTCTTGGTACATGCCACTAGAAAGCTGCCCCATTACTTTCAAGCCCACACCATTTATGTGCTGACCGAGTATCCATTGCAATCTTTGCTAAAGAGATCTGACTTCACTGGCTGGATAGCCAAGTGGGGGACCAGGTTGGGTTTGTTTGACATACGGTATAGACCTAGAAGTTCAATTAAGGGCCAAGTCCTTGCAGATTTTGTCGCAGAATTTTCCCCGAGAAGAGAAATGAAGGTTGTGTACCATGTGGAAGTTCAGCCTTGGAAGGTGTTTGTGGACGGTGCATCCAATGCAATGGAAGTTGGGGCTGGGATTGTTATAATCACGTCAGAAGGAATACAGGTGAAGCATTCTTTTAGGCTAAGCTTTAAAGCTTCCAACAATGAGACTGAGTATGAGGCCCTACTTGCCGGACTGAGAGTTGTTCTTGACTTAGGGGCACGGGAAGTAGAAGTTTATTCAGATTCACAGCTGGTTGTCAAACAAGTGGAGGGTAGCTTTGAGGCCAAGGATCCCCGGATGATTGATTACTTGCAGTTAGTGAAACAAACCATGAGTTTGTTCCAGAAAGTGAGACTGATTTAAATTGCTCGGAGGGCAGAACAGACATGCGGATTCTTTGGCCACCCTAGCATCATCATTAACCGAGGAGGTACCACGGTTGATCAAGGTGGAAGTTGTGAAAGAACCCAGCATTGACATAAGGGTGAATGTCTCAACGGTTATGGTGTCCGAGCCTTGTTGGATGGATTCGATCATTGACTTCTTAGCCGAGGACCGTGTGCCGAATGATAAGAAAGAGGCAGGAAGAGTACGCAAAATCGCTGCTTGATATTGGCTGTCTGAAGACCGCAGGCTGTACCGGAGGTCTTTTGGGGGACCTTATCTTCTATGTTTGCATTCTAGCAAGGTTGATGAGCTCTTGACTGAGCTCCATGAGGGGGTATGTGGTAGTCATGTCGAGGGGCGCTCGTTAGCCCACCGAGCAATGACCTAAGGGTTTTGGTGGCCTTAGATGCACGCCCCTTTGATACATCAGTCGGCAAGAAGTTTGAATCCTATTAATAACCCATGGCCTTTCGCACAATAGGGACTAGACATCATCGGTCCGTTCCCTAGGGCTACAGGAAACCAAAGATTTGTTTTAGTGGCCGTGGACTATTTCACCAAATGGGCGGAGGCCGAAGCACTAGCCAATATCCGAGATGTAGACATCAAAAAATTTGTGTGGAGAAACATAGTGACCAGGTTTGGAGTACCGGAGTCCCTAGTATCTGATAATGGGTTGCAGTTTGATAGTAAAACATTCTGCAAGTTTTGTAGCGATCTCAGCATTAAGAACAGGTATTCAACCCCGGTGTATCCACAAAGCAATGGTCAAGCCAAAGCAACTAATAAAGCAATTATTAATGGACTAAAGAAAAGGTTGGAAGGGTCCAAGGGTATGTAGGCCGAGGAGTTGCCAAACGTTTTGTGGGCTTACCAAACAACCCCCAAAAGATCCACAGGAGAGACTCCATTTTCTTTAACGTACGGGACAAAAGTTGTTATACCGGCTGAAATAAGCCTATGTAGTGCCCAAGTTTCAGGATTTGCTTCGGCCAAGAATGAAGAACTAATGGTGAAGCAGCTAGATTCATTAGAAGAATACCAGGAATTAGCAACCATACGATTAGCGGTTTATCAACAGAAACTTGCTCGGCGATACAACCAAGATATAAAGAAAAGTGAGTTCGGTGCAGGAGACCTTGTGTTATGAAAAGCAGTGGGGAATGCACGGGATGTTAGCGCTGAGAAGTTAGCCTCGAACTGGGAAGGGCCATATAGGGTTACTGCCATTGCTAGAGCAAGAGCGTACTATTTAGAGGATATGGAGGAGAGACCACTTCCCTAGCCATGGAATGTTCAAAATTTGAAGAAGTTCTACTATTAGCTATCGGAAATGTATTGATATGAGTTGTGTACAAGCTACTATGTAAATGAACATATCTATGTACGTAATATACAAGTGTCTTGGCCCTATTATCAAGTTAAAACATAGATTCTGACCGGTCTCAGTCACCGATTAGTTTGACATCGGTTACTGATCATGCTAAAACATATTAATACACTTCTTAAAAATACCAGAATGAATTTGATTAAATCCCCCATTCATGGTTAAACGAAACCCTAATTTGGTCTCGGTTATTAAGCATCTACAAAGAACGGAAAAGATCTAACAAAGCAAAGATAGTTTAAATCCAACATGTAATGGCGTTAAAAGTTTTCCCAGTCATACATATAAAAAATTCTTAAAACCAACATTGTTTCATCACCACAACCTGGTAATTTTAGGCAAACTGACAAAAAGTAAAACATAAAGGAAAGAAAACAGGAAATAGCTTAAGTAGATGGATTCTGCGGTTGGTCTGGCTGAACGGGCGCAAGGTTCACAAGAGGCTGAATGTTAGGATCTGCAAGTTGGGGTCGAGTTATGGTCGACACAACATTTGGATTACTAGTGATCTCCAGGTCAATCAGTTCAACATGAGAATCGATGGCCTGCACCTGTTCCCTTATACTTAGGGTGTCCTCATCTTCAACTTCAGTGGGGTTTTGAGTTCTGGGCGGGGCCGGCTCCGGGTAGGGTATTTGGTCAGGGTTCCTCAAAGGGGAATCCTCTGGTACACCCATAGCCATCATGGTAGCCAACCATCCTTCGCCAAAACCGTACTTCTGGTTCTCGAACATGACAAGATCGGCCGAGTTTTCAGCATTATTAAAGCCCATATTATAGTATTTGTTCTCACTCTCCTCTAGGGCAGCTTTAAGTTCTGCTATCTCCTTGTCCCTAGCAGTAATAATGCTCTCGGCGCTGGCCACCCAGAGCTTAGCTTCCCCCAATTTAATCTCTGCCTCTGCCCTCTATTGTTCGGCCTGTTCTCGGTCCCTCTCTACTTCCCGTGCCCGTGCCTCAGCACTCTCGGTAGCTGTGACTTTCTCCTTGGTAGTAGCCTCGGCAACGTCCTTCAGGGCTCTCTCTTTATTAGCCTCTTCTACCGCGTCCTTCAGCCTATCCTTCACAATGTAGTCTAGTTGCGCAGCTTGCCCAAGAAGTGTTAGTATTTGTTTAAAGTTAGAATAACATAATAGGAAGTAAGAAAATGAAAGAATCAATACTGCAATGGTGTGCCACTGCAACCGAGCAGCAAGGGCCTCATCACTCCCGCCAGCGAAGTAGTTCACATCCTCGGGCAATTGAAGAGCCTACGCGAGGCTCCTGGCAATTCGCCCACCCTCACCTTGGGCCCAATTCCTTACACTTGAGCAGCAAGAACTTTTACCTTTGTCTAACCTAGCAAAATAAGTATTTTCTTTATTATTCCTCTTGAAAGAAGGGATATAAACTTTCTCAGTTTTAGGTTTAAGAGAAACATAAACACTTTTGTTATCAACAGCAGGCTTGGTACTAGTCAAATTTTCAATTTTAGCTTTAGATTCAACTAACTCTTGTTCCAAGCTTTTCATCTTCTCATCTTGAGAGGAAATTTTATTTCTCAAAAATTCATTCTTTTTATTAGATTCATCTAATTTAACACCCAATTCCACTTTTTCAAGATTAGCCAATTTTAACTCTTCTTTAAATTTCTTAGCAATTTTCAAAGATTTCAATAATTCCTTACGAAGAGTTTCACAGGCATCAATAAAATCAACAGAAACATGAGCAGAAACATGATCAGAAAGACACTTTAAATTATCCATGACAACAAGGGGTCAAGGATCATCTTTTAGATCAAAAGATCTACAACAAGAGAAGAGCTACCCGCTCTGATACCACTTGATGGTTTTTAGACCCCTTAAAAACACAAATGGATTAACCTAGGTAATTAGCCAAGTTATTACTTAGTCAAATTATTTAAATCTAGGTTAACACAATCAAACAATCATATCAAGTAAAGCAGCGGAAAGATAAATAACACAAAGATATGATCACCCAGGAAACCAAACCGATAAAAACCTAGGGAGGATTTAACCTAGCTATCCTCAAGGTAAACCTGAATCCACTATCTTGAAAGAATCGAAGTTCATACAATAAGACTTACAAACTCCCTGTTTGACTTCTTATTGCTACCCACCAGTAGAACTTACTGACACGATCACGTGCAAACTCCGAGACCACAGACTCCTTCTTTCTTGGATTCTCCAGCAAGTACAAGCACACCCGCTTGTGTTTCTTTAAGCTCTTTAGTGCAGCAACTAAATGATCATCAAGTTCTTGAATCAAATTCTCCTTCTTGATAATCCTAAGTATGTGTGAAGGCAACCACCTCTAAGATCTCACAAGAGATTCACACACACAGCAAATAGAGCTACTGGAACTACTCTAAAAACGTGGCTAGGGTTTTCTTTATATACTAGAAGAATTAGATCTAAAACCCTAATCCTTAATGGGCTTGGGCTGAGTTGGAAATTCTGTAGAAAACGCCTCTGACCCGATTTTCGATTGATCGAGCCTAAGCTTCGATCGATCGAACTAGGCCGAGAAGCATAAATGAATCCTACAACAGCTTATTCCAACTTTACATAAATGAATCAACTTTGAGCAAGTCTAAACACGACTAAACATATTGTTTTGATCATGGTTTGCCAATAATACACATTAGAGTTCTAAATACATAAAATCCTAAGTCTTTAGAACCTAACACGCTACCTCTACATCATTAGGGATGGCAAACCTAGCCCTAAAACTAGCTAAGGCAGCCTCGGTGTCAAAAAGATGAGAGAAACCCATTCCTAGTTATAGAATAGAAAAAGAAAATTGAATAAATAAGAGAAATGAACAAGAAAACTTACTGTGGGCTCTAGGAATTTTCAATCTCGGTTGGAGAATCTATGCTCGGGAAGAGAAATATGCTCAGTTGTGGAGAACTTAAGGGAGTGAGAAAGTGAAAAGATAATCTGAGGGGAAGGAGGACATTATTTATAGGGAGGAGACATTTAATGAAAAAGAAGCGGGAAAAGCCTTTTCAAGTTACTTGTGTAACTCCCACATGCATGGCCTCGGTTCACGAACCGTCAGGTCATGATTACAACCGAATGTGACAAGCCGTCATAACGCTTCTTTTAAGAGAACATTAATGACTGTCTTATTCAACATTAATGACTGACGGTTAATCTTCTCGAGGAATCGTTGGCTTACCGAGGTAAGTCCTTGATTTGTTCCCGAGTGCCGGACACGAATCAAGGGGGGGCTATTGTACAGCATACGGCCACAGGCCCATTTATCTTGGGCCTAGGCCAAAAGAGGACTATAAATAGTGTCAGGCCCAGGCCTAGTGTCATGACCGACTCACTAATCATAAGCTCGGCACGTGAATGCCACCCACGTGTAGGATGGTCAGTAGGTATCCATGTGATGGGCAAAAATGCCTCGGCAGCTCGGGAGTGCCATGGGGAATCGCACTATCGAACAATCTTTTGGAGGCTAGCACCAATTCCAACGTCCTTGACACCATTCCCAATGAAGCATATTCCTTGTCAGGAATAATCAATGTAGGCCCCACCCACACAAGCAGAATCAGAGGTAATCATGATTCCCCCCACTAACCATAAGCTATAAATAAGACAAAGCAAGGAGGTAATAGGGTTGGTGATTAGAGGGAGGAATAAGAGAGAGAGAGAGAGAGAGAGAGAGAGAGAGAGAACACATTTGTAGCTTAAGAGGGCTTAAGGAGAGAAAAAGAGAGGCTAGGCTGTGCAAGGCAATTCTTTCTTAGAGCTCGACTGGGAGCTACCCAAAGTAGGAAACCCATTACCCACTATATAAGTAAATTGTGTGCCCAACCCTAGGTCCGGTCTAATAAGGAAAATTGGGTACATACATTTTTCAAATGCCACATCATATCTAAATGGAAAAAACAAAAAATCAATTTAATTTCTCAATTTTTTAAAGAATATTTTTTTCAGTAGTCCAATTCTTAATCAAGTTAATCTCATTTTTCTTTCTCTCTCTAATTTAATTTCTCAAAAATTTTCGTTTAAAATCGAAATTGTTCTCCACCATTGTATATGTACAGATTTGAAATTGTTGAAGGGGTGGACTTTGGACTCCTTTGATCTTTATCCATCAAATCTTAATCTGATTGAAGAACAAACAAGTAAGAAAAGGAAAAAAAAAAAAAAAAAAACAAACAAACAAACATTTGCACCTGTTTCACAAAATTATCAGTCATTACACAAATTCAAAAACACACACCTGTAGAGCCAAATACTAAAACTAAACCTAGAAATCTTAAAAACTCAAACAAAACGCAGAGCCAAAAAGCTTTGTACCTAAAACAAAACCTCTTCACTTGCAATCTCAAACTCAAACACACAGGCGCACAACCAAAACCTAGAAATCTCATTGATTGGAAATTAAAATAAATATAAAAATTTTAGCCTCAGATTCGAGAGAGGAAGAGAGGGTTTACAAAACCCAGAAATCCAAAACACTGCCACCGCTGTTGAGGAGGTTCACCACCATCTCCAGATCTCACTTTCTCTCTCATCTGACTCTCGAATCTATGGCAGTGAAACGAAGACGATGTCTACGGCACTGGTTGCCACTGATGACTACCGCACTCTACGGAGGTAAAGAGAAGACCTAGGCAACTCGGCTTGAGAGAATGGAGGAAATGTAATGAAATCAGAGAGAGAAAGAAAGATGAGATTGAATTCAGTTAAAAAAGATGTTCTTAAAAATAATTTGAGAAAATAAATTAATTTTTTTGTTCTTAGAAATTATAAGGACCCAGTTTGATCCACGGCCCAAAAGAGATTTGGACAATGGCTCGGTAAGCCCACAACAATAAATTTATTAAAGAGTGGGTTGGATAACGAACGTTTAATGAGCTAAATGTTAATCACAATGGGATAGATAGCAAAGAAAATGATTAAGACAAGCAAGTTTGAAAGGAAAAACACCCCTCGGTCAAGCCCGAGGAAGGTATATCTTGATATATATGTGTTTCTTTCTCACTTATACAAATGATTCAGTCCCCCCCCTACAAAGCTCTCCCTTTTCCTTTTATACCCTGCCACAGATCATCTTAATCTTACACTTGGAGGGTTGAGATTGTACTCCTAGGACTCCTATCTCATCTGGAACATAATAATAAGCTTTACCCTGCAATATTAGCTGTGCCACCACTGTTCATGGTCATTTCCTCATTAATGCGGCTAGAGGAGTAGTTGTCTTGTATTTAATGCGGAGGGGATGGCTTCTACACCCTTCTTTCTTCATCATTCTCGTATTCCGTACTAAGTCTGCTTTCTTTCTTTCCTTCTTGATGTTTTAACTTTATGCATCTCACATAGTTAGTGCTCATCCCCGAGGTCCGAGGTGCATCCTCGTCCTCATAGAAATAATTTGAGAAAATATATAAATTTTTGTTATTTATATTTTTCATTAGATCTAACATGGATTTTTTTAAAATATCAAATAAATTTATTATTATTATTTTAATAGACATGTAAGCAACAAGTGTGCCAACTGTACAATCTGTTAGTCACATAGATATTTTTCGTTAGTGAATTAACGGTAAAGACCAAATTGACTTTAAGTTGAAACTAATAGAGACTAAAATGATTGCTACCAAAATGTAAGGACTAAATTGATTGTAACTCTAAAATGTAGGAATCAAAATAGTGTTTTTGCCAAACTATTTTATAACATTTTTACAAATTATTGATGTAGCAAATTCTTACTGGTTCTCATATGAATCTACTATTAACTTTACATTTTTACTTACCGCATCAGCAATTTCTAAATAATTTGTGGCTTTAGCATTTTTCCTATTGAAGATCAGCAAACTCACCTTGACATTATGTGAAAAATGTTAGTCAAATTTGTTCGTGCCCCTTTTTGGAAATTTTGATAATATTGTGAGAAATGCTATATTTACAATTTTTTCACAACAAACTTTAAATAACACCTTATTAGAACACACACAAAAATAGTAATATTAGTGTTTTAAACCGGGTTTATAATATATTATTTAAAACACTAATATTATTATTTTCATATGTGTTCTAATAAGTATTACTGTTTACTCAAAAAAAAATGTTTATCCCACATTGGTTGTGTGTGTCTACTGTCTACTGTTTATAACCCCAGTCTACAACTACAAAGGTTAGGCCCTTTTGTAGTTGTACTCTGGTTAAATAATGTATTATAAACCCAGTTTAAAACACTAATATATACTATTTTCATGTGTGTTCTAATAAGTATTACTGTTTACTAAAAAAAAAAACTTTAAGTGTGCGTTTGGGAAGCGCGTTTTGCACTTCCCAAACGCGCGTTTTTCATTTTAGCTGTTTTTTTTTTTTTTTTTTTGAGCTGAAATGTTTGACTTTTCCTGTGAACAGTGCACGGTGTGCACTATTTATAGACCCACAAATTTCACTTTTCAGTAATTTTTTCATTAAAAGTAGGTCTCACGGTACTATTCACCCATTTACAAATTATTTTATTACAGTATTTTTCAATTTCAGTTTTTAATTTTCAGCTGTATCCAAACGAACCTTATTATAGTAGTAGTTATTAGTGGATAAAAATGTTATTCGTAGTTGTTATTAATGGGTAAAAATGTAGTTTCAGCCGCGAGTTCAAATTAGAATAACTTACAGCTATTTGATGCGAAAGTTTCGTGAATGCAACACTTCTGTACTATTCCGTAATCCTCCCAATCAGCTCATCCAGTGGGTACACACAACACTACACAAAACACCGTAACACGTGAAATCGTTGCTCATCTTCATCATCGGAGAGAAAGAGAGGGTGAAGAATAAGTCGTTGGTTGCACTTGTTTGATCTATGATCAATAGCCCCCACAGAACAGAACCGTCTAGAATCTGAGCCTGAGCCTGAGCCTGAGCGTGATCGAAATGGAAGCCCTTGGCTCTTCTGCCATTCTCTCCTCATCTTCTTCTCCACCCTCAATCTTCTCCCCAAAGAGAACCGACTCACCAAGACTCGTCCGCTTCCCCTTCCCCTTCCCCATCTCTTCCAAAAGTACAAGATTTCATCCTTTCTCCAACTATTTCTTTCATTCATTTCTTTTTTCCCTCAATTTTTTTTTTTTTCTAACCGAAACGCTTCGTTTTGATTCAGAGGAAGGTAACGATTCCGATCTCCAATCCGACTCCAAAGCCAAAGATTCCAGCTTAGTCCCTCTCTTCCACAATCACACTCTCTCCAAGGTAATTTACTCCAATTATCGGAATTTCAAAGAATTGGTAAATTCATGTGTTTTGTGGGGGTAATTTGGGAAATGAAAATAGGATGCGGCGATGGGATTGGTGTTGAGCGCGGCGTCTGTGAGAGGATGGACGACCGGGTCGGGTATGGAGGGTCCGTCGGTTCCAGCGGGAGCCGACGAGAGTGGATCAGGTACGGAGAGAATATCGACCTTCCCGTGGTCCCTCTTCACAAAGTCGCCACGTAGGCGTATGCGCGTTGCCTTCACTTGTAACGTTTGTGGCCAGAGAACCACTCGTGCTATCAATCCCCACGCTTACACCGACGGCACCGTTTTCGTTCAGGTTCGTATTTCATTATTCATTTCTCTCTTTGAAAAATTTTATTTCGTTAAAGAAAAAAAAAAAAAGTGAATTTATGTGCGTTTTTTAAAAATAAAAATAAAAATAAAAATTACTTGTTGGCAGTGTTGTGGATGTAATGTATTTCATAAGCTGGTGGATAATTTGAACTTGTTTCATGAGATGAAGTGCTATGTGAACCCGGACTTCAATTATCGAGATTCTAATGGGGATTTGGGCTTCAATTACCTTGATATAGATGATGATGATGATAGTAACGATGCCTCCCCGATTTAATGAGGTGAAATGATAATGAGAGTGGTGTAAATATTTGTGTCACATTTGTGAATATTTTGTTGTTAATATATATATATATATATTTTTTTTTTTTTGTTTCATATTGATAGTTTCATCAATGGAAATTGATCAAATGTAAAGCGTCAAAACAATGTTGTTAATGTTTATAATAATTACACTTACATGTTAGTGATCGACTCCTATACGTTGTTTTTTACTCCTCTTGGTTAGAGGGTAATCTCTAGATAGCTTTGGAGATTGGAATTTTGATAGAGATAATTATAACAACCTTTTATTTGAAAATATACTCTGTTTTAGGGTTTTATGTCTACTCTTGAAGTTGCAGGGCTTTTACTTGAGGTTAGAGTTATGGTTATGCTTTTGTCGGGCACAGGCTGGATGTAGATTATTTGGTCCTTGTATACCAAAGTTACCATTTAAACAACAATACAGCCCGCAAATTAGGTTATTTATTCGACGAATTGCCCTATATGAGATGTCTAAGAATGGAGCTTGTTTTAAGATTTATTATTTCTCTGGGAAGCAATTCTTCAAGTGTAAAACCATCCAACTAAAAAAGGGGTTGTTTGATTTAGTTATTCATAATTTCATACAATGGTTGTTTGTTTGTTTGTAATCATGGTTTGTCTGGCTATTTATGTATGTAGATGAGAGATGTTAATCTAGGAAGCTATACATTGATTAGTTATTGAGGATGTCTTTTATGTCTTACAGCAGTAGAACACATGCAATGCTACTTAGTCCAGTGTACATAGTTTAAATTTGGGGAGTACAAGTTGAAAGATTCTTTTTATCAAAGAAAACTGAGGTATTTCATATAAATTTCTATTGGAAATATTTGTAGCAATATATGAGGATTGATTGCTGTTAATTGGATGAACGACAAAATTAGTGGACTGAGCTATCCCGTTTCATGATAAATTTTTAGAAAAAGGTTTAAGGGGTTATGGTGGAGGCAGAATGGTACTTAGTATACTTTGAAAGAAGTGGAAGTAGATTTTGTTGCTGCACTCTTGTATCTTGATCAAAATAAAACATAAAATTGAACTTTGTGTCTAATTGGAGCCTTTGGGAGTATGAGTTACTAGACAGTTGCTCTTAAGGTGTGGATGGAGGATTCATGTCACAAGCTATTCTGTCAATATATTGTTTGGAAGGATCCTTTGTTACCTGCTCTCAGTTTCTTACAAGATGATTAACTTTCAAAGAAACCTTTTTTTTTTTTTTTGATAACCTGCAATTTCCGTTTAAGAAGAAGAAATGGATGGACAATCTACCTTACAGACAGCGGCTGAGGCTCCTGGTAGATTGTCCTTATTGAAAACCAAAACTCTTTAAAACTGAGAGATAACTTTGCTGCTGCATGAGCAGCTACATTGCAATCCCTTCTGACCCAACGAAATAGACATCCTAAAAAACAAGATTAGAAACCCAAAATATTGCTAATTACATTATTGTGAGAAGTCATTAGAGAGTAGCGGGTCTAGACAGTTCTTAGCAATTAGCATCTCCATTCATCACTGAGAACAAGCTGTACACTAAAGAAACTTGCTGCTTTGCTGAAGAATCATTTATATATATATATATATATATATATATATATATATCACAAAAATATTAAACCATTGTGAGTTTACAGTCCTGTACTTTCATTGTTTGTTGTCATATAGGGCAAATTACATAAATTATATAATCCTAAGGAAGGTTAGAGACTTAGAGGAATAAGCTGTGCATCTATCGTTTATCAAAATTAACATACATGAAAAGATCTATTTTCTTCATTGGTTTAAAACGTATTATGTGGTTAGAATGCCCTGTATTATTAAGATGGTGGTATGAAGTTTTGTAACCATTGAAAAAGAAGTAAAAAAAAAAAATAAGATGCAAGGATTTACCTTATTGATATTGACAACTTACAAATGCAATTAAGAGTCCTCGATGATCACATCTTTATTTTATATATTTTAATGGAAACATTTTTACTATACTGAATTACGCGTCACAAAAAACTCAATATAAGGTATTTATAAGAATACATTAGGTTTAGTATAGTAAATAATAATCCTAAAAGCACAGTAATATGATATTACAAAATTACAGTATCCTATGACATTTAACAAAATCACGGTCTATTTATTAATGAGAATATCCTAGTATATTATAATATACCCTTGATACTCAAGGTCGAGGATTGCCAAAAACTTGAGTTTGGAAGGAAAGTCTTTTATGCAAGGAAGGCCTATCATGCCCATTGAAACAAGGTACTATTCTTATTATCCATACTCTTTTCCGCTTGGCTTCAGGTGGGTTAATGGGTCTGGCTCATTTTTGCCAAGTTTAAATAAGGTTCAACCTTTATTTTAAAAATGAGAAGAAAAAGAAGCATAAACAAATTATGCCTGGCCAGAAAGAAAGGAAAAGTAGAAGCCACTCGGTAAAAGCAACTATAGGTGATGTACGAGAATTTGTCTCCATAAATTTACATTGATATCAATAATCAAAGAAAGATTTATATTCACACTTGGATCATTTGCTTTTGTGGTCATCAGCACTTCATAGGTTGTGTTACCAAAAGAATTTGTAGCGACAATGCCACTATCTCAGTATCTTGTAAGTTTGTAACAGATTTTCTTGGCAAAAAAATCTATCTATATATTACTAAAAACTGAAACATAGCATTTAATGTTGCTACGCTCACGTTGAGCCACGTTAGCAACCATGTCATTTCCATAATATTTTTTTGTATTTTCCCAACAATTTAAAAATAGATTTTATCAATTTAAAAATAATAAAATAAATCTCACCTCTATCTTCACCACAAAGGCCACTTCTTATTAAATTAATTCCCACCACTATTTCCACCATAATTCCCACCATTATATATATAAATATATATATATATATCAGTTTCTCTCTTCATTTTTGCCAAAACCTACAGTTTCAAACTTTTAATCTAATTCTCACTAGCATTTTCCCTTAAAAACCAACAAACACAGCGTTTCGTCTTTAGGAAGTTACAAATCTCACATCTATCTCCACCATAAAGCCCACTTCCTATTAAATTAATTCCCACCACTATCTCCACCATAAAGCCCATTTATTAATTCCCACCACTATCTCCACCATAATTCCCACCACTATATCTATATATCTATATCTATATCTACATCAGTTTCTCTCTTCATCTTTGCCAAAAGCTACAATTTCAAACTCTTAATCTAATTCTCACTAGCATTTTCCCTTAAAAACCAACAAACACAACGTTCTGGTTTTAGGAAGTTACAAATTTGTACCTTTCATATTCCTTCTCCCTCAACTTATTTCTTTATCTCTCTCTACGTTCTTCTCTCTGTCCCTCTATCTAAAACGCCAAAGCAACCTTCTCTCATTCTACAACCCTTCCTTCTTCTTACCTCTCGCCTTTCTTTGAATCTAACAACGATGAAGAAGCATGATGGTTGAATCCGAACTGTTTAAATTGGAGCTATTGACAACGGTGTTGTTGAAGGCGAGAGTGGCCTTGATGATCACCTCCTAGGCTGTTCGTTTCTCCAACCCAAAAGACTATGTCATCCTGCACAATGATTTAAAGGCTTCCCAATAGGTTTATAACTCCAAAGATCAAAACTTTTTTTTTCTTTTTTGTTTGGTGGGTTTCATTGAAATTTACTATATGAATGAAATGTTTTATTTCTGAACATGGGATTTGAAGAATTTTTACTAATTTTGTAGTATTACATAAAGCCCAATTCGTGGAAATGCAAATCGAAACATATGGGAAGAATAGAAAGTAGTTTTTTTTTTTTTATCAAGAAATGGATGTGTGAATATATATGGAGACTACGGCGATAATTAGTTGGTTGATAAATCTTTAATTTGCAAATAATTTGGAGGCCATGCTTAGTAAGTTGTTATATTTAAAGTTGTTTTAATATGTGGTTAAATGGTATCCTTTATTTTGAAGCAAACTAGCTGTGTTAGATAGTGATTATTTAGAGTTTTGTTGTTACATTTAAATTATGCATCAATTCATAATTTTTGTGCTACTATTTAAACCCCTACTTTAAACTTGGATAAATTTCATAGTGTTACATGTGCACAAATAGTTTGATAAAATTCTTAAGTGATGTTTCATTGGCCTTTTTTAAAAATGGTATTTTTCATACAATATAACAAAAGTTGCCAACAATTTTTTTTTTATTTGGATTATGTTTCTCCAACTTAAAATGAATTACTGGCTTCTACGGATGGCACCTATTCTTTGAACTTGATTTTAGGTTTCTTTTGATTCTATTCTTTTAGAAAACATATACATTCTCCAATTGTAAGTTTTGGTTTGGTTGACAGATCTTGAATTGGCAAGCAAGCAAAAGCTACCTTTAATAGTTTTAAGGTTGGTAATTAAAGTCATTCATTAACCTAGTAGATGTTCAAGATTGTGTTTGGTTCTAAAGGGGTGGTTTCTCTCTCTACTTTTCAATGAAATTTGTTTTTTTTTTTAATTTAAATTTAAATTTAAATTTTATTTTATTTTATTTATCTTGGGTCTCATACTGTTTTTCTCATTGTTTAATCAAAATGCAGAAATTTAGTTTAATTCAAGGTCTTCAAAGCTGTTGGCCAATATCCTGTACTCATGGGCCTATCTGTTGGGAACTTAATTGCTTGATGAGATGAAATGGTAAGTGTTTTTTCTTGAATCATCTTTTTGGGTTGCTTTGAATTAATCTATTCTATAGGTGTTCTTTTGGTGTTGCATAACATATGCTCGATGAAATCTCTTTTAAATTTGATGTGAAATCTTTCCATTCAAAGTTTTTTCCCCTCCTCATGTTGTGATAAATCTAAGTAGCTATACTATGGTTGTAAAAAATTAATTTTTCTATGCAAATGATTAATTTGGTTATAATAGAAATTTCCCAAATATATTTATTTAAATAAAAAATTAATTTGATTGTAGACAACTTAACTACTTTTATGGCTCCATGAATTGACGACTAATATCTCATTTACTATGATATACAACAAATTTTGTGCATATTGTTTATAGGTTTAATTTTCTTTATTGCTTGCTTTGCACTTCCTACGAATGGTTTATAATTTTTTTTCATTGCTTGCTTTGACTAATTTTGCTTATTGTTGATTTCATCAAAGAGCAGTATTACCAACAAAATAAAGAAAAAAAGAGAAAGGGAGAATTGAGTCTGTGGGTCATAATAGGTAGGTTTTTTTTTTTTTTTTAATATTTTTAAATGTACTGTTATGATTTTATGAGATTGTTATGCCCCTTTGTAAATTATTAGCCATTTGCTCTAACCTCTAAATTTGGAATGATGTCCTAGGACTATATAATGGTTGTTGGAGCATCAAAGCCAACTGCAGTGGCTGGTGCTGATAGGTTTTCTAGTATGAAAAGGTAGAATGTTTGTGAGTTTTATTTAGTTTCAATTTATTTATAATGTATAAATTGTGTTTCACATCTCCGGCCTTATGAAGTTTGACGAGTCCAAACAAGTTCCTATAAGTACACTTTGGTGAGATTTTTTATCTTCAAAGAATTGGCATAACAATTATCATGGAATTTATTGTAGCATAGGAACTATAAAGCAATCTGCTATACATAGCCATGAATTTTGATTGGGTAAAATACTATTTTGGTCCCCAAACTTTGACAAAAATTTGTTTTTTGTCCCTAAACTTTAAAAAGTTCTTTTTTCATCCCTAAACTTTGTAAAGAGTTTTTTAAATGGTTTAGAGCAAAAATAGGGATGAAAAAGGAACTGATTTCAATAATTTAGGGATGAAAAGTAAAGTTTAAGGACATAAATAAAACATTTTCAATAGTTTAGGGATGAAAAACGAACTTTTCAATAGTTTAGGGACGAAAAATGAACTCCTTAAAGTTCAGGGATGAAAAATAAACGTTTGATAAAGTTTAGGGACCAAAATAGTATTTTACTTATTTTGATTCTATATATCTATTATACCAAACAATGATTGATGCTTTTGAATGCTTCAGATTCTATCCACAATTTGTTCGATTTTCATGGATAATCTATTGTTTCAGGTTTAGGTTATTCATGATACTCAGATTCAAAGTTTGAACTTTTGGATTAAGTTTACTGTAAATGATTGCATCATTGTGGTGTCCCCTTCATTGCTTTGAGAAGTAAATTTTGACTTGAACGAATAAGATGAACTTTATATATGAATGAAATAAGATGCATGTGGCTGTGTTGTCAATTGCCATTACTCGTATTCTATACCATATATAAACTCTACAATGACGTAGCTCTTCATTATAACGAATGGTCTTGGTTGATGAAAGTGAAAAATCATTGCAAACAAAAATCGAAACTGTTATCTTTATTTTGAACTCATATGTGCTCAATTAGGATTGATATATATTGGTCATGGTGAGCAAAGAAAACAAAACTTATTTTTTATTTTGCACACATGCATGCAATGAATATATGAACAAGATGGCTTTAGTCAGTTTGCCAGATAATGTCTTCCAACTCTTTTTCACATTGCTTCACAGAATTAACATCTCATGCTGATGGTGTTTGATGATGTGTAAGGCTATAAGATGTTGAAACATAAGAAACTCTAGGATCTTTTGTTTTTGGTTTTGCATAGTAAGAGCATGCAATTACAAAAGGCAAAACCCACCAACACTCCAAAAGGAGAAAAAAATGGCACTTAGATTGGGCAAAAGTGACTTTTATTTACTCGAAATCATTGGCTGAAACTATTTCACTTAAAATTGTTCATATGCAGGTTTAAAGAAGAGAGATGGGACTCTAGAAGGAGGATGCTTGGGTGAAGATTGTTAGGTGAATGATCTCCAAAATCATATAAGTGTAGAATATATTTATGTAATGAGGTTTATTTATATGTAATAATTTATAATAGAAAATAACGTTAATTTATATATAATACGAAGTCGTATAGATTTGTTGGTGCAAAAATAAATGTAGATTTGGAATAAAATTCTCTCATTGCCTTGATTTTTTTTATAAAAAAAATTACCATCTTTATTTTTATGTTGTATTCTCTTTTTTCTTTTAGTTTATTTTTGCTGGGCTAATTAGGCTCTTATTGATATTTGATTTCCTTTATATTTCATGTTAATTAGAATTTAGAGGTGCATGTTTAAGAAGAATAAAAAGAATAGATGGGATTCTAGAATGATATTTATGTTAAAATTTGAAAATCCTTTATTTTTTATGATGGCATAATAGTGTTTTAGGTCTGACTATAGTAGATAGCATGCTTGATCCTAAGAAGTCACAATTATTATTATTTAGACCTTAACAGTATCAAATTGGTCTCTTCAATTTTTGGGAAATTATTCTAAAAGCCTTTCTAAGCATTTAGATTCATTTATATTAATTTATCTTTAATGCAGTCACTCATTTGTTTTATCTTTGTTATTATAAACATAAGTGATATTAAATTTAACTATCCCGTGCATCGCACGGGTTAGCGATTAGTTAAAATAAAATATGTGGCAGAAATGCTACATGGGCCACACATTTTCAAGGTTGCGATAGCAAGATACAGAAACAGTTGCTTACACATTTGCAAAGCACACATGTAACGAAATTTAACACTTTTCTATCATTCAACCTATTATGGTATTCGGGTTTAGTGGTCAAGGAAAAAGAATGTGGATTAGTGAATATGAATTTCTTTGAAAACTGGCACAAGTAACCTCCGAAAGCTTATCACATCTCAAGAAGAAAGACGAATGCCGTGGCTGATTTATTACCTCACATACCTTATAGAGGGAAATATCACTGTCAAATGTTCCCATTATGCAAATGTAAAATCTTCTAGGACTCCTGAGTTTTTTTTTTTTTTTTTTTTTTTTTAACATAGTTACAACTTATAAGTGCTATTAACCCCGCAACTTGAACTCTTTCTCCCTAGACCCTCAAGCATCTTGTGTATGTGGAGGTGCCAATTCAACTTATAAGTGCTATTAACCCCGCAGCTTGAACCCTTTCTCCCTAGACCCTCAAGCATCTTGTGTATGTGGAGGTGCCAATTCAACTACACAGCCCTTGACGAACAATCCTAAATTTTATAGTTCAAAGATAGTTTTTTATTTATTTATTTATTTTTATTTTAAGGAGAACTAGAATTTAAATCCATCTCTCATTTGTTATAAGTAACAACAATTTTTTTTTTAGAAAAAGTCATCCTAGGAGTACAGGTTACTTGGCCAAAGAATACTTGATGCAAATCTTATTCATGGGCTGTTTTCCCATTTTCTTCATGCAAAACTTATCCTCTTTCACTAATTTGGCATACTTTTGTTCTCACAATATCCACCTCACATCATAAAATCCAAGCCACGTCATAGGATAGTATCCAACCCAGCCAATAGCAGCTATTCTCTGCAGATAACCCATTTCTCCACCCATACATACACCATACCCATCCATTATCTAACCACAAATCCCTCCATAAATTCATACCACACAAAAACATCCTCACTTCCCCTCACACTTCACACTATTAAAATCAAGCCCTCTTCTCTTCTTCTTTTGATCCCCCTCCAACTCTCAAACTAGACCAGAAAGTAAAAGGAAAAATCCTTATCCCATGGCTACTGTCACCTCTGCAGCTGTTACCATCCCATCGTTCACAGGCCTTAAGGCAGCTGGTGCAGCCAAAGTGAGTGCCACAGCTAAAGTCTCATCAGTCTCTCCAGTCCCAAGGCTTAGCATTAAGGCTTCACTCAAGGATGTGGGTGTTGCTGTTGCAGCCACTGCTGCAAGTGTAATGCTTGCAAGCAATGCCATGGCTGTTGAGGTCTTGCTTGGTGGTGATGATGGGACATTGGCCTTTATTCCCAGCAACTTCAGCGTGGCCCCTGGAGAGAAGATAGTGTTCAAGAACAATGCTGGATTCCCCCACAACGTTGTTTTCGAGGAGGATGAAGTTCCCGGTGGTGTCGATGCCGGAAAGATCTCCATGAGTGAGGAGGACCTCCTCAATGCTCCAGGAGAGACATACGCTGTGACCTTGACTGAAAAAGGAAGCTACAGTTTCTACTGCTCACCCCACCAGGGAGCTGGGATGGTGGGAAAAGTTACTGTTAATTAAGTTTGTTTGAACACTCTCTGCAAGGATAATTTCATATTTCTCTTTTTTAAACTTTTTTGGGAGGTAGTATAGCTTAATAATCAATGTTGGGAACGTGAGGGAATGTATGATTGTATGTTGTGGACCAATATAAATGCTTTGGTGTTTTTTCATTTTCTTCATTTGAAATTGGCAGATTTGTTTGTGGTCTAATTTAAGCATTTGCGTGATTTTGATTTGGTTTTTGACGAATTAGGATGCAAGTAATGTAATACCTTTTTATCTCAATTCTTTTTCATAACTTTTTCACTTTCACATAAGGTGATAGTCATCAACTTGTTTTGAAACTTGTCGAGGAGGTGATAAGTTTTCATTGTTAATTCTAACACTAACTGGTCCACCGTTACCATCATTTTTATCTCTTTTTAAGTCATAAAAAGAGCTAAGAGCTTGTAAACTCACACTCTCTGATGTTTGCAGGGGAACCAAAAAAATAGAGATGCTTATTATTTATTAAAACCTTCCAACAAAGGAAATGAGGATTTTTCTCTCTTTGATTGAATTATTCCAAATGTTACGCTATTTAATAACTTCATATTAGATGCAAGTGACATCCTTTGTACTTACTTTCGAACCCCATCTCTCCCTCTCTCACAATCTAAATATATCTATAAAAAAAAAATGTAATTTGATTATGGCCCTATCTCTTTTCCTCTCTACTGTTTTATTAATATTACATGGTTAATAACTTAATATTACAAGCCTAATCAATGCTTGGCAATCCTTGGTAGAGCTATTCAGCGCACATACATTCACACCAAACCCCTACAAGTATTCTTTATCCAGGTCTATAAAAAAATTTCATTAATTATAAAATTTTGATTCCAAGAATTAACTGACAAAATCAGAAATGAATTGATGATATACATTCTAGTATTCTACAAATTACAATGCAAAACAAATTGCATCCTCCACAACGTTCGTGTCAGATTATGAGCTAGCCTAAATTCAACTCAGCAAGGCTCGTCGTCTTTAAACCATTTTTTACCCTCTTCTATGCCCACGTAAATGCACAATTATATTATGAACAAAACAACAAAGATAAAATTGTGAACCTATGTAGTTAAAGCATCTGGAAGATTAGTACGGGATCCAAGCACCTTACCGCCAACATCTGGGAAAGTCTCTTGTCCGGGCAAGGGGCCTACCTTCCCATTGCCATCTACCTGGACAGGGTATCTAAGAAGGTGCCCCTGCAATGGTGCAAAATCCTCTGCCGTGAAATTCCTCCAGTTATCTTCAGCAATCTGGTTCACACTCTTCACGCAATCCAAATTTTCAGGCTCCTTGAAGCAATCATCTAGCATCCCCAAATGTTCTGCCCACAAAGACATTCTATACCCATATACCTGCAAAGGTATTGATCAATTTTGTCAGCTTACATAACAACTTCTTTTATCCACAACAATGGCTACCAAATTTTTACAAGAATGAATATTAAAAAAAACCATTCATGCTATAAGCATATAATTATATTGTGTCTGCCAATTAAACCAAGTATTTTTTTTTTTTTTCTCTTCTTTTTCCCAATGTATGCATCCAAATGTAGAATTCAGTTAAACTAGGGCATTAAATTGTGATTGCAACAGAAGACAGTACAATACATCCAGGGACTTAATGAATGTACAAACCTGCCCATGTGGATGACCCTTCTTCTTGCCCCAGGTATGATGGGGTTGATATGCACCCATGGCTATCTCAGTGTCTCTTGAACCAGCCAAAGATCGTTGATTAATATTGGCAGAACCTAATATCACATACTCATCATCTACAATCATTCCCTTGGCGTGTACATAAATCATAAACCGTTGGAACTTTTGTGAGGCAGAAACCTGAAAGTAGATCATGAAAAAAAATCAATTGTACAATCTTTTGCGTAGTATAGAAATTTTTTTTTGTCTTTATGTTTGCTCATAGAATTCCAATGAATAGAGCTGATGCTCATCTATCATCATAAAATATACAATTTCATGAACATATCCTTGATCCAGTAGGATAAACTTACAAATGTGCAACTTGTCAATGGCACTGTTTATGTGTACTGCTCAATACACGCACGCATGCGCACACAGACCCACAGGTTGTCTCTATGGTTATAAATATATAAACACACAACACAGAGGAAATTTGTCTACATTAGACCTTAATTATGTATGCAGTAGTCACCTAGTTGCACCCTTCACAATTTTAGGTCCTTATAATTTGGGAGGAACTTTGTTTACATTAGTCCTTAATTATGAATGCAGTAGTCACCTAGTTGCACCCTTCGCAATTTTAGGTCCTAATAATTTAGTTGCAGAAAATATTCTCCTAGCTCAAGAACTGGTGAGGAATTATCATAAGGAAAAGGGAATCCCTAGATGTGCAGTTAAGGTTGATGTTATGAAGGCCTATGACTCAATTGACTGGGATTTTGTTCTGCAATGTCTCCACACTATTGGTGCTCCTGGAATGTATTTGGATTGGGTCAAAGAATGCACTTTATCCAATCAGGAGTTGCAGCTCACTTATCTGTGTTTTGCATATGACCTTTTAATCTTTTGCTCTGCTAATCCAATCAGGTATTGCTGAGTTTAGTAAAATGTCTGGATTATGTCTTAATCCTTTGAAGAGTGATGTTTTCTTTGGTGGAGTTCAGGCTAGAAGAAAAGAACAAGTGTTGAATATTTTGCACTTCAAAGAAGGTCACTTATCTGTTAGATACCTTGGTGTTCCTCTTATTTCTGGAAAGTTGAAATACCAAGATTGTGTTCCTTTAATAGATAAAATGACAGCCATAATTTCTTCATGGGCCTCCAAAGTTCTGAGTTTTGCTAGTAGACTTCAGTTGATTAAATCTATCCTATTCAGTATTCAAGCTTTTTGGTCTAATGTCTTTATTATCCCTAAGAAGGTTAAAAAAGCCATAGAACAAAAGCTTGCTTGCTTTCTTTGGAGTGGTTCAGATGGTCCAGTGAAGGTTGTAAAAGTAGCTTGGGATACTATTTGTTGTCCTAAGAAGAGGGTGGTCTTGGGCTTAGAAGAGTGGAAGAGTGGAATAAAGCTGCAGTTATGAAGTTTATTTGCTCCTATACATTCAAGCAGGCTCCTTGTCAGTGGCTTGGATAAAATTGTTTCGACTTAAAGTGCCAAAGTCTTTGGAGTGTTAAGGTCCCTCATGATTGTTCAAGGGGGTGGAGGAAAATTCTAAAACTTAGATACTATTCAGGCCTCATCTCAAGTTCCTAGTGGGGTCTGGTACTGAAATCTACCTATGGTATGACAATTAGCACCTTGAAGGTCCTTTAACCCAGAAATTTGGTCATAGAGTAATTTATGATTCCACTAGTTCTACAACTGCTAAGTTGGCTAGTGTCATTCATGATGGATATTGGAACCGGGGGTCTGCTAGATCAGAGAATTTAGTTACTATCTTGAGTCAATTACTTTCAATTGATATTGGTGATGCAAATAAAGCTTGGTGGATTCCTTCTAAAACAGGGACTTTTTTATGTTGCTAGTGCTTGGAATCAATTACGACATCATAGACCTATAGTGGCTTGGTGGAAGATTATTTGGTTTCCGAAGGCCATCCCTAGATGTGCATTTATAGCTTGGCTAGCAATAAGAAACAGGTTGTCCACCAAAGAAAGGTTAGTGAATAGAGGCTTAGCAATTGATGCTCTGTGTCTAATGTGCAGGGCTACAGTGAGAGTACATATCATCTTTTCTTTGTGTGCTTTCTCCAGGAGAATTTGGATGAGGATGAAATATGGGTGCTGTCAAGAATCCATGGGGGATGATTGGAATAATATTGTTGAGTAGGAAATGAAGCATTGGAAAGGTAAATCATTGAGGTCTGTATGCAGAAAATTGGGATTTAGCACTGCTGCTTATCATATACAGAGTCATAGGAATGCAATTATTTTCCATGGGTTGATTAACTCTGAAAACCAGATTGTTAGCCTCATTAGAAAACAAGTCAAGATCCATATAGAGGGAGGTCAACCATTTGCTAGATCCAATATTAACTTCAAGATATGCAGCATATGGGGTTTTGAAGATTCTGCTGTCAAGTAATGGCAGTTCTTCAAGTGTCCTGTTTCTAAGAGAATCTGGAAAATGTGCAGATTTGCAACAGTTAGGGAGTCTCTGTGAATTTTCTTAATCTATGTGGATGTAGTTGAGTTAGATAGAGTGGTTGTTTCCTTTCTTTGTATTAGGCTGAGTTTCAGCTTGTTTGTATTGTGTTTCTCTAGTTTTAACCAGATTTCTTGCTGCATAGTGGTTGTTGTTAGTTTATCCATCTTGTATGTATTGTGTTTGCTGGTTTACACCAGCTTGTTTCAATGAAAAAGATCTCTTGATTATCAAAAGGGGAAAAAAAAAGTGTATGATACCGTATCTCCATTCTTGGATGATTGATTCGGTGAAGGTGAGGCTTCTTTCGGTAGTTCTTCCCGATTACCAAGACAATAGAAATTGAGGTAGTCTTGGGGATGTGAACTCTCAAGATGCATGGATTTCAACTCTCCTGCTATGATTTCATACATCATTTGCATTGTCTGCGCCTGAGGAAAGCAAGAGACCAAGATTACTTAAATAATATGGCATTTAAAAATATTAATGAAACTGAATTTTACTAGTAAAAATGAGTCGCATTATCCCTCATGGATTAAAACCCACTTGATTTAATGTTTTGGACAACCATGCCAAGCCAGATAAGTGGAAAATAAGAGGATTATACCACTGGTTTTCATTAGTACTCTTAAGAAAAAATAGAGTATCACTACCAATATGAAAGCACATTCAAAAAATTATAAGATACCCTCCTGGACATAAATTGACAATGTTTACCTAGACCATGATCCCATAATTAAGCAAGACTAGTATGAGATGTATTACCAAAAATAGAAACAAAGCCTGATTTCCTTGTTGGCGTCTCCCTTACCAACTTTTACCTTTACCTTGCACAAGAATTTCTTATTAATCTCCTTTGTAATTTATTAGTTAAAGAATTGTATGCATTACCTGCCAAAAGAGAATTTCTTGCACAGAGGCAGATGAGGGGGCACCCTCAGGCCACATAGGTATGACAATGTAAACTGCAAATTTCTCCTTCGCTCGAATCTTACTAGCAATCTTTAATGCCAGCTCCATTGGAATTAAATTATCGGCACCTAATCGAATGCAAAAAGAGTGACTTTGAGGAAGTGGTTGATGGATGAGAAACGAAGGAAAACAAGGTGCTTATGACTAGAATCTTAGGCAGATATGATCATTAAGTAAATCATCACGTCAGCTTAAATTTGAGAAGGATAATATCAGCCAAAATGTTTGCATAATTAGGGAAGCAGTTGTTACATTTATAATTCATAAATGGAAATATAACATAAACTCACACCATCTTAGTTCTGTTAAGGAAATTTTATAGAATGTAAAAAGTACATACAGTTGTGAAATCCAGTTGGAAGTACAGAATGATATGCTTTGGACACATGAAATTTCCACTCAGATAACACATGTTTACAACACAGAATGTTGACTTTGAGCACTTTATAGAGTATGATGATGTAACATTGAACATGCTAATTTTAGAGATGGGTATATTGACCTGCATCTTTGTAATTTGGCCATGCATATGAAGATCCAAGAAAATATTGGTTCTCAATATATATAAAATGTTGAGCAGATCTGATTGCCTGGATGTATGCTGTTTGGATGCTCTTGTCTATAACCAAATTCTTTGCACAAACAAGATTCTGCAACAGAAGTGAAAGCCAGAGAATTTCCCAATTATCAGAATATAGAAAACATGAAATTCAATGAGGCATGCCACTGTAATTATTTTACACTAAAAGCAAATTATCTAGAGTTAATAATTAAATCATCAATTAGCTGTTCATTTTCACTTAAAAAATAGTAAACCTGAGCTTCGGCATCATATGCAGTTTTAGGAAATCCTTTCAAAGACCCTGAATCAATTGAGCGGAAAACCTGTCAATTTCAGAATAAAATAGCTCAGACTTTGTAGAACTAAATGAATATTGTAATATTCTATAAGCTTCACTTCAGGAAGTGCAGACTAGTTAACCTGAACATGCCAGTTTTCAGGATCATCTTCCTTGGAAACACATATTATAGGGTCGTCGTTTGGAATTGATTTGGAAGGACTAAGTATCCACGAGATGCGTTCTAACTTTATTAAGGAATCATCATGCCAATGAGATACCCTTTTGAACCGCTGCGACAACTCTGACCATTTTGTTGCCTTTCTCCAACGCTGCTCAAAATTAGTGAGCACATCATATGCAGCAGGCCCTTCAATTTTACAATGTAAATCATGCCATGGTTGCCTTGGACCCTTAGTTCCCGCCTATTATTTGAACAGAAAGTTCATCCAAACTGTAAGTTGCCAAAAATAATTACACAGCTCCAAGTTGTGGAATCACAATAATCATAATGTGGCATTTTTTTTTTCTGAATATCACATAAAAATAACTCATAAATGGCAATGACATGTATGTATGTCAATGACCAGAACAGGTAAGGAATGATGCAGCCCATTCATTAACAGATTTACACAAAAGCTTATTCTCCTTATTACTGACTGGAAAATATATTTGCTGACAATCACAAAAAAATCTTAAAATGAACAAGGTACAAGGAAGAACACAAAAAGTAGCTTGCTATAGTTAAAAAGACTAAAAGTTCCAAGGATGCAAATACTCACAGAAAATGTTGGGTTGTGATAATCATTCTCATATACAGTGTCCAGATCACGAAATAGTCGATGCTCAGGAGTATCATAGCGGCCATCGCAAAGGTCTAGACCTCCTATAAAAGAAGTAATCTTCCTGTTATTTCCAGACGCTTGTGTATCCACAATCACACATTTCTGATGATGCGTAAAAAGGGTTCCAACAACCTGAAGATAGATGCCACAAGATTAATATTGTCATCAATTTGTTCAATCATCCAGCTAAAAAATAAAATTTAGGCTTCCTTGCATACCAAGAAATGATTTTTTTAGAATTTCCTTATAAAATTAAGAAAGACAATGCATTATTTTGCCCTTGTAGTTGACTAAATTTGAATACAAAGGAAGAAAATTAAAAGGAACAAGTGAAGAAATAGACTAAATGAACAGTGATTTTTTACCTCTCTTAAGTACAATTAAAATTTTAAAATGGCCATCTATTTTTAATATTAAAAGTAAGATGTTTTCTATGATATCAAAACATTACAAAATTGAAATACCAAAGCTAATACAAATTTTACTATAAAAAGCTTATAACCTGTCTCATAAAATAATATGAATGTGATTTAGTCAAAAATAACCATATAAAGAAAGTAATAAGTACTGAACCATAGTATATAAAAAAGGCATGCCTGTTGTTTGAAAATGCTAAGCTTACTGCTGGCATATCTAGGTGACAGCACACATGTAACCGAAGAGTGCTTGAAAAACTTGCGAGTTTCTTCATCATGAGTTGCCATTACTCCATTCTGCACATCCAAATTAAGCCCAAAATCACTTAAATTCATTGATTTTTTTTCGTACAGTAAGAACTCTTTGCCAATTGTGGTAAAGGAGGAGTAGTTGTAATAAATACCGTGTTAATGAAGAATTTGCTGTGGGAAGTTTTGTCGTCCCAAACCAAAAGCAAAACTCTCACACCTTCTTGAGACTTGTACTTGAGCAAATCCCCCAAACTCAACTCACCACCACAAGGCAAAGGCCTAGTTCGTTCTCTAACTAATTTCACCTTATGGAAAACGGACCAACCGACTATGTAAACCAAGTGGTGCGCCTCCAATATCGCGTGACATATATCTTCCCAACACCTATCGTGCTGAAAAACCTTCCCGCCGTCCAACTCTATCTCCGGCAACAGCGACTCCGGCACGTGCGCGTCTTGGTAGAGCGTGACCGACCCGCCTTTCCGAACCGGGAAGTAGGAGTTTCGGACTCCGAAATGGTCCGGATCGGTAGCGATGCCGCTCCGGTATATCGGATTGTCCTCGCATTTCGTGAACCTCATTTCGAGTCGGAGCGATGCGTCCGGTTTCGGAGGCTTGCCGAGTGAGTTGAGTATCGGCAGCCATTCGCTGATGGTTTCGCCGGAGAGGATCCGGCTAGCGGAGACGGTGGCGACGCCGATTAAATCGGCGCCGAACACGTCGTTGTCCTTGACGTAGAATTCGACTTCGGAGACCGGGTGTGCTAGGGGGATCTTGAAGTGCTCGTTCCACGCGGGGCTTTGGGAGTTGGAGATCACGCGCGTGCGGGCCACGGTGGCTCCGGCGAGGCACACCGTCACGTAAGGATCGCTCGTGATGATCTTGTGGTGCGCATGCTGCTGCTGCCGCTGCTGCTTCTTTCTGTTGAACTGCGTGTGGCACGTGCTGAGCGTAACGAAGAATCGGCGCATGCGCTCTGAGACTAAGTCCATGTTTGGCAAGCATTTAGCCTCGATGATTTTCAGATCGAGGTCACCGTGAAGGTACACCACCGCTTCCTCTGATATAACTTCCGCCATTGAAGCTGCGCGCAGCCTGATAAATAATGAGAGACAGCTGTATATGTATTTAAAAAGCTCGAGTTGGCTATCACCGGAAGAACCGAACGGTGCTGGGAATTGTATTTTCCATGTAAAACATTTTTCTTTGCTTTGAATTCCCCGACGATGCCAACGGAGAAAACCGCAGGCGATACGTGCAAGAAACCAAAAGAGAGAGAGGGGCTCGAGAAAATAGGGAATTATTATGTGCTGAGTTTTATATAAGTAATGGCCACGTGGAAATCAGTAAATGTAGACAGACTGTGGGTCCAAGATACTTTTGGGAATGGATATTCTTACACTATAATTTATATAGGGTAAAGATTTTTTTGAAAAATATATATTTATGGAAGTGGAATAAAACTATAAAAGGATATTGTATTTGTATTCTTGTGGGCATAAATTGAAGCAATTATAGGGGGAAAAAAAAACCGAAATAGTTAATCTTTCTACAATATTCCGAATTGTTAGTGATTTTTACCATCTTTTTATGAAGTATGAATTTCTGGTCTTTTCATTAAAATTAGTAGTCATTAAATTAGGTTTGGAAGACTGTAAACAAAGGAAGAACGGGGCGGCTTCCGTCAAAGTGGCAGTGAGTGGTTCACCTACTAATGGAAATATATCAAACTTTTTATGCTATATACAGTACGTCTTTTTTTTCTTTTCTTTTTTTTTTTAATAGGAACGGTACTACTTATTGATTACGTATAGAGCAATTAAAGATAAGTATAAGACTAGGGCTAGCATTCTACAAATTTTAGTACAAACCGATATCACCAATCTTCACGTACAGAGCAATTGAAAGATTGGATAATGGGTTTTACTAAATTACATTAATAAATTATTTTTGGAAATGTTTTATAAAAAATTTAAAAAAAAATTAATTTTTTTGACAATTTTTTCAATTTTTCATAAAATATTTCTAAAAATAAATGGTTAATGTATGTTCTATATCTTTAGATAATTCATAAAAATAAAAATAAATAATTAGATAAAAATAGTGTGAGTGTTCTACAAATTTTAATACAAAGTGACCTATCACCAATCATAAAGAGAAAATAAAATTTAGTAATAATTTTTTTTTTAAAAGGAAGAAAGCGTAAATATCCGAAGCTTCTAGAATTCATCCACAATCCATAAAGTTTTCAGGATGTGTCGTGAAAAGGAAGTAGAGTAATCAGACCAACACCACCTTCATCAACAAAAAAAAACACCACTTTCTTAAAAAAGAAAAAATATAGTATATACATGTTGGAGTCAAATCCTAAAATGGCTTCCACGAATGCGTATTCTGTGGCGGGCGTTTGGGAAAATTGGGGGTCCCTTGATAAATGTGGCGGACAATGGAACATGGACGTGACGATTTCTTTTATGTTCAGACAGTTGTGATACACGTGACGGTCACGTGTTTTTTTTATTAGTTGGTAGGTCGTGTGTCAACTGTCAAGAGCAATCAGGTGTTCTACAGAGTAATATTCAAAGGTTAATACAATTTTATTTCAGGTGTTCTACAGAGTAATATTCAAAGGTTAATACAATTTTATTTTTTATTTTGGATAGATTACAAAGTTAATCTCTGTCCTTTACATCATATCTTAATTTGGTCTCTAACTTTTTAACTGTGTCAATTTGATCTTTAACCTTTTAGTGTCGTGTCAATTTAGTCACTGCAGTTATCTTTTGGATAGAAATTACTAATGTGGCAAACGGCACAAATAAAAAAAAAAAAAATTTGTCACATCAATAGACACCTATATCTCCATGTTATTTTTTTTTAAAAAAATCAAATTAAATCCAAAACACATGACAACCAAAATCCCTAACTCATCATTATCTCTTCTCCCTCTCTCTCGTTAGTCAGACTCACCACCCATCTCCATCTCTTCTTCCTCATCCTCCAGATCTGAAGTTGCAGACAGCAATGAGAACGGCGACGCTTCTATCTTCTGGTGGCACCAAGTCTCTCAATTTTGGCAAAAGCACAAACCTATAGACAACCACAACCTCAAGACGCAACAAGAATATGCATTGATTGATGCTCCCTCTTAATACTAACTTTAGCCGTAGCATTGGATCTGGTTATTAGGGCCTTCAAAAGCATATTGTTTAAAGCTGAAATAGCCCAAGCCTTTCTCAAGGTATTGCTAATGGTATTCCTCTGCTCGGTAGAGTTTCTTGGCAAGTAGTATCTCAGTTACAATCTTCCTGTTCAAGAGCTTCTATTGTCGTTCCAATGACTCTTGCTGCATTTTCTTGCTTAGGTGTATAGAAGTATATACCATATCTATACTGTATCCCCACATCATTTCCCTGCACACCAAGGAGTTTACTGTTAGCATTTGTAAAGTGATAAGGCCATGAGACAAATGTGTGTGCAACAAGGTCAAATCAACAAAGCATCTGTTTTGAATATGGAAGTAGTGTGACTTTTTAGACTTATCATATGGGCATGCAAAATTGAGAGACCATAAAAGTAATAATCTTAGAGATTTTGGATGGTGAGTCTGGTGACTAAGAAGAGAGAGGGGGAGAAGAGAAAGAGGTGAGTTAGAGATTTTGGATTTTAGGGATTTTGATTGTCAAGTGTTTCAGTATTTCAGATTTAACTTGGTCTATTTTTTTAATGACATGGCAGTACAGGTGTTTGTTGATGTGGCAAAAAAATAATTTTTTATTTGGGCCGTTTGCCACATCAGCAATTTCCATCCAAGATTAACGGCAAGAACTAAATTAACACGGTATTGAAAGGTTAGGAACCAAATTGAAATATGGTATAAAGGATAGGGACTAACTTTGTAATTTACCCTTTTTATTTTTTATAAGCTGTTCACATTATTGGGCCACAAATCTTATACCAAGTCTATCCATCTCGTATCACAAAAGTAATATACAATTCTAACTCCCATAAAAATATATATATATATAATTCTAACCAAAAAATAATAATAATAATAATAATATACAATGATTCTTGTCTTTTCTTATCCCAAAAAAAAACAAAAAAAAAAGTTCTATCCATTTGCGTCAGATGGAGATGATATGCCACTAGTGCCACTTGCATATCCCTGTATTATTGTGAAGGTATACTACTACAACGAAAGCCAGCTTTATTCCCCAAAAAAAAAAAAAAAAAAATCAAACAGGATTCTAGGTAGTAGAGATAATATTGTATTGGTTTGAATGAGTTCACATTTAGTATTAAATTTTTGTCACTTAGCTTTCAACTAGTACTAAAATTATGAAAGTTTATGCCCATTCTCATTACGTGCCCCCACTTTATTAGTTCTTTACTGATACTGAGTACTCATAATTAAAAAGATAAAACTCTTTTGGGGGTTGCCACAACTTGTCGATATCAAAAAGGATACTAGACAGCATAGCCAATTATTTTCATCGTTGTTCAGATATTTAGATGATTATACAGCTTCCTTTTTAAGTGTTTGGACTTCGGCAGCCATTTCTTCATATCAACGGCATGTCACTTTTGGGCTATAAAAGTAAGAAAATGAACTCAACAGACCAAAACTTCATGAGTTACTAAATAAGCAAATATGCATAGAAAAATGGTAGGCACAACAAAGTTCACAACTTTTGTCATAACTCATTGCGTGACGAGTTGTGTAAATAGTTGTGGTCCTAGCATTGCTTCAAATGAATATTTGAGTGACGTCTAATAAGTAATACCTCACTGCTAATCACCTCAGTAAAGCCTACTGTCCCCTTGGGAACAAAGGAAGAGACTTATCCATTATCTCTCTCTGAAAAAAGTATTGATCACAGTATATTGATCAGTCCTTCCAGCATGGAGTAGCCAATAGGAAGCTTTTAGAAGCACAGTGAATCCAATTAAATGATGAACCCACAAGGTATAGAGTTCCTACTCTTTAGAATATAAATGCAAAAGTCATGGATCAATTGCAAAATCACACAGAGTAAGCAATAAACAGATTGGGCAGAAAATTTTCACTAACATAGAGCTAGCTGTAACCCATCCAATACATTCATATCAACAACTATGCCTTTCTCTTTTACCTATTTATTCAAGTCCAAATTGTGCTAGAAAGTGAAAAAGGGCATGTATGTCCTTAAACTATGACCTTACAATGATTGTTACCATTGTTGTGCTTTTCAAAAATAGGCTCAGGCTTTGTTTCTTCAATTAGTCACCTTTGAGAGCAACTTTCATGAAAAGTAAAATCTATTGCCAAATTTCGGACAACGGGAACAGCTAGCAAATGGTCCAAAATAATTTACAGCTTCTCATGATTACCGGGGCAAGATAATTGTTGCAACTTGAAACTTGGATATTTCTGCTCAATATGCGTCTGAATAAGTGGAAGGTCTTAGAATGCTAAGGAGCATGCTTCCAGTTTTGAGCATTCACACCGTTCAATACTAGACCGCTGCATAGTTGCAATTGTTAACTGTGTGACTTGATATGAGAGGAGCCGCCCTTATTGTCATACTCTGAACAAAAGCTATCATCTACACATATAAAAGTTGTCTCAGAAATCGAGTCCACAGTGCAAAGCATTAAGAATTCAAATTATACATGAAAACATTTAAATTGATTAGCAAAAAACATGGCTAAAGAGCTCAAAAATGTGATTAAGATATAAATAACTTATATGGAACTCATCTGAATTGGGAAAAATCATTTGGAATTTGAAATGAAATTTGAGCTTAGCTAACCTAGTTTGCAGTTAACTAAATTCCTGGGGTGCTTTCATGCCCTTCTATATGAGCTCATTAATATAATTAATTATGCCAGAGTACTATATGATTCATATGAAGCACAAACAATATACTGCTTTCAGCATCATCTCGTCATTTATTCTCTCATCATTAAGGCCAGCTTTAGATTGTTAGGTAGCTTCATCTAAAGAACATATGGCAGTCTCCACATTGTGTAAATCACCTATAGATCCATTGATTATACTAGCACGTATACCAGAGAAATGGAAGTTTATGTATTGGTGTAAACTCATAAATATTAATTGATTAGACCAGCCAAATGCATATAGAACGAAAAAGGAAAACTTATCTCTTACCGAAGCAAATCCGATGCACATAATACTGAATCCAGGGAAATCGAAAGGTGCATCTTCAGATAGAAATAAAGCTGGAAGAAGAATTTAACTTCATTAATTTTGGTTGGCTTTTGGGCCTAATGAGATATTAAATTGAAATTCCAATTACCTGTTAGAGGAGAGAAAGCTAAGGGAGAAACAACATTGGCAAAGGAACATATGCCTGAAATACACCCTTGAGCCATTCCCTGAAACAGAAGGGAACAAAAGGAAATTAAGAATAATCATTTGTAGAAAGCAAAACCAGTCCAAAAAAAGGATTTCATCCAGAGTAAACAGGACACATATTTAGTCCATCACAGACTGCTTTTTTTTTTTCTTCTTTTTTTGGGCAACTTGATCTTTAAAAAAATTCACTACAAGAAATACAATTCAAGTGCAGCATAGTTGTTGATAGCCTAACGCCAGCATACTGTAAAAATTGATACCAATCAACCATAAGATTGCAGGAACTCTTACAGAAATATACCTGTTCACATGACCCAACTTGTTTAGAAACAATGCTCCTCATCTGCAAATTTTAAAATAATTTAGACAACAGACTATATCCAATCAAATGTTATAGATTGAAACTAGAAAATAAAAACTCACACATGGCTGGGAGAAAACAAACAATATGGAGAACATAGCAGCGACATAAGGTACCTATCAGCATTCAAAATGTTAGCCATATTGTCATACTACAACATAACGGAAGTTAGCTAAAGCATATAAGTATAACAGGTATAATTTTGAAAATTAATCTTGGAACATATTATGGAATGTGGCAAATTCTCCAAAATTAAAGGAAAGAAACTTGTATTTGCCAGTAAAATTGCAAAGAAATACCCAGAAGGACCACGCAACGCTGTAAAGAAACATCTGCATTCAAGACCATAAATTAATAAATTAGAACTTGAGGCAGATGCTATGATTACTTTTTCTTATGTGTAATAAGTAGGTGACAATACCAACTATTGACAGAAGTGCTCATTGTCAAGCCAATGTGGAATGCAAGAGA